>JANAVB010011796.1:68838-603838 GCA_029216955.1 Iris pallida | reverse complement strand
CTACTTTAGCTTTCATGTTTTGACTTGTTGTATTAAAGTTAAGATATTGAGTTTGTATTAAGTTTGTTTGAGATATTGTTGTATTATTTTAGTAGTTAGTTGTTGTTGTCTTTAATTCCTTAGGTATAACTTTTGTGTTATCTTATCGTGCTTTAGACTGTGATTGAGTATATCATATCCTTTACTTGTCCTCCATTCGGAGCTGATATCTGGACAAGTAGATTATATACACTGCATGAGATTAGTTAGCAACCTAGGACAGCTTTCTACCGCCGACACTGCGGCGTAGGCTGGACGTACCCACTTCTCGTGCCCCTATACAGGGTATGGGTCGTGACAATGGGTACTCAGTTTAATTTATGTTGATGAGTCCATAATTGCATGTTTAAGATCAAAAGATCAAAAATAGACACCTATGGTATGTTCTAAAGTGAAAATGCGTCATACGTGCGGTGTAATTGAAATGGAGAACAAGATGGTATGCTTGTGTGGGACATGTATATCATACGGGTAGCTTGACTGGTCTAGTTCGTGTGAAAATTATTGGAAGGGAACGACCAATGTTGTGCTCTACTTATCAATGTCACGGTAGGGTATCACAAGGTTTGGATAGAAGTGGATGTTATGAGCCACCGATTTATTATCTAAATTGGAACCAATCTGTCACAATCATTTACTAGTTCTTAGAGGGGATGGCCTATATACTTCAAGAATTCTTTTCTTGAAAGCACGATTATATGATAGAATAGAATGCGAAGAATCGAGGTTGCGGTTTTTTACCGCGGTTATCTAACATACGAGGAAATAATTATCAAGTGAAATACGAAGATCGTGTTTACAATCTCAAACTGATGGAGAGGATGATTATGGTGGCACCCATTTCAAGAGTTTGGGTTCCCTACGTTCAAGGTTCTTACGAAGCTTGGTTAATCATAAGAAGCATCGTAGTGGGGCTTCTAAGATGGTCAAATTTCAAGGGTTGTATGAAAGTATAAGGCACTTCTGATCGTAGTCATGAATTCTATAGGAAGCCTAGGTATTACTTATTTATCATTGACCATGTATTGACTAGGTTTCCTTAAGGCTATAGGAGAGGCCTTCGTCAAGTATAACTGGATACAAGTTGATACAGCGAGATTCCATTCATCTCATAACGTAGAATAAAAAAGAGATACGGTTACGGGATTTATGGAAGGAGAATTAGTGGACCCCAAGAGACGGGGACTACACAATAGGTATAAGGATCTATTTCATCAAGTTTGGTTTTTTTTCCCAAATATGGCGATATGCATGGATGGGTTTAATTGGGTCCTAATAGATTCTCTAATTGGACATCGATCTTTCTTAGGTTTCAATTTTTATTGACTGGACGAGATGTAATAAAATCAATCTAAGTCGTTTCTAGCAGGTTAGGGTAAACTTATATAGGTTTAAGGTCAAGTGGTCGGGAAAATTTCTCAGCCGGGTTGGTTGACTAGGTTCCTTAAGACCAACAATGCGTCTTTTGTGACTTTTGTATTTAAGTGGCACAAGAAGACTCAATCGAGTGGCACACTAGTGGCATGTGCGTAGTGGGCTTTGAGTAGATCACAACCATATATTGGGTCAAAAGATTTGAGTCGAGGTTGGACTTCTAATGAAGTCGAAAAGGACAATGATATCATGGTAGGGGTTATACAGTCTTTTTGACTCGAAAGTCGCATCATAAAAATAGAGTATAAGGGGACGTGTTTTAGTGGGACATGATATATCTACATGAAGGTGGAGTCGTCTATGTCTTGTATATGAAATTTGTTGGAAGGTAACGGCTGGTCTCATGCTCCGAATATTAAAGTCATGGCCGAGGAGATCAAATGATCTAAATAGAAAATGGGAATTCATAAGTCAATAATTTATCCTCCTAACATAAACCAATTTACCTCAATCAACCGGTGATCCCAAAATTCCAAAAATTAAGAATGGCTTACAGTTACTTACTCTAGAAGCTAAGACACGGTTTTAGGATTGATGAGGTTAGAAATTTTCAAACTTGTGATATCATACCTCGACTCTTGATAATAAAGAATAAGGTACGGTGTAAAGATATGAATCAAGTTCAAGGATCGTTCCTTGATTCTAATAAATGGGAAACGAGTGTGTACAATGATACGTGATTCGATAGAATAGAAGGATCCACTCTTCTATAGTATACGAGAGCTTTTCGATGGGGTAACGAACTTTAAGGCATGTCATATGAAAGATCTCCAACGACTAAGTGAAAATTTTTCTGTTTGTGTCAAGCCTGCTAAACTATGGTCATAAGGGTTCTAGTGGTATCGAATGTAGTGCTCATGCATTTCTGTTGATAACTAGTATAACATAATGACGGGCGTCATGCTACAGATATTGGTTGAGCTGGTGAAGGTGTTGTTCTAGTGCTAAGTCACTTTTTTGGTAATAGACTTTTGTACCTAGAGTAACATATGCTGAGTCTCTAATCCTGGAATGGACATCTATCTCAGTCCTTGCAATGCTTGTCCTTGTTTTTGTCTATTCCTCTCTTGCTAAACTATAGGCTTGGTCGAGTAAGGGTTGGGTTAAGGCATAAGGGTTGCTAGTTAAAGCAAGGATCAAGAAAATAATCAGAGACTACAATAATTGGTTACTTGAGAAAATATAGTCGCCTTGGCTGGTGTTTTGACTAAGGGTACGATTCTAATCCTTATCAAATTCAAATGACTAGAAGGTCATGATAGTAGTATTAGGGTCGAGGGGGAGAACGAGTAACTTAAGGCAAGGTTGCAGTCACATGGCTGGCTGATGGTAGCTACACTTGTGTATACAACTATCATGGCCATAGGGAATACTTTGTATCTATCTACCAAATACGAGCGTTCCTCTTTCTAATTTAGTGAAAGACGAAAGCAATAAATAGTTCAAGAAAGAAGTCATCAAATACAATTATGCGATTCAAAGGCAAATGTATACTTCAAGAGGAATTGTCAATGCAGTCGCGGATGAGATTCTAGATACCTCTATATCTCAATCCGCGTAGGATATATAATCATATGAAGAGTGAACCAAGTGCACTATGGTTGATCAGACCATAACACATTGATTCTAATTAGACAGTATGCTCGTGGGCGTCCCCAGTATACATATGTCCAGAACAAGCTCGATAAAGAATAAGCGTGCAAAACTAGGCTATAAATAGCGACATCATTATGGTAGTACAAAGTGTAAGTATGGAAGATAATGATGAAAACAGTAATAAAGAGTTCAAGTTTCACAAAGGTCTAAGTCTTGTCAGGTGTTCCTGCTTATACAGTCGTCAACTGCCTCTTGTATCAGGTCGTGGTTGACCAATGGAGTATGGGCTACTAAAATCTCTATATTTTAGGTAATCGTTTCTTCATGCACTAGCATATATTCAGTGTCACCTAGTTATACTTCATTAATGGATTATAAGAATACGGGGTGACAGGCCGTGAGGCATACTACCCAACTTATAAGAGTCAGCTAATAGGGTGGTTGAGAAATAATACGTGTGTGACTAATACGAGTTGTCTTCTTAACCTTTCTATCGAGCACGAAGGAAGAGTTAAGATTTCTGGTAGAAAAAAAATCAAGCAGAAGGAAGTCAAGGTTGTCGGACGAGAGTTCGAAATTGGAATCAAGGGAGGAAGTCAAACTTGTGGATGAGATTCCTAGATTCTAATCCTATATGCAGGCTCACATCGGTACAATAACGTAACCGAAGTGACAAACTCGACCTGCATGGGCCACCACAAAAACATGTAACACCCAGTCCCAAAATACTTAGGACTAAGTACGTATCCATGCCTACTGTACACATATGAAGTATACTCCAATGTATGGAACCCCCATATGTATACATAAGCTATAGAATGCAGTAAAACCATAATAACTAAATATCGTCCACAAAATCAGAAGAATAATGATATAAATCAACTCAAGAATTTGTCAATTATATATGTAGTTGGGCGGAGACAAATCCACTACCAACTATTTTAAAAGGGAGAAATATACAGGGAAAGGATAGATAAATATGACAAGACGAACCATGGACAATCATCTTCGAAGGAATGAAAAAGATCATGATCTTGGCTAGAACACCTACGAAAGTCCCAAAGCACACACCTGGAGAGATAACCAGGTCCTCAGAGGGACGTAACAAGATACATAAAGAACATGCCACATAACTTAATATATATAATATGTCATCAATCACAAGTAAAGTAAAATAGCCTCATTCGTAACAAGATCCAATATCTCATCATCGAAATAGTAGACTACCCCTGCAACCAAACAAGGATAAGGGGTAGCACACTATTCCACGATGTGACATTGTCCCAAGCTAACTAGTGGGGTGACATAACATTGACGAGGGTTACCTGACCGTTCTAAAGTGGACATGCAGTTGAGAAACAATCCTTTCGACGCATGAGCCCTGACTGTAAATAGGATCAGCATAGTCTCCATATAGCGCACCAGGGGCCCACGTCCGTAACGTCCGAAGATCGTCAGAGGGCATCATGTGCAAGGGGCTAGGTCCATAACGCTCTGGAAAATGTCAGAGGGCACCTAGAGCCTGTGTCTCCGGAGGAGCGCATAGGTAATCAGGGAAGTGGAAAGAAGCCCATACGTCAGGTATTGTTCTCCCCACCTAATGTACCTATCTAAGTCACATCCGCGATCATGTACCTCTACTAACTGCTAAGTCTTCTAGCATGCCTCTATTAGCAGTTAGACCTAACGCATGCGCACAGGTGATCAGCCAACACGCAAGTACCTCTATATGCTACTCATCTCACACATATCTTATGGTACAACTGTGTCAAGGGTTATGCAATACACTACAGATGGTAGTCCCTTAACTCTAGGTCCATATGCGATCAAAGGATAATAAGTAAAGTAAAGCTAATATCACTGAGCAGGCAATAAATCAGGAACTGTAATAATGGAACAGATACAAGAACTAAAAATAAGTAAATAGTGATATACAATAATAAAAATGCAAACTAAATATAAGCAGTAAATATGGCAAGGTATTTTGCCTGAGGTTGTGTACAAAAAGGACGACGTCCAATAGCTCGAATCGTCTGAATAGTGAAGCGACGAAAGCCAAATCCCGCATACGTCCTCGGATGCTGAAATAAACACCACAAACGTGTTTAAGATATAAGATATGTCTATGAAATGCCTGTCCAAAAGTCCAATTCTAGAACAGGGGTAAAATCATAATTTCGGGTCAAAATAATGTCCGCCGTTGGACTCATTTTGTACCGAAATGCGTGCCAGAACCTACAGTCTCTAAAGTCATCAAACTACATGTATACGGATCCGGTTTGAGGAGATGAACCCAACCGTATGTCCAAAGTTGGATTTTGGTGGGCCGTGCACAATTTCACCCGTTGGAGCGGGTTGCAGGTCCGCCAAATAGGCGTTCCAATCGACCTTCTTAGAATCGGACCAAACTTGGCATATAGGACCAGAAAAATGATACGGTCCTGCCGACGCAGGTTTCGTCTCGATTTGACGAACGTGCACAAAGTAATTGAAAATTTTGCAAAGAGGCCGATACGGTAAATTTTGACGGATACACATCAAATTCGTCGCGCACATGCGACCAATTTGAATTTCGTCAAAGCCCACACGTCCATAAAGTCGATACGCACCTTTCGATGCTTTCGGTTCGTGACCACGTCGCCCGATTTGGCGAGGCGTACGTCGTATCGAGAAATGTTATAGAATTTCACAGTTTTTGAACTAGGTTTTTCCTTTTTTTTAATGGCAATTAACTTCCTATTTAATGGATGAAAATTACTTCCAGAAAGTGCGTTGCAATATCGTATATGTTGTCAATAAGTTTGTTCAATTAGCTTTTTGAAACAGTTCCTGGATCGACAAATTTTTGCCTTCCAAGTTAGGTTCTGGGAAGATTCTACTCGGTTTTCAAGTTCCAGAAACCAAGTGTTTTTCTTGGTTTTTGATCGAAAATTTGAAGGCTTTCTACACGTATTTAATTAATACTACTCAATGGTAATCCTTGGGGGTTATGTAGGCTATACTTAGGAATCGACAGAGTCGAAAACAGTCGAATATACAGAAAGAATTTTGGTTGGGATGGGTGGTACCTCACAGTCGGGCTCACAGATCTTTGCTCTGTTCCGCGGTTGTGCCTGTGCTGCGGTGGCACTCCGGCATCGCGCGACGGTGCTGGCTGTTCGTACGACACACGCGGAGGTTCAGGAGGGTCTCGGGGATATGCTGGATTGATCACGAGGGGATTTGTTTTGGTTTCCAAAGAATCGATCAAGTTTCGTATAGTATATATACATATATCCCATCGGGATTCAGTGCGAATTTAAATCAAGGTTTAAAATAGGATTTGATACGATCCGATGGAGAATGGGATTAGGGTTTCCTAGGAGAAAATTTGGATAGATTTGATCAAGAATCGACCGATATCCAAATACGACGGGTTTCAGAATTTTTGCAAAGGCTCGGGTTTGCCTTCAACCGCGCGGAAGAGAAAATGGAAAAGTGCTTTTAGCACTGTTCCAAGCCTATATATTTTTTTATTTTATTATACTGGTTTATATATGGAAATGAATATTATTTACTTAATAACAAATATTGCTTAAAATAATTCTAAAATAAGATATTGAAATAACATAATAGTATATATATATCATTTATATATATATATATATATATATATATATATATATATATATATATTTTATCATTTATATATATATATATATATATGTTAAAGTACTCAGATTTATATAATATAGAAAACATTTTTTTTGTTTTTACAAATAGATGATTAAATCAATAATCAAAAGACACTAAATCATAATCCCTCTAAAACATTATCTGTGAAAAAATTTAGATAATACTGAAAATTTAAATTATAATAACAAAATTCTCTAAAATTTTAGGGGGATTACACTTCACGCCGGCGGCTAGAAATTAGAGTTAGGGTTAAGAGGTGGTTTGGGAAGAAATTAGAAAGATTGGAGGGCTCGAGAGTTCTCCAGAGCAAGGCTGAAAGAAAATGGTGAATTCTCTCTCCAGCTTCCCTTATATTTGCATAACCAAACTTTACAAAATGGCCCCTCCGTAGTTTGGTTCTTAAGCAAAATAGTACCCCCCCCCCCCTTTCACTATTGTATGAGCATCAAAAATCAGTTAGAAGAAAAATGTTAAGAGGTTACAAATGGTTAGGAAGAGTGGGGACCACAATTAGTTTGTTACAACTAACTTTTTAATTTAAAATCCTGCTCTTAATTCAATTCCCTTCAAAATATTTATGAAAACTTATTTAAATGTGTTTATTCAAAATTACTAAGTAGAAAACTTTTAAATTCTCAAAAATTTGGGAGAGCGGGGTTACAAATCTTCTCCCCTAAAAAAATTTTGTCCTCGAAATTCGAAAGATGGAAATTTAAATCAAAATAAAACAATGATTGTTCATACACAAGTCATTTATTTAATTTGAAGAATTCTCAGAACAAGGTAGAATCAAGCAAACAAACTGGGATATCGCTCCCGCATCTCGTCCTCGCGCTCCCATATGGACTCTTCCGGAGAGTGATGTCTCCACATGACTTAGACAAGCGGTACAGTCTGATTCCGTAGTTGCTTCTCCCTCTGATCAAGGATCTCCACCGACTACTCTACGTAGGTCAAGCTCAGACCCACCTCTAGCTCTGAGTGATCAACAACATGGCTAGGATCTGGAATGTAGCATCGAAGCTGGGACACGTGAAAAACGTCGTGTACTCCCTCCAGGCTAGCAGGAAATGCAAGCCGATATGCCACCTCGCCAATCCGTACCGTCACATCGAAAGGTCGATGTATCTGGAACAAAGTTTCCTGTCTCCACCAAATCATTTAGTGCCTCGGGTCAGTGCGGTATTCCGGTATACCACATCTCCAACGGCAAACTCTAGAGGTCGTCTGCTGCGGTCCGCCTAGCACTTTTGTCGATCCTGTACAACTATGAGGTTGCAACTCTGAGACGCTCTGAACCTTAAGACCTAAGTACGAAAATTTTGTACAGGAAGTTGAAATATCACAATCTAATGATGATCAAGAATCAAATAGATACGAGATGGAATGAAGTTTCAATTACGACTTAGAGGAGCAGAACCATGAAGGCACGATCTTCTAGACATGATTAATGTAACGCCCCAGTCCCAAAATACGTAGGACCAGGCATACAAAATATGCCAGCTACATGCATACAAAGAATACCCCAATATGTGGAATCCTCGTACGCATACATAAGCTGGAAATCATAGGCCAATCATAAATAACTATATCTCATCCACAAAATCACAAGAGAAAATGATAGTCCAGATAGTATCAAATAAAAGAGTCAAAAGATAGATAGTCGGGTGGAAACAAATCCACTACCAAACAGCTATGGATGTAATCTAAGATACTGGAGTCCAACCTCCAAAGTTAAATGAAAGATACAAGTAAGGAAAGAATCAGGCATCGTCAGAGGGTAAGATATCCTCGGTAGAAAACGAAGGAGCTAAACCGAGTCCGTACTCCTAGGGAAATCCTGACCATCTACACCTGGAGAGATCACCAGGTCCTCAGCGGGACATAACAAGATATAGAAAAATATGCCATATAAACTGAATATATATAAACTACTCACAATAATCCGAACCATAACATAGTTCAGTACTTTATCATCGAAGCAGTGAACCACTTCTACAACCAAACAAGGACAAGGTGTGGCACACTAGTTCGTAACAAAATACTGTTCCAAGCCACGAACGGTATAGTACACAACCATATGGAAAAGTACATACACCTATGGATAAAGGTCACCTAATCATTCTAAGTGGAATGCATTTTAAGAACAGTTCATGGTCGCATGACTACCGGGTCAAGTCAGGAAAATACCAATGGAGTATAGTACCTCAATAGCGAATCACAACACCATATACTATTCCTCAATATCGAGTGAGTCTGTAGCATATAGTCTACCTATCGTTCCTCAGTAGCGAGCGAGTCTACGATAGATAGGGTGGTAGTCAACTTCCAATCATGTTCTCCCTGCCTAATGCCAACTCATAACTGCTAAGTCTTCTAGCATGCAACTCTATTAGCAGTTATTTCCTAACGCACGTCCTCACTTATCGGTGGCCAACCAATTACGCAAGTCCGAGACCTATATGAGACTCGTGACTCGTGTAGAACATGTGTCAAGGCCACCGAATGCATCACTACATAGGGTAGTCTTCTTAACTTTAAGTTGATCCATAATATTAAAGTAATAGGAATAAAACTAAACAGTTAATTGCATATAATATATCAAGGAAGAAAAATGACAATAAGTAAGAAAATAAACCAAATCAGCATGCTAAGTGACAGTAACTAAGCAAAATATAATGGCAAGGTATCTTGTTTGAGGGTGGTGCGAGATGTAGCAAAATCCAACTGTCACAATCGTCAACACGAAAGTCAAAATCCATAAAGAACTCCGGATGCTGAAACAAATATCACGAACGAGTTTGTTATAAAATATATGTCTAGAAAACACCTGTCTAAAAGTACAATTCTGGAACATGGGCAAAATCATAATTTCGGGTCAAAATGAAGTCCGCCGTTGGACCCGTTTTTGTACCGAAATGCGTGCTAGTACCTACGATCTCTAAAGTCGTCAAACTACATGTCTATGAGTCCGGTTTGAGGAGATAAACTCAACGGTATGTCCAGTTTTGAATTCCGATGAGCGGGGCACAAATTCGCCCGTTAGAGCGGGTCGCGGGCTCGCCAAAATAGCGTTTCGGTCGACCTTCTCAGAATCGGACCAAACTTGGCGTATAGGACCAAAAAAATGATACGGTCCTGCTGGCACAATTTTTGTCTCAATCCGACGAACGTGCACGAAGTTATGACCAAGTTTGCAAAAGGTCGATACGGGGGTATCTCGACGGATACGCACCGATTTCGTCGCGCACATGCAACAAAATCGGGTTACGTCAGTTTCCACACGTCGACAACATCCATACGCGCCTTTCGATGCGTATAGTGCGCGACCACGTCGCCCGGTTTGTCGAGGCGCACGTCGTATCGGGTGTTTTTCTTATTTTCAAAAACAGAATTTTACATTTTTTTAGAACTTCAACTAGGTGTAACTTTTTACACACTAGATGAAAAGTGAATCCAGAAGGTGCGTTATAATCTCGTTTATGTTGTCTTTGACTGTTTTTAATTAGTCTCTACAAAATTCCATTGTACAGAAAGAAAAGTGGCTGACAAGTTGGTGTTTTAAAAGCAGTTTTTAATATTCCAGAAAAGTGGTTTTTCTTCAACTTTGCCACGATTTTTCGAGCAAGTTGGATGGACACATCGAAATCCACCTAGAAGATCTCGAAGAGGGTCATGTGGGCTTTCTTCACAAATTTACGGATCTAAAAACGGATTTAAATTGATGGAGAAATCGCATGGAGAAGTTAGGTACCTTGGTTTTGTTTTCTGTTGATGTTGTTGTCGTTTGTTGTTGGTGGTGGTGTTGCCGTGGCGACCGTGAGGCGGGGCTGCTGTGGCTGGGCATGGAGGTGCTCGTCGGGAAGATGGGAGGAGGAAGGAGAAGAGTGGAGGTAGAAGATGGAAGGAGGAATTAGGGTTTGGTCATATATATGTATGTATATATATTTTTAAAGGGAAGGGGGGATCGGCCTAAATATGCTGCTGCTACAGTTGCTTGGTTCTTGTGGGTGGCCAACAATATAGCTGCTGCTTTGTTCTATTATTTGTGGTCGGTTCCCACATGGTGGGGCCGACCACATATATACATATATATATTTTTTACTCAAATCTTTCTATATATACATATCCATATATATATATGTATATGTATATATCCATTCATATACGCCCTCCATCTATTTAAAAAAATCAAATTAACAATTTAAATATTATCTAATCCAAATATTTAATATATTTATTTAATATATCTAAACATATATATATATATATATATATATATATATATATATATATATATATATATATATATATATATATATATATATATATATATAAAATATATATATATATATATTTTAATATATATATATATATATATATATATATATATATATATTCAATCAACTCAAAATAATAATAACATCTCAATAGGATAAACATATTTATTAAATGTTCACAAAATATATATATATATATATATATATATATATATATAAATATATATATATATATATATATATATATATATATATAAATTCAATCAACTCAAAATAATAATAACATCTTAATAGGATAAACATATTTATTAAATGTTCACAAAATAACTTTAATATTAATAAATAATAAAAATTGCTCCAATGGGTGAACTTTACCACACACCCTTATCAGGGTACAGAAAAATGTACAATTTTGTAAAATATTATTTAATAATAAAATACCAATAATTGTACATATAATTAAATAATTAGAAATTGTACATGAAATTCTAAAATAATTTAGGAAATATTTCTATATACATAAAATATGTCCACATAGCCACCTTGGTCCCATCACATGCCTACATGGGCTTAAATTTGGATCGGGCCCAGTTCGGGCTGAATTGGACAAACTGGGTCATCTAAAAATCAATATATAAAATAATATTTAATTAAAATAATTTAAATAAGTCAATTCACAACTTGGCCTGGTTTTCCTAGTTTGGACAGAACTATGGCTAAGCCTCCCACGACATGGCTAATATACTAGTCAAAGTACACTGCTACATCTTCTGTGCCAAAGTTCATGGTCGTCTAGTGCTCCAAAACTCAACAATGGCTAAGGTCATTTAAAAAAATCATAAATTACATAAATTCATTTTTAAGTCTTTTTAAATAACAAAAAAAATATTCCCAAAAATTTAGGGGTTTACCTCCTATCCAACTTACAAAAATTTTGTCCTCGAAATTTAGGAATATAGGGTAGATGGGGTTGAGGGGTAGAAGGAGTAGTTTAAGGCGAGGATATAGCCACATGACTAAAGTGATACCTTCGGTCTATTCCTCAAGTACAGTGCATTGTCTCTCTAAAATAAGTAAAAGACAAGAACAATAAAGGGTTCAAGACGATGCTATTGAGTACGAATAAGAAGTTCATAGGCGACGAAAATAATTCAAAAGAGAATTGCCAAGGTTGTCGCGGATGAGGCTCTAGGGACAAGTTTTACTATGTCTCCATCCACGTAGGATAGTATAAGTACAGCGAACCAAAGTGCAATAGGTTGATCAGACCATCATGCACCAGTTCTGATTAGACAATATGTTAGTGAGTGCACCCAATAACACAATGTCATGAACAAGCTTGATAAAAGAATAAGCTTGCAAAACTAAGACTAAATTAGCAGCCTAAGATAGTCAAAATATACGGGAGGTAATGATGAAGGAAATTAAATAGTCCAAGATCTTTTAAAATCGAGTCTTGCCCAAAGTATGGGCCTATGCAGTTGTCCTAGTGTTTTTTCAATTATGGCTTGACTGACTAGATAATTTAGGGTCCTCTGAAGTTATAGTCTAAGTGAACTTATCGACGTGATTCATAAGGACAAGGATTTGTTGGGTTGTGAGGTATTCTACCCAACATACAAGAGTTAAACTAGTAGTGTGATGGGACCATGGGTCAAGCAATCAAGATGAAGTACAAAGTTAAGCATTTAAGGAATTTAGTAGAACACAATCACATATCGGGTTGGAAGAAATGAGTCAGGGTTGGACCTCTAATTGACGTCAGAAAGTATTTTGGTATCATGGTAGAGATTATAGTTTAGCCATTTTGACCAGAAAGTCATATCATAAAAATAGTGTACAAGGAGACATGTTTTAGAGGGACATGATATATCTACATGAAGGTGGGCTTGTCTAGGTCTTACATATGAAATTTGTTGGTAAATAACAGCTAGTATTACACTCCGAATATCAAAGTCACGGTAAGGGACGCCAAAAGATCTAAAATAGAAAGTGGGAATTCACGAGGTGATAATTAATGCACAAAAAAATAAAGAAGATCAAGTTAAATCATGAAATAAAATTAATTAAGGAATCAAATAAAAATAATTTAGGAATACAATTCCGGAGAGAAGATAGTCTCATAGATGAATACTGTTAAGGAACAATTAAATTATTATTCAAATTACAAATGGGTTAGAAGGTCGCAATTAAAAGATCTAGAATTGAGGGAAGGTCGAGTAAGTCAAGGTGGACATACAGTCACATGGCTTGGTAGATGACCAACGACAACTGTGCATATACTACTATCATGATTATGAGTGATATGGCAATTAGTGTGGGGTACTTCTAATTCGTTAGGGTCATCTTGGTGGCCTGCCCTTAAAATTTTAACTCAAGTTTACTCCAAAAAGTTTCTTAAAAATTTTTCAAAAATGAACTACCATAATTTGTATTCACCCCAAGCCGTCTAATTTAATCATGTTTAAAAGTTTAATCCCTTCAATAATCTCCAAGTGACTTTCATCACGTTACTACTAACTTTTCCAAAATTTAACATTTTTATTCCAACTTTTAAACTCAAGAGTTCGTAAATCATGAACCTATAAAAATTTCAATATCACTTCATAACTTTAAAACTCCAAAAATTTTCTCAAATAATCTTCAAGATAAACCCTTAGCATATAACGAGCAATCTAAAAGTTACCGCTCAATATTTTAATGCACTCATCAACCATAACTTCTATTTCTAAGTCATTCAGACATAATCACAACTTTTTAAACCCAAAATCTAAATAGTTTGTAAATCTTCAATCAAAGGATAAGAATTCAAATTTGAAATTTTCCTCAAAAATTGTTTTCATATCTTCCAAATATTTTAAAACCAAATTTTAATATCACCACTTCCACTTAAAATTTGAAATAATTTGAAATTTAATGAACATATAAATCGCAACTTGTACGACTCAATTTAAATAGTTCATTCTGCCACTTTTTAAGATCTATATCTGCTCAAAGATGTATAACTATAACTGTAACTCATTAAGTCATAGATATCAAAACTCAAAAATCCAATCCATTTCTTAAACTAATGGTATATAGATTCTAGCTATTTCTCCTGCAGTATCTCACATGAAATTCTATCAATCCTCTGGTGATTACTGCCTAGAAATCTCAAGATAAAAACTTCCTTTGGTAATATCTCAACTTACAACTATTATCCTTGAATCACACTTTTAGTAAATGCCTTTATAACTTAGTTAAGAACTCAATGTATTCCAAGTGTCAATGTAATCACTCTAGCCATATGGTTGACCAATGAGTATATAGTAGTGTAGTCATCTTCTTAGCTGTCACTAACCACAAAAAATAAGAATTTACGGTAGGACAAAATCAATCAAGATGCAAATCAAGGAAGGCAAACAAGAGTTGGAATTTGAAGCCAAGAAAAGAGGTCAAGCTTGTGGATGAGATCCTAAACTTTAATCCTATGTGCAGGCTCACATCGGTACAGTAACGTAATCGAAGTGATAAACTCGACCTGTATGAGCCACCACAAAAATATGTAACGTCCTAGTCCCAAAATACGTAGGACTAGGCATACGAAATATGCCAGCTGCATGCAAACGAAGAATACTCCAATATGTGGAATCCTCATATGCATACATAAGCTGTAAATCACAGGCCAATCACAAATAACTATATCTCATCCACAAAATCATAAGAGAAAATGATAGTCCAGATAGTATCAAATAAAAGAGTCAAAAGATAGATAGCCGGATGAAAACAAATCCACTACCAAACAGCTATGAATATAATCTAAGATACTGGAGTCAACCTCCAAAAATAAATGAAAGATACAAGTAAGGAAAGAATCAGGCATCGTCAGAGGGTAAGATATCCTCGGTAGAAAACGAAGGAGCTAAACCGAGTCCGTACTCCTGGGGCAATCCTGACCATCTACACCTGGAGAGATCACCAGGTCCTCAGCGTGACATAACAAGATACAGAAAAACATTCCATATAAACTAAATATAAACTGCTCACAATAATCCGAATCATAACATGGTTCAGTACTTTATCATCGAAGCAGTGAACCACACCTACAACCAAACAAGGTGTCACGACCCGCACCCATTGTGAGGGTACGAGTACGTAACAGCGCCCAGCCTACGCTGTAGTGTCGGCGGTAGAATGCTATTCTAGGTCACTATCTAACCAACAACTCACGCAATTATATAATGTACTTGTCAAAATCTCAACTCCGAACAAAGGACAAGTATAGATATAATAGAATCTCAATCACAGTCTAAGCACGATATGATAACACAGAAGTTTATAATTAAGACTAAATACAACAATAAAACCAACTACTAAAATAATATAATCTCCAACAATCTCAAAATAACATATCTCAACTTATTATAATTCGAGTTCTAAAACATGAAAACTAAACCAAGTCAACTAGCTAGTCTCCCGATCACTCCTGAGTGTTGGGGCCAAAGGTAGCTAAGCCATCTCCTGGTCCATAGTAAGTAGGGCAAGTGTCCTCGGGGCAAGCATCTGTAATATTTTCAAAAGGTCCAGTCAAGATAGGAACGAGTACAACTCATCTAGAAAACCCAAGTAAATGACAGGGAACTATAAAGTAGTTATAGACAGTTTTATTGATGAATATGGTAGTTTATATTCAGGTGATGGTATAGAGAAACAGATAAGATACAAGGTAAGTAAGGTAACTAAATAAGAGAAGAATCATGGCAAGAAAGACTGTAAAATAAAATTTTAACTGATCTAGAGTAACATGATAAGTCCAGACAGTAAATGTAAAATAAGTAAATCCTATGTAAATCCAGTACGGGACGAATCTAATACAAGATGAATCCAGTACAAGATGATTCTAGTCAGTGATCAAGAATCCAGGTGAGACCAGTAATGTTCTAATAGTGTGTTTTAAAATACTGAGATCGACATGTAAACGGCTGTAGGTATCAGGCATATCACTCACTGATCAGGCAAAAGATGGCTTTGCTTCCAGTAGATTCCAGTTGGGAGATTCCAGATTTAGGGTATGTCTACATGTCTTACTCAATATTCTTTGCCCCGCAATACAAGTGAATCCAGTACAAGATACGAGAATCGAGAAGAGTCCAGCCAAACATGATGATACTAGCAATGATTCCATAATGATTCCAGTAATAGAGGCTAGACAATATGGTATGTGTGTCGCATACATGAATTCAGAATTATCCATACGTGTTGTAACAGAGAATCACATAAAACTAACTAGAACTGAAGTACAGTAATTGACAAATAAATGAGAGAACTATCAGAGAATGTACTCGCCTGATACTCTGAAAAGAGTAGTGTAATATCAGATATCTGCATCGGAGTCATAATGTCCTAAATAGAGCAGTACAGGTTATAATGTGTTTAAAACAAGGTAAATAATGTTTACAATGCAATCTACATGATTTCTAGGTCAATCTAGGTCAAAGTCAACTCTTGGTCAACTCTGGGTCAAACCCAGTCAATATCTAGCTAAATTTTCAAATCTTGTTCAACTAGTCAACCTAACAGTCAAACTAGGTCAACTCTAGTCTAGTTAGGTCAAACAAGGTTAAACAAGGTTAAACTAGCCTAGGTTGGTCTAATCTAGGCTTAACAAATCAAAACTATGTCAAGGTAAGTCAACCCTAGTCAATCTAAGTCACATATAGGTTTCTAGCATATACTAGGCCACACTAAGTTGTCCTATCTAATATTAGATATCATTGTCTAATACATCATGTTATGTACCATAACATACATATATATATAACTCATACCAATATACCCATTATACTACCCTTACCCACAGCCTATATCTAAATAGGTTACCCACATGCCATTACATATCTCATATTTAGTTGGTTTATTTCTTAATCTATACCTACACACATTATCTAAAAAAAAGACACATAGGTAAATCCATTACATATGACACTCACTCAACATCATATAGAGGTATAGGGGTCTATGTGAAATCTTATAACTTATTTCATAGTTTAAACTCACATACCTAGGCTACATTCCTGCCTACTCTCTCTCAAGATACTACTGATACATTGATTCAACTATAGGACTGACTGATACATAGGTAACATAGACTAATATCTAGAATAAGGAGGGTCTGGACTAACAAGTGGGGCAGGTTCATGCTAAACTCAGGTGGACTGCATATATAGTGCAGGACAGACACACCAAGAGGATGGGGACTACACCTAAAATCTGAACTGACATCTAATCAGTGGACATGGCTGAACAGAATAGGAACTGAATAAAACAAGAACGGAATAATACCTATAGGTAATAGGGACTGAAACAACCCACAACCAAACTCGAGCTATCACTCATTCATTCAACATGACTGATACTCTATGAGTATTAGTGACTGAACTGAAGAATGCCTATAGTCTCTACCCGAGCCTATCCCCTCTTTACTAATATTAAGAACTAAACTATGAGAACAGATCAATTAATATAAATAAACTGAAACTTAGTGAACTAAAACTGATACAAGGATAGGGCTATTATAGATACTTCCTGTACCTGCCTCTAAACCCCATGGACAGATATATGATACCCAGGGTGGACTGAATAATATTCCTAAGGTCTGAACATTAAAGCCTAGGCAAAGAAGGACTGACCAGGGCTGTTCCTAAGTGTGGAGATGTAGGACAGACCCCATATTGCATATAAGTCTAGGGTATCATGTGAGAGTGTGGGTGTGTATACATGTGAGTGACACGTGTACACATGTGTGTGTGTCCTTGAGTGTCCAAATCGTGTCGACACCGAGCGTCAAGTTACTGGTGTCAAAACTCTGTAGAGGCACAACCTCGTGCACATGTGTCGAACCTTGTAGGACACAATGTGTCCACTCATATGCCTCGTACTCGTGCCAGTAGGTAGGTGAGTCATAGGGGTACGTATGTGGAACCCTGTCCAGTGTTTAAGTGTCGTCGTGTCGTGTCAATTGATGCGTATCAGCGAAGAGAAAACAGCATGCATAGTGACAGTGAATAACCCGTACGTATGTGATTTCTCACAACCTACTCGACAAAATCGTTTCAAACTTGGTGTGCATGCTATCAGTGATTGCCCGTAAGTGTTGACCAAAAATTGTGTCTTAAGAAGCCGTGTTGTGTCCTGTGCCGACCCCGAACAGCAAGGGATGTGCTCAGTCTGCACGAGACAGTACAATGTCAGTACGTGGTTGATTTCTCCGCGCACACTGAACAAGGACCCATAAAATTTTGTGGGATTGACGTCAGTAGGTGCCCCCACGTGTTCATGAAGTTTCATGGCATGTAGTGTCGTGTCGTGTCCGCTAGGACACTCGAACAACAGGAGAGCCGAACGAGGTCTGTGCGCGGTGTCGTGCATGAGGTGTGTATCCATTTTGGACACAAAAATCCCTCAAAATTGTGCTCAGTCTTCAACATAATTAATCTACACATTAAGAGCTTCAAAAACATGTAATTAGTTTTGGAAAATACAAAAATTTATTTCTATGTGGCATTTCAACAAACACTTGCACATACACATAGATACGTGTCCGATACGGACACCAAACGGACACGGTTTCCTACCAACTTGAGGGACAACTAGGGGTCACCTAGATCTAGTCTAATATGCAAAGAAATCAGAATTAAAAATACAATTTGAAGGGTTTTACCTATAGGTGCAAATGATCAAGAAAAGCCCCAAATCGATTGATTCCCGATACTAGCCAAATCCTCCAAATTGTACTCAAACTGAAATTACTCTCCATGAATATCAAATAGAGGGTGATTAGAATCTATTGCAAAATATTTGGATGAAAAATGAATTAAAATAGAATTAATATGAATTAGAGAAGATGGGGATTTACCTTTCCTTCCTAAAAGTTGGTTGAGCACAAAAGAGGCAAGAACAAGTGAATGCGTGTTTAAATAGGGGGGATTCCTAGATTGGCTGGCCTTATGGCTGAAATTAGGGTTAGGGTTCAAGTCATAGTCCATGGGCCAAGTTTCATAAGTCATGGAATTAAATCCTTAAGTCATAAGTCATGAACCTAGTCTTTATTTCTCCTATTCAAACTTGATTCTATATGACTAAAATTGGGTTGACTTAAGTTAGACTAGGGCCACACCATGCTAACCAAGTCACCATAGCTAGAGTCAACATCTAGGTTGGTCTCTTAAGTCACAACTAGTAAAAGTCAAAATTAACACCCATCAATCCAATAATTAATCAAATAATCCTAATAAATCAAAATAACCAAATTATCCCTAGGATAAAAATGATAAATAAATATCACAATCACATGGTTAGGCTCTAGGTCAGACTGTCTCTAGGGTTTCACTAGCAGCACAACAAAATCACAAGTCATGACTTAAAACAAATTTTAAATTGGTTAAAAATCACCAAAAATCATAATGTGATATAAATATCAATAAATAATAATATAATTTCAAAAGTTCAAAATTACCCTCATTTGGAAAACTGGGTGTTACAAGTCTACCCCCCAGAAAAATTTTGTCCTCGAAATTAAGATGATCGTACCCCTAATAGGTCAAACCCCCAACAATCAAGGTCAAGAGATAATCAGGCAAACATAATCTTACTGGTCGTGATTCCACGGTCTCGAACAGGGTAGCTATACTATCTAGCAAATCACAAGCAATATCCTGGCAGGTACTAATGGAAATCACACATGAAAGTGGAGAGGAAGAACGAGAAGGACAAACCTGCTAACCCATCACTTGCAGCGTCGGTCTCCTTGACTGCCATCGCAAAAGCTCTTCCCCTCTGGTGCTGAGCTACAGGTGGCCTAGCTCCCTCAAAAGGAGGTACAAATGGACAATATATCTTTTGGTAGGCTTCAGACCCACAGGAATAGCAAACCTTCAGCCTCTTCCTATACTGCTCCCTGGTGTGTCCCAACTTCCTGCAGTAGGAACAACTGATCGTCTTCGGGTCCTGACCCCGATACTGATGTTGTACCTGCTGAACCATTACTGGTGCCTGTGTCTGCTGAATCTGTACGTGAGGCCTCTTGTCCTGGCCTCCGCTGCTACTGGCTTCCTGAAAGTCCTAACCCCTCTTCAGTTTCTGTAGCGCCCCGTCCCGTAAAGTCAATCGAAGGAATCAAAATGCCGACAGTGTTCGGCCTTAGCCCTACAACGGCTGCTCGAAGGCTCGCTCGGTCAAGACGACCGCTCGCTCAGGTGGGGTAGTTTCGGTAAACTTGCCTCATCCTTGCCTTCAAATAATAAATCGTGTTTTCAACTTGCACAAGTAGGCTTAATAATAAAAGAGACGAATCCACATAGCTAAGAGAATAATCCCGATGGGTCGAAATAAGTTAGAACATGGAAAACGTCCCACGGTCGGCTTAGAGTTGGTGCACGGCGTACTTTAAAAATGACACTCGGTCCTTCGTGCCGTGGCTTGGGAGAAGGAAAGTTGGTCTTTGACACAAAACTATGAACTTGCCTAAGTCGTAGGCGTTGCCCATATAAACGCTTAATAAAGCGTGTACGGTTCCACTACGCAAGGCTTGGCATCGCCTTTGCTCGTCCCTCGGGTTAAGTTGTAGGCTTGAGTAAGTTAGGCAAAGTTATGCCGGTCGACCTAAGTCATTCCAAGTGCTGTCCCGCTCATTCTGCGGTTGTCAAGTAAAATTGTCCCACGATCCCAAGGCCCGTCACATAAAGTATGACTTGGGCGATAGTGTTGCGTAGAACACGAGTCGGTTTAAGGCACGAGCCACGGTTGGTTTAGTGGAAACTTAGCCACGGTCTGTCGATACTTAAGGAAACACGTTATGTTCAAGTTAAGTTGGAAGGCTATGTAGTAGCCGTTCCCTGAGTTCAAAGAATGTTAAGTCTAAGCGATGGTTAGTCGCCGAGAGCAAATATGTCGGGACTGTGGTTTAGTCGCCGAGGCAACCCTGGTTTGGGCTCTGCGAATGAAGTATGAAAAGTGGAAAGAGTAAAGTCAAGGAACTAATTGATGACGATGAGACCATGCATTTACGTTAAGTCTAGAAGTTAGCGTAAGCGCGTGGTCATGGACAACTTGTCGACAAGGGCGATGGTTCTTCGGATCGGAAACCTTAGGCCAGGGACCGATCCGGCCTAGGAAGAACAGATTATAGCCGAGCTGGGTATGAAGCAACCGGTAGGTCGGGGGCTTGCATCGAGGATCGTAACCGGTGGTGCAAGGATCCCGAATGCCAGGCTATGTCCAGAATGGCTAGTCAATGCCAATGACCATTCATATAGCTGTGTCGGCACGGGCGGTAATCCGCGTGCGTGTGCCTTTGGATTGAGTTGAGTTGAATGTGTATGCAGTTAGAAGACACAATGTCTGGGCCTAATATTTGGCTACAGCGAAGGCGGCGTGCTTCGGCACGGGATATGGCAACGTGTATTAAGTAAGGTAAAGAGTTTGCATGAGTTAGGCTTGAGTTGTTGTGAGTTAAGTCGAGAAGGGCCGTAGGGCAAGTTGTGTGAAGTTACGTTGAGTTGCTGGGCACGACCTCGAAATGTGAGGCACGGCCGTGTTGCACAAAACTAAATTATAGGCAAGACTAAACGAGGAGGCGCTGCCTCAGAGATGTTGAAGCACGAAGTTCACGACACGACCGAGTCGTTATGTCACAGAGTATGGCACGAAGGATAAGGATGAGTCGGTGCGTTGACAATGCAAGCACGAAAAAGGTCCAGAGGCAAGGAAATGGAGTCTGTCATGTAGTTGCGTCCCTGATTTTGGCCGTAAGGCAAACACGACTTGATAGGTTAACGTTATTGGCACGAGAAGGGTCTAAGGCAAAGTATGAGTTAACATCGTTGTGCAAGCACGGGATGGTCCCCAGACACAAGTATGCCAAGGCGTCCGTCATAAAATTGATCCTAAGACAAGATTAGAAAGACAATTGATAAGAATGGACTATGTTGCACAAAGTAAAGTAAACGTGTTGGTTTTGTATGGGTGGGCGAGGAGCTCATTCCACCAGTACAGTTGAGTACTAACACCGACATAGTTTACATGTGCAGGCACAGGTAGAAGCTCGTGGCGTGGAGCTCGCTTGGATGCGTCGAGGCACGGAGTTCCTTGGCGATTCGAAGCGTGCGGCCGCGTGGACTGAAGACTTATACAGGACATAATGTATGGACATCGCCTTCCGAAGCTTCCGCTGGCTCAAGCATTGTAATCGAGAGATAAGAGAGAGCAGAGTGACTTGTAATCGAGAGAAAAGTGAGCACGAAAGACTTATAATTTGGCCTTGCGCCCACAAATGTAATCTTGTATTCAATATCAATAAAGAGCTTCTTTTGAATCAAACTTGTGTTCATGTGTACTTGTTCTTAAATTCCGCTGCATGTTTTAATATTTCTGCTTGGGACTTCTGTGCGATGACCCCGTCGCCGCCGATGTAATCGGCCGTTATGAAACTACCTTGTACGAGCGCAATCTAGGCTCGTGCGGCATCACGCCTTAGCGAGGACGATCGCTCCTACGGGAGTGGGGCGTGACATAAATGGTATCAGAGCACGGCTTTACGTCCTTGGACTTCACAACGAATGTCTCAGTTTTGAAAGCTCTTCGTTGTTAAAGAAGTGTGCGCTCTCTCTCGAATGTCCCTCGGCATGTCCATACAATAAGTCTAAATATTTTCAAAAGCTCGTACAAGCGTTCAATCGAATGCATCGATAGGCGACGGCCTTTGTGCCGAACGGTGTCAACTTGTCTTGAATGAAAACACATGCTATTGTTAGCAAAAGTTGCATGCGTGCCCAAATAGTCCTACGTCGACGTTAGAAATTGAGCGTGCAAACTCGAAATATAGTCCGTACGGGATGGTTATGCAGCACAACTTAGCCCGCACGTCGCGTACCTAGACTTTTTGGTGCAAATGAGTCGCGAGCGACATTGAGTATCGTTCGGTCGGGAAACGAAGCAACACTTAGAGTGTCTGTCGATAGAAACGCTATCAGACTAACGCTTAGGCGTACGTGGAAGATCGGTTTGGATTTTGAGGAGTAGTACAAACGACTCAGCCCGTCGATACGACATGAGCGATTACGCTAGAGATTCGTCGAACGAATCTGAAGGACGAGTTAGCGAGTAATACGAATGTGATTTGTAGGCTAGATCGGATGGCTCAAATCCGAGTGGTGTATAGATTTTCTTGGAAATTATTCGAGCGAAGACTGAGGATTAGAAATAATAACGAGTACGTCGGCGAGGCGATACAATCGTGCATAGCGTTAGAACGCGTCACGCTTAGTTGGTCGTGACTTCGAAAGTCCCGAATGAGAAGTCGTTCGGACAATTTGTCAATGGGCAACGCGAGTTAGAAAACGATTCGGAACGATGAACAAAAGTGAATGTCTTGATCGAGGAAAACCAAGAGGATCGTGCTTACGATTTCGGATTGCGTCTAATGAAATGTGACTTGAGTTTTGGACAACGATCTTGAAACGAACTTGAGGAATAGCGATCAAACTTGAGTTTGAATATCGAAGAGACTATGGAATATCCAGTTCGGACAATAGCATCAGTTGCACGACTCGAAATTGGTTGCAAAGGAAGATCGTCAGGTTACGCATATCGTCGATGGTATTGAGGCGTATCAAAGATCGATATACGATAACTCGGGGGTACTCTGACTCGGCGAATGACGGTCGTGCAGATATCTTGCTTCCGATGGATGCTATACTCGGGATGTTAAAATACGTCAAGTAAAAGATAGACTTGGCTCGAGGATTTTCTAAGTTGAACGAATGACGATTGAACTATCGAACTTGGCTTGGATGAAAAATAGAATGTTTGGATTTGCTTCGTCGATAACCACAATATTGATGTTTTTGTCTTATGCGAGCGCTACTCCAGCCTCGCACATGCGTCACGCCGATTAGGGAGATCACTTTGCGTGAGCGCTGGTATGGTGAATCATACAGCGGGGGTGGTCAAACTTGCACGGGGCGACAATTTGTGCTTCGACTTGTGGTTTGATGCAAAGATGGACTCGAGAATGAATTGGTGTGCTTGTCGATTGAATTTGAGGATTGCGTAGGTCCAATCCGCGTATCGAGAATGAACGAGTCTAGACTCAAACAAGAGTTACGTCCCGATGAGAATGATTATTCCGCGGGAGCGTTGCATGGTGATTCATGAACCACCGTGGATAATCGGACTCGTGTGAGATTGGGGCGCAACATATTATCAAAACTAGACGACCTCGTGATCGAATACATGAATTGGTTAGAAATGGTGATTTGAATGGATTCAAATACGCGCAACGAATGCATTGATGCAAATAGGTGATCGTGCTCGATGTTTAGAAATCTGAGTGACGCGAGCTCGGGTAGAAAATCCCGTACTATCGACTTTGGTTTGAGCCTAGGATTGGGGTCAGTGTTGGCATTATTGTTGGGGAAATATGATTCCAATCCTGACATTGACTTAGCCTTGAAAAGAATTGGCCTAGCGGTTAGGCGAGACGTCCTGTTTCAAGTGTTAGCAATTAAAAGATTGATCTTGAGGATTGGCATGGATGGATAGCGTGAATCACGAATAGGAAACCCTGCTCATGAGATTTGGCTGACATGCATATATTTCAGGGATGTCTGAGTATGTGCACGATGCGACTCGAGTGACAATGACGAATTCTCTATCATGCGGATTGGCTGAATGCATGTATTTTAAGGACGCTTGGAATGCGTGCACGATCCAACCAAGCGATATGACGAATTCAAATGGGACTTGTGGAATGGAAGAATGTCAAGAATTTGAAATCGTATTAAGGGAAAGAATGATAATAGTGCGAGCGTGGCTCCGAATTGAGGAAACGCGTAGGCAGAGTGTATACGATAAGTACTGGCGTACCTGTACGACTGCGATAGTCCCGTGTCTAGGTACGATTAAGTCTGGGCCATAGAAATGGTAGGATGGCTTGCCTTCAGGAAAGTCTCGAGGACGAGACTTGTTCTGAGTGGTGTATGTTGTAGTTCTCCATCCCGCAAAGTCAATCGGAGGAATCGAAATGCCGACGGTGTTCGGCCTTAGCCCTACAACGGCTGCTTGAAGACTCGCTCGGTCAAGACGACCGCTCGCTCAGGTGGGGTAGTTTCGGTGAACTTGCCTCATCCTTGCCTTCACATAATAAATTATGTTTTCAACTTGCACAAGTAGGCTTAATAATAAAAGAGACGAATCCACATAGCTAAGGAAATAATCCCGATGGGTCGAAATAAGTTAGAACATGGAAAACGTCCCACGGTCGGCTTAGAGTTGGTGCACGGCGCGCTTTGAAAATAACACTCGTTCCTTCGTCCCGTGGCTTAGGAGAAGGAAAGTTGGTCTTTGACACAAAACTATGAACTTGCCTAAGTCGTAGGCGTCGTCCGCATAAACGCTTGATAAAGCGTGCACGGTTCTACTACGCAAGGCTTGGCATCGCCTTTGCTCGTCCCTCGGGTTAAGTTGTAGGCTTGAGTAAGTTAGGCAAAGTTATGCCGGTCGACCTAAGTCATTCCAAGTGTAGTCCCGCTCATTCTGCGGTTGTCAAGTTAAATTGTCCCACGATCCCAAGGCCCGTCACATAAAGTATGACTTGGGCGATAGTGTTGCGTAGAACACGAGTCGGTTTAAGGCACGAGCCACGGTTGGTTCAGTGGAAAGTTAGCCACGGTCTTTCGATACTTAAGGAAATACGTTATGTTCAAGTTAAGTTGTAAGGCTATGCAATAGCCGTTCCCTGAGTTCAAAGAATGTTAAGTCTAAGCGATGGTTAGTCGCCGAGGCAACCCTGGTTTGGGCTCTGCGAATGAAGTATGAAAAGTGGAAAGAGTAAAGTCAAGGAACTAATTGATGATGATGAGACTATGCATTTACGTTAAGTCTAGAAGTTAGCGTAAGCGCGTGGTCATGGACAACTTGTCAACAAGGGCGATGGTTCTTCGGATCGGAAACCTTGGGCCAGGGACCGATCCGGCCTAGGAAGAACAGATTATAGTCGAGCTGGGTATGAAGCAATCGGTAGGTCGGGGACTTGCATCGAGGATCGCAACCGGTGGTGCAAGGGTCCCGAATGCCAGGCTATGTCCAGAATGGCTAGTCAATGCCAATGACCATTCATATAGATGTGTCGGCACGGGCGGTAATACGCGTGTGTATGCCTTTGGATTGAGTTGAGTTGAATGTGTATGCAGTTAGAAGACACAATGTCTGGGCCTAATATTTGCCTACAGCGAAGGCGGCGTGCTTCGGCACGGGATATGGCAACATGTATTAAGTAAGGCAAAGAGTTTGCATGAGTTAGGCTTGAGTTGTTGCGAGTTAAGTCGAGAAGGGCCGTAGGGCAAGTTGTGTGAAGTTACGTTGAGTTGCTGGGCACGACCTCGAAATGTGAGGCACGGCCGTGTTGCACAAAACTAAAGTATAGGCAAGACTAAACGAGGAGGCGCTGCCTCAGAGATGTTGAAGCACGAAGTTCACGGCACGACCGAGTCGTTATGTCACAGAGTATGGCCCGAAGGATAAGGATGAGTCGGTGCGTTGACAATACAAGCACGAGAAAGGTCCAGAGGCAAGGAAATAGAGTCTGTCGTGTAGTTGCGTCCCTGATTTTGGCCGTAAGGCAAACACGACTTGATAGGTTAACGTTATTGGCACGAGAAGGGTCTAAGGCAAAGTATGAGTTAACATCGTTGTGCAAGCATGGGATGGTCCCCAGACACAAGTATGCCAAGGCGTCCGTCATAAAATTGATCCTAAGACAAGATTAGAAAGACAATTGATAAGAATAGACTATGTTGCACAAAGTAAAGTAAACGTGTTGATTTTGTATGGGTGGGCGAGGAGCTCATTCCACCAGTACAGTTGAGTACTGACACCCACATAGTTTACATGTGCAGGCACAGGTAGAAGCTCGTGGCATGGAGCTCGCTTGGATGCGTCGAGGCACGGAGTTCCTTGGGATTCGAAGCGTGCGGCCGCGTGGACTGAAGACTTATACAGGACATAATATATGGACATCGCCTTCCGAAGCTTCCGCTGGCTCAAGCATTATAATCGAGAGATAAGAGAGAGCAGATTGACTTGTAATCGAGAGAAAAGTGAGCACGAGAGACTTGTAATTTGGCCTTGCGCCCACAAATGTAATCTTGTATTCAATATCAATAAAGAGCTTCTTTTGAATCAAACTTGTGTTTATGTGTACTTGTTCTTAAATTTCGCTGTATGTTTCAATATTTCTGCTTGGGACTTCTGTGCGATAACCCCATCGCCGCCGATGAAATCGGCCGTTATTAAACTGCCTTGCACGAGCGCAATCTAGGCTCGTACGGCATCACGCCTTAGCGAGGACGATCGCTCCTACGGGAGCGGGGCGTGACAGTTTCAGCCCTAGGTCGTCCTCTGTCGCCATAGCTCCTGCCAAGATCTCTACAAAGGTAGCATTCCGGTCACTCATAGTCAGTGACCGAACCTCCCTTATCAACCCTCGACGGAACTTCCTAGTCTTTGTCTTCTCCGTCAGATCATCTATAAACCTAGCCAACCGACAGAACTCTTCGGCGTACTCTGCAACTGTCTGGTTCCCCTGGACCAGACTCTCAAACTGTGCCTCGATGCCTCTTAGAGCCACATCTAGGAAGAACTGTTCCTTAAACAGCCCCTTAATCTGCTTCCATGTCTGACCTTCTATTCCCATTCGGGTATCTGTCTGGTACCAGGTACGAGCCAGGTCCTGCATCTGACTGCCCGCTGCCTCAATATAAAGTCTGGCTGGTATCTCCGCCAGCCGAAAAATCTCCTCGATGTGCTCAATCCAGTCATCTACGTAGTGGATGCCCTCTGTACTAAGAAAGTCTTTAGGGTGCATCTTCTGGAAGTCTTGAATGTCCTTCTCCTTCCGGTAAGGCTGCTGCTACGGCCCCTGAGTAGCCACCATCCCCACAGTCGTACGGACCAGCTGATGGGCCTCGTCGATTCCCTGATAGAAGTTGGCAGTCTGATGCTGCTGCTGCTGCTGGTGGGACTACAGAATCCTCTCTACAAAGGAAAATAGGTGGGCAGCATCAACCAATCCTGCAGGTGGCTGCGGGTGTCGCTACTGAAATTTCTCAGGAATGACTGGGGTCGTCCTCTGAACTGGTGGAAGCACACACCCAAAGGCTACAGTCGTTCTTGTCTGATCAGGAACAGAAGGTGCTACGGTCCCAGCATGCTGCTGCACTGGACGAGAGGTGGCAGACCCCTCTCTAGCGGCTGTTGTACCTGAGCGATGTGATCGTGTCTCCACCATCCTGAAGATAGATCGAAAAGGAAGTAAATACTAAGCAGGAATCGTTAAAATCAAAGGAGGACAGTTTATTTCAAAGAAGGCAAATTAGTAAGATATGTAGATGGCATGTATTGAAGCAGAAATTTTTTCCTATCTCTCAATCCTATCGTAGGCTGTAGTGATACTCTAGTTCGAATATCACTACATAAACTCGACCTGCATAGGCCACCACTAAAAATGTGTCATGACCCGCACCCACTATGAGGGTACGAGTACGTAACAGCGCCTAGCCTACGCCACAATGTCAGCGGTAAAACGCTGTTCTAGGTCACTATCTAACCAACAACTCATGCAATTATATAATGTACTTGTCAAAATCTCAACTCCGAACAGAGGACAAGTATAGATATAATAGAATCTCAATCACAGTCTAAGCATGATATGATAAAACAGAAGTTTATAATTAAGACTAAATATAACAATAAAACCAACTACTAAAATAATATAATCTCCAACAATCTCAAAACAACATATCTCAACTTATTACAATTCGAGTTCTAAAACATGAAAACTAAACCAAGTCAACTAGCTAGTCTCCCGATTACTGCTGAGTGTCGGGGCCAAAGGTAGCTAAGCCATCTCCTGGTCCATAGTAAGTAGGGCAAGTGTCCTCGGGGTAAGCATTTGTAATATTTTCACCAGGTCCAGTCAGGACAAGAACGAGTACAACTCATCTAGAAAACCCAAGTAAATGACAGAGAACTATAAAGCAGTTATAGACAGTTTTATTGATGAACATGGTAGTTTATATTCAGGTGATGGTATAGAGAAACAGATAAGAAACAAGAAAAGTAAGGTAACTAAGCAAGAGAAGAATCATGGCAATGAAGACTGTAAAATAAAATTCTAACTGAACTAGAGTAACATGATAAGTCCAGACAGTAAATGTAAAACAAGTAAATCCAGTACGGGACGAATCTAATACAAGATGAATCCAGTACAAGATGATTCTAATCAGTGTTCAAAAATTCAGGTGAGACCAGCTATGTTCTAATAGTGTGTTTTAAAATACTGAGATCGACATCTAAACGGCTGTAGGTATCAGGCACATCACTCACTGATCAGGTGAGAGATGGCTATGCTTCCAATAGATTCCAGTTGGGAGATTCTAGATTTGGGGTATGTCTACATGTCTTACTCAATATTTTCTCGCCCCGTAATACAAGTGAATCCAGTACAAGACACGAGAATCGAGAAGAGTCCAGCCAAACATGATGATACTAGCAATGATTCCAGGAATAGAGGCCAGACAATATGGTATGTGTGTCGCATACATGAATCCAGAATTATCCATACGTATTGTAACAGAGAATCACATAAAACTAACTAGAACTGAAGTACAGTAATTGACAAATAAATGAGAGAACTATCAGAGAATGTACTCGCCTGATACTCTGAAAAGAGTAGTGTAATATCAGATGTCTGCACCGGAGTCACAATGTCCTAAATAGAGCAGTACAGGTTATTATGTGTTTAAAATAAGGTAAATGATGTTTACAATACAATCTACATGATTTCTAGGTTAATCTAGGTCAAAGTCAACTCTTGGTCAACTCTGGGTCAAACCCAGTCAATATCTAGCTAAATTGTCAAACCATGGTCAACTAGTCAAACTAGGTCAACTCTAGTCTATTTAGGTCAAACAAGGTTAAACTAGCCTAGGTTGGTCTAATCTAGGTTTAACAAGTCAAAACTATGTCAAGGTAAGTCAACCCTAGTCAATCTAAGTCACATATAGGTTTCTAGCATGTACTAGGCCACACTAAGTTGTCCTATCTAATATTAGATATCATTGTCTAATACATCATGTTATGTACCATAACATACATATATATAACTCATACCAATATACACATTATACTACCCTTACCCACAGCCTATATCTAAATAGGTTACCCACATGCCATTACATATCTCATATCTAGTTGGTTTATTTCTTAATCTATACCTGCACACATTATCTAAAAAAAAGACACATTGGTAAATCCATTGCATATGACACTCACTCAACAACATATAGAGGTATAGGGGTCTATGTGAAATCTTATAACTTATTTCATAGTTTAAACTCACATACCTAGGCTACATTCCTGCCTACTCTCTCTCAAGATAGTACTGATACATTGATTCAACTATAGGACTGACTAATACATAGGTAACATAGACTAATATCTAGAATAAGGATGGTCTGGACTAACAAGTGGGGCAGGTTCATGCTAAACTCAGGTGGACTGCATCCATAGTGCAGGACAGACACACCAAGAGGATGGGGACTACACCTAAAATCTGAACTAACATCTAATCAGTGGACATAGCTGAACAGAATGGGAACTGAATAAAATAAGAACAGAACAATACCTATAGGTAATAGGGACTGAAACAACCCACAACCAAACTCGAGCTATCACTCATTCATTCAACATGACTGATATTCTATGAGTATCAGTGACTGAACTGAAGAATGCCTATAGTCTCTATCCGAGCCTATCCCCTCTTTACTAATATTATGAACTAAACTATGAGACCAGATCAATTAATATAAATAAACTGAAACTTAGTGAACTAAAACTGATACAAGGATAAGGCTATTATAGATACTTCCTGTACCTGCCTCTAAACCCCATGGCAGATATATGATACCCAGGGTGGACTAAATAATGTTCCTAAGGTCTGAACATTAAAACCTAGGCAAGGAAGGACTGACCAGGGCTGTTCCTAAGTGTGGAGATGTAGGACAGAGTTTCAAGTGTGGAGATGTAGGACAGACCCCATATTACATATGAGTCTAGGGTATCATATGAGAGTGTGGGTGTGTATACATGTGAGTGACACGTGTACACATGTGTGTGTGTCCAAATCGTGTCGACACCGAGCGTCAAGTTACTGGTGTCAGAATTGTGCAGAGGCACAACCTCGTGCACATGTGTCGAACCCTGTAGGACACAATATGCCTACTTATAGGTCTCGTGCTCGTGTCAGTAGATAGGTGAGTCATAGGGGTACGTGTGTGTCACCCTGTCCAGTGTCCAAATGTCGCTGTGTCGTGTCAATTGATGCGTATCAGTAAAGAGAAAACAGTGTGCACAGTGACATTGAATAACCCGTGCGCATGTGATTTCTCACAACCTACTCGACGAAATTGTCTCAAACTTGGTGTGCATGTTGTCAGTGATTTCCCGCACGTGTCGACCAAAAATTGTGTCTTAAGAAGTCGTGTCGTGTCCTGTGTCGACCCCGAACAGCAGGGAATGTGTACAGTGTGCACGAGGCAGTACAATGCAGTGCGTGGTTGATTTCTCTGCGTACACTGAATGAGGACCCATGAAATTTCGTGGGAGTGACGTCAGTGGGTGCCCCCACGTGTCCATAAAGTTTTATGGCACGTGGTGTCATATCGTGTCCACTAAGACACTCGAACAGCAGGGGAGCCACACGAGGTCTGTGCGCGGTGTCGTGCATGAGGTACGTGTCCATTTTGGACACGAAAATCCCCCAAAATCGTACTCAGTCTTCAACATAATTAATCTACACATTAAGAGCTTCAAAAACATGTAATTAGTTTTTGGAAAAGACGAAAATCTATTTCTATGTGGCATTTCAACAAACACTTGCACATACACGTAAACACGTGTCCGATACGGACACCAAACAGACACGATTTCCTACAAAACTTGAGGGACAGCTAGGGGACACCTAGATCTAGCCTAATATGCAAAGAAATTAGAATTAAAAATGCAATTTTAAGGGTTTTACCTATAGGTGCAAATGATCAAGAAAAGCCCTAAATCGATTGATTCCCGATGCTAGCCAAATCCTCCAAATTGTACTCAAACTGAAATTACTCTCCATGAATATCAAATAGAGGGTGATTAGAATCTATTGCAAAATATTTGGATGAAAAAGGAATTAAAATGGAATTAATATAAATTAGGGACGATGGAGATTTACCTTTCCTTCCTAAAAGTTGGTTGAGCACAAAAGAGGCAAGAACAAGTGAATGCGTGTTTAAATAGGGGGGATTCCTAGATTGGCTGGCCACTTATGGCTGAAATTAGGGTTAGGGTTCAAGTCATAGTCCATGGGCCAAGTTTCATAAGTCATGGAATTAAATCCTTAAGTCATAAGTCATGAACCTAGTCTTTATTTCTCCTATTCAAACTTGATTCTATATGACTAAAATTGGGTTGACTTAAGTTAGACTAGGGTCACACCATGCTAACCAAGTCACCATAGCTAGAGTCAACATCTAGGTTGGTCTCTTAAGTCACAACTAGTAAAAGTCAAAATTAACACCCATCAATCCAATAATTAATCAAATAATCCTAATAAATCAAAATGACCAAATTATCCCTAGGATAAAAATGATAAAGAAATATCCCAATCACATGGTTAGGCTCTAGGTCAGACTGTCTCTAGGATTTCACTAGCAGCACAACAAAATCACAAGTCATGACTTAAAACAAATTTTAAATTGGTTAAAAATCACCAAAAATCATAATGTGATATAAATATCAATAAAGAATAATATAATTTCAAAAGTTTAAAATTACCCTCTTTTAAAAAACTGGATGTTACATGAGGACAAGGTGTGGCATACTAGTTCGTGACAAAATACTGTTCCAAGCCATGAACGGTATAGTACACAACCATATGGAAAAGTACATACACCTACGGATAAAGGTCACCTAACCATTCTAAGTGGAATGCCTTTTAAGAATAGTTCATGGTCGTATGACTACCGGGTCAAGTCAAGAAAATACCAATGCAGTACAGTACCTCAGTAGCGAGTCACAACACCATATACTATTCCTCAGTATCGAGTGAGTCTATAGCATATAGTCTACCTATCGTTCCTCAGTAGCGAGCGAGTCTACGATAGATAGGGTGGTAGTCAACTTCTAATCATGTTATCTCCGCCCAATGCCAACTCATAACTGCTAAGTCTTCTAGCATGCAACTCTATTAGCAGTTATTTTCTAACGCACTTCCTCACGTATCGGTTGCCAACCAACTACGCAAGTCTGAGACCTATATGAGACTCGTGACTCGTGTAGAACATATGTCAAGGCCACTGAATGCATCACTACATAGGGTAGTCTTCTCAACTTTAAGTTGATGCATAATATTAAAGTAATAGGAATAAAACTAAACAGTTAATTGCATATAATATATCAAGGCAGAAAAATGACAATAAGTAAGAAAATAAAACCAAATCAGCATGCTAAGTGACAGTAACTAAGCAGAATATAATGGCAAGGTATCTTGCTTTAGGGTGGTGCGAGATGCAGCAAAATCCAACCGTCAAAATTGTCAACACGAAAGTCAAAATTCACAAAGAGCTCTGGATGCTGAAACAAACATCACGAACGAGTTTGGTATTAAAGATATGTCTAGGAAACGCATGTCCAAAAGTCCAATTCTGGAACAGGGGCAAAATCGTAATTTTGGATCAAAACGATGTCCGTCGTTGGACCCATTTTGTATCGAAATGCGTGCCAGTACCTACGGTCTCTAAAGTCATCAAACTATATGTCTATTAGTCCGATTTGAGGAGATGAACTCAATGGTATATCCAGTTTTGGATTCTGATGAGCCGTGCACAAATTCGCCCGTTAAAGCGGGTCGCGGGCCCGCCAAAATAGCGTTCCGGTCGACCTTCTTAGAATCGGACCAAAATTAGCGTACAGGACCAAAAAAATGATACGGTCCTGCTGGCGCAAGTTTCGTCTCAATCCGACGAACGTGCACGAAGTTATGGCCAAGTTTGTAAAAGGTCGATACGGGGGTATCTCGACGGATACGTACTGATTTCGTCGCGCACATGCAACAAAATCGGGTTCCGTCAGTTTCCACACGTCGACAACATCCATATGCACCTTTTGATGCATATAGTGCATGACCACGTCGCCCGGTTCGTCGGGACGCACGCCGTATCGGATGTTTTTCTTATTTTTAAAAACAGAATTGTAAATTTTTGTGAGAACTTAACTACTTGTAACTTTTTACACACAAGATGAAAAGTGAATCCAGAAGGTGCATTATAATCTTGCTTATGTTGTCTTTTACTGTCTTTAATTAGTCTCTACAAAATCCCATTGTACAAAAAGCAAAGTGGCCGACAAGTTGGTGTTTTAAAGCAGTTTTAATATTCCAGAAAAGTAATTTTTCTCCAACTTCGTCTCGATTTTTCGAGCAAGTTGGATGGACATGTCGAAATCCACTGAGGTGATCTCGAAGAGGGTTATGTGGGCTTTCTACACGAATTTACGGATCTAAAAATGAATTTAAATTTATGGAGAAATCGCATGGAGAAGTTAGGTACCTTGGTTTTGTTTTCTGTTGATGTTGTTGTCGTTTGTTGTTGTTGGTGGTGTTGCCGTGGCAACCGTGAGGCGGGGTAGCTGTGGCTGGGCGCGGAGGTGCTCGCCGGAAAGAGGGAAGTAGGAAGGAGAAGAGTGGAGGTAGAAGATGGAAGGAGGAATTAGGGTTTGGTCATATATATGTATGTATATATATTTAAAGGGGAAGGGGGATCGGCCTAAATATGCTGCTGCTACTGTTGCTTGGTTCTTGTGGGCGCCCAACAATGTAGCTGCTGCTTTGTTCCTTTACACACACACACACACACACACACACACACACACACATATATATATATATATATATATATATATTTTATATATATATATATATATATAAATATATATATATATATATATATATATATATATATATATATATATATATATATATATATACCCTCCATCTATTTAAAAAAATCAAATTAACAATTTAAATATTATCTAATCCAAATATTTAATATATCTAAACATATATATATATATATATATATATATATATATATATATATATATATATATATATATATAAAAAATATATATATATATATATATATATATATAAATTCAATCAACTCAAAATAATAATAACATCTCAATAGGATAAACAAATTTATTAAATGTTCACAAAATAACTTTAATATTAATAAAATAATAAAAATTGCTCCAATGGGTGAACTTTACCACACACCGTTATCCGGGTCCAAAAAATGTACAATTTTATAAAATATTATTTAATAATAAAAATACCAATAATTGTACACATAATTAAATAATTAGAAATTGTACATGAAATTCTAAAATAATTTAGAAAATATTTCTACGTACATAAAATATGTCCACATGGCCACCTTGGTCCCATCACATGCCTACATGGGCTTAAATTTGGATCGAGCCCAGTTCGGGCTGAATTGGACAAACCGGGCCATCTAAAAATCAATATATAAAATAATATTTAATTAAAATAATTTGAATGAGTCAATTCACAACTTGGCCTGGTTTTTCTAGTTTGGACAGAACTATGGCTAGGCCTCCCACGATATGGCTAATATACTGGTCAAAGCACACTGCTACATCTTCCGTGCCAAAGTTCATGGTCGTCTAGTGCTCCAAAGTTCATGAAAGAGGGATGTAGTCTCCATGGTGTCCGAAAACATATAGTCATTTGAAGTCACTTTACTTAGAATCCCTGCCTTGCCAGTATACATCTGACTGCTGTGGACTTTTGGCTCCATGACTAAAATAACAATATGTCACGAGTACTCTATCGACTTATCCATTTCAAATAAATGTTAACGAAACTGCTCAAGGGATCAAAATATGAAGAATTAGGAAAAAGCCTCAATAATACTCGAAACCTACGAATGTCTAAAATTACTTTAACTTAGAGTTCATTCCTTGCCAGTGCGCTGCTGGCTGCAGTGAACCCTCATTCTCCGTAATCCAGATAATGGCTGCAGTGCGCAACTGTCATGCCCTAGTAGATCGTCGGGTAGTCTATCAACCTTATCCATGGGAATTTCAAAAAGGCTTCAAAAGAATTCAAGATGAGTCCAATAGTCCAGTCACGATAAAAGATGATGCTATATGACTTTTAGAAAACAAAGGTCCTATTAAGTACTAAGATTATAAAGGAGATTTTTTAGAAACAGATCTTGAACACGAAATGAAGTTTTGAGTGGTAATCGAGACCTCAAATGGCAAACAACCTTATATAGGGAACAAAACCCCGAATAGATAACAAAGTCCAGGTTGGTGAACAAAAGCAAGTAGGAAATAGAAACAAAATTTTGAAGTAAGAAGCAAAATTTCATATCGGAAAACGGAGTTCAGTAAAATCTCGAATAACAACGAAATCTCGGACATATCTTGAATGGAAAACGAAATCTCCAATAGAATACAAAGACGCAGATGGAAGGTAATTCTCAAATAGTAAATCTCGAATAAGAGGCAAGGCCATGAATAGTGAGTAGAATTTGAGTATCAATTAGAAAATAGGAAACAAGCATCGAATGGTGAATATGAAATAAGCGAAATCTCAAATAGGAAATGAGGTCAAACAAGGTCGTGAACAGAAACAAATCCTCGAATAGAAAGAAAGTCACGAATAGGAAACAAAATCTCATAGGGAACGAGTCAAAATCTCAAGATGGAAAACGGAGTCTTCAAACGAAGTCTCGAATAGAAGCAAGATTGAAACAAGGTCTTGAATGAGGACAAGTTCTTAACGAGTCATGAGTAGAAACTGAATATTCAAACAAAATCTTGAATAGGAACTGAATCTCAAAATAGGGGACAAAATCTCGAATGAAAGCAAGGTCCCAAAATAGGAAACATGATCTCAAAATCTCAAAATCATGAATAGAAAACAGATTTTCAACAAGCCCGAATAAAAGACTGAACCTCGAGTAGAACAAAATTTCAAATAAGGAAACAACGTCATGAATAATGAATATGGAATAAGTTTTCGAACAGAAGGTCTTGAATAAGAACAGTGTTGCAAATAAGAAACAAGATCTAGAATAGGATTCAATATTTTGAAATACATCTCAATAGCACTTGAAGTTTCAGAATAGGAAACAAAGTCTAACAATCCTTGAATAGAAAACAAAAAGTTTTAAGAAACAGTTTAGGTGCAAAGAGGAAACTAAGGAAAGACTGGATTGTGAATCACGACCCATGGTTTTCTCCAACCATGCAAGAGAGTCTTCTGTATTCATTCTGTCTTCAGTACTTCTTCAGGAGCTGGAATCACTTTAACTTCTTCAACTGTCCCGATGTAGGGTGGTTCTTGCGGTAGTCCTGGTGCTCCTCGTACTCGTCCTTGGGCAGTACAATCAGCAGCTTCCTGACAATCCTTGACTTGGTGGGCAGGAGATCTGCAGTACAAGCATAGGCTCAGTCTCTTACGGCTCTCGTCGTAGTGGTGTCCTGAGCGGCGGCAGAAATTGCAAATGATCGTCAGCTGAATCTGAATCTGAATCTGAATCTGAATCTCTCGCTGGGGTGGCTGAAGTGCAGGGACTCTGACAGAAGGATATGGTTGCTGGGGTACTGGTTGTTGAAATCCTGATGCTCCTCGATCATTGTGATCTGCGACATGATGGCAATCCTTCATTCGATGGACAAAAGATCCACAATATAGACAGAGTCTGAGCCCCTTGCGACACTTGTCAAGCAGATGTCCCACCCTCTTACAGAACACACAATAGAGGTAGGCCTGAATCTGCTCCTGATGATACGGCTGATGATGTGACTGAAGAAACGCTGTCTGAGTGTTGCGACGCTTTACGGATCCATAGTAGCTGTTATTTCCGTCATAAGTCTTCCTGTCTCTCCTGAGCTTCAGCTTCCCGTCTCGTTCTATTGTCTGTGCAACATTCTGGATCTCCTGGCTGGTGGCTCCAATCTCTACAGGAGTCGGGTCCTCAAAGACTTAGATGATCTTCAATAGCTTCTCCAGGTTCTTGATCTGTTTCTCGGTGCAAGATATGTGCTTAGTGTCGGGGAAGTCAAAATGTCTGAAAGTCTGAATGTCAGAAGTCCTCCCTAGCTCGGAAAGGACATCTACAAGTCTGGCTTAAAAAATGATGGCCTATTCTCTCTAGGTATCAAGGAACTCCTGAAACATCTCCATCAACCGCGTACTACCAGTGGTGATAGTAGGAGCAATAGGAAGAGGTGAAAGCTGCTCCACTGATACGTCAGGTGCAGGCTGATCCGAAGATCCTGTAGCTCCAGGATGAACTGCGGCCTTCCTGGTGGCGCCCATCCTGCAATAGAAAGGAAACTTCGTTGATTGCAAAAACCTAAACCTACAAGTAAATAGTAAATGTTTTATATAATATCCATATACCCAATGTATCCGATTTCCTATGTTGTGTTCAAGTTTCCCTGGTTTAATCAAGTCCTCCAATAGTACACTAATACCTAGGTACCATTAGGAAAGATCTGCATGGGCCACTACTAAAAACATGTCAAGATCCGCTCCCGAATAATCGGACACGAGTCGGACACGCCCAGCCTTCGTCGTTATCAGCATGACGAAGTAAGCTGTACCAATCTAGGGAAACTACAGGGCAATATGAAGATATACAAATCATAGCATCTCTATAAACGATCCCAAAATCCAAAGTACAATTCTATATGATTATTACATTCATCCAGAAAACAAGGTAAAGTCTAAAGTCTCTAATATAATAAAAGTAAACTGCTAGAAAAGGAAAGATAACTAGGCCTCCTCGGCCTCTAGGTCTAGTGCACCTCCAGCTGGCTCTAATACGTCAGCAGGCTCACGACCATAGTACGTGTCACACATCGCCTGCAGGTGTAGACATCGCCTCCATGACACTTGTAACATATCCAATTAGGAGTAGAGCAAAGTACAATTATCGGTAATAAACAAGAACATGATATGGAAATGAGTACATGAGAACATGAAATATAAAGTACAGAAAAAGAACATAAAAGTACAGGAATGTAAGTACAGGAAGTACAAGAAATAAAGTACATGAAGTAAATCCTGAACATGAAGTACAAGAACCTGACATGTGCACAATGTTTAAAATGCAACTAGCATATGTGACCGGTTGGGGTGAGTACAGGAATTAGTAGAGGAGTACATGAATATTGGTACGGCTTAGAGCCCGCGTGCACGGTGCGAGGCCTAAGCTATTAACCTGAATTTCTGATCTTTGGGTTTGGTCACATAGCTAGTGTATTCCCCCTCCCCGACTACAAGTAAGTACAAGACATAAAAGTACAAGAGTACAAGATATCATGTCATGACGTGTCACAAGAAAAGTACAAGATACGAATGTAAATGAACATGAACCATAGAATGTACTTGCCTTGCTCCAAGAAACCAAGGGTAAAGAATGGAGCTGGATGCCCTCCTGTTAGGATTTACAAGTTGGTTAATTTCTAACAAATTCTAATTTAGTTATCATAAAATTCTAACTATGTTTTAACTATAAATTAGATACACTAGTTTGTTTAGTTTTCTATTAAGATCTATTTTACAAATTAGTTGATAGCTCGACCTACCAAAACCAAGAGAACTCTAAGTTTTATAGTATATAGTTATGTCACAACATAAAGTCAAAAGAAAGGAAAATCCTAAGTTAATACAACCTCACAAACATATTAATTTATATATAACCACTTAGAATAACAACTAGAGTGGTTACAATTTTAAACATTAATAAGAAACTTGTACTTATCAAGACTAGGTTGTCACAGACCCAAAATACTACGAATTGCAACGTTTAAAACCCACTAGACCCTGTTCACAGTCACCCACACTATTATGATGTTTCAAACCCAACGGCTAATATAGGTTTGCTTGAATTCGAGCCACCCTTCTACAGGTCAGAGTTCAATGCCCAAAAGTTAGATCGACACCAAAAAGGATTAAACTCAACCTGCACATAACTGAACTGCCAACAGACACAAAACTCATAGATTGATCAACTGTTAGACAACACCCAGAAGCCAAACACAACTCCAAGTTGAATGGAAGCCAACGGCTACTATCAATAATATTTAAAATGAAAACAATCATCACCAAAATGCCATCAACCCAATCAATAATCTACAGAAGTTACAATTATAGATTCAAGTTGGATTAATTCACCCAACCGAATCAAAATATAAAACTTAAATAATTTAAAGTCAAGAAAATATAAAAGTATCCAGTAATCAAATAGGCCGAATGCAACTGCTCTCCATCTCAGGAGGATTTCTCCAAGTACAACCCATTCTACTGACTTCGATACTACCATCAACTAACGGTTAAAAGTACCCGACATCCCGTATCGAACACAAACCCACAGCAACCATGGTACACACGAACGCAACGCTGAACAAACACGACACGAACGCTGGACACAGATAACACAACCGACATTACCTCCAAAATCGAGCTAAATGACAACGGCGCAAGAGTCTTAGAAAATTACCTGGAAAAGAAGGATCGAGAGAAAACTCGTCTTCAACTTTTGGATCCGACTTCGCACTCGAAGAATCAATAGGTCCAAAATCCTAGATCAAATCAAGAATCCAACCAAACACTCTGACATAAACCAAAATCGATCACCAATTTCAAAGTTTAAAATAGCTTAGGAAATAAACTCTCTGCCAAACAACACTCACCGACCCCGTAGATCAAATAATTTAGAAGCAAACTGGTTTCGATCAACTTACCGGATTAATCGGTCGATCTACACAATTGATCGGAAGCAATTAATTACTATAAACAATTGAAAGAAGACGATTCGGAAGAATACTCGATCTCAACGCACCTTCTTGGTGACTCAATGTCGGAGCAGGAACGTTGCCACAAGTGTTGATGCTCGAACGACTGACGTCTGCGCTTCGACCTGACAAGTTCCAGATCGGCAACAATTGTTCAATCGAAACAAGGAGAATGAAGAATAGATCAAAAAAGAAACTCACCACTAATGACGTTCTGGACAGAAACTCAAACCTGTAGTTGAATCGATCGACTCCATCCTTGCTATCAACTCTGGCCGATCATCAAAGAGGGAAGGATTTGTTTAGGTATTAAAAATCAGCTCTACAGCTCTAGATCTGAAGATCTAGCATTGCTCGAGAAGACTTACCAATGAATCTCAAGATCGAAAAGAACGGCGACCTCTCGGAGGAGTGTTGTGTGCCACTGATGTTAGAGTAGCGTCGTCGCTGTCTCCAACTAAGACTCGCCGAAGAAGAATTATGGTGGAAGAGGGATCTCACCGCTAGGGAAAGGCTCGCGCGCTGCGATGAATGGGAAGTCATCGAGCGTCGTCGTGAGCTCAACGCCGAGGTGGCGCGCCGAGGTGGCGCTGTGACGGATCTAGACGTCGGAGAAACGGATGCCGTCGGTCGCCATCTCCTTCGTCTTCACGCCGACGGCTAGAAATTAGGGCTAGGGTTAAGAGGTGGTTTGGAAAGAACTTAGGAAGAGTGGAGAGCTCGAGAGTTCTCCAGAGCAAGACTGAAAGAAAATAGTGAATTCTCTCTCCATCCTCCCTTATATTTGCATAACCAAACTTTACAAAAAGGTCCCTCCGCAGTTTGGTTCTTAAGCAGAATAGTCCCCATTTTCACTATTGTATGAGCATCAAAAATCAGGTAGATGAAAAATGTTAAGAGGTTATAAATGGTTGGGAAGAGTGGGGACCACAATTAGTTTGTTACAACTAACTTTTGAATTTGAAATCCTGCTCTTAATTCAATTCCCTCCAAAATATTTATGAAAACTTATTTAAATTTGTTTATTCAAAATTATTAATTCGAAAACTTTTGAATTCTCAAAAATTAGGGAGAGCGGGGTTACACGTTGCAAGGCAAACCAACCCAGCAGGTAGTGGTAGGGGAGTTTGACCGACGAAAAATCTCCATCCCTTCCTTCATGCTCGATTATTCTCTGGGAAAACTCCCACAGGCCGTGTACGATGTCACATACCATGGCTGACAGCAAGGCTAAAGAATATCTGAAGGTGAGCTTTACAGTGGGCAAGATCAAATTCTAACTAATCCGATCAACAGGCCCCGAACCTCCTAGAACCACGGCCTTTCGCAGCCATATCATCAAAAAGGCGTCTAAGGCCGCTTTATGGCTCATGGCAGTCAAATTTTGACAGAAAAAATTATGGACTTTGGAGGTGGGCTTCCCCTCGGCATCCACTGATAGAGCCGACACCCCCAGCCTCGGCCATCATATCGTTCACTTCGTCAGCAGTGTACTCCCAACGTGAAGTAAAATAAGCCTGCCCCGGCATTGATGGAAGCCCCATGTAATATAATCAGTCCAGGCCTTGATATACGGATGATATTGTGCCCCACCCTGGCACATACACACCTGGTAGTGGCAAAACAACTCCTTATATATAGTCATCATCTCAGGGTATGTATTCTCCAACCTGAGAAACTCCTTACTACAAGGAGTGTACTCCTCATAAGGGTGATCCTCCAGGGTAGCTTTGAGATAGCGCGCATCTCATGAAGGGCCAGGCCTATCTCTCCGTAAGGAGTGTAGAATGTCCCCTTATGATGATTAAATAACTCCAGCAAAGCAAGAAAGAGAGGCCGGTTGACCTCGATACCTTATGCAGTGGCCTTGATGCAGCGACGAATGCCTGTACCTTTTAGGTCCAGTTGGTACCTTCCTACCGCCCATAAAGACAACTCCCTCCACTCTGGGTCAGGATAAATCCAGCCGGCGACATAGAAGGCACCCAAGTTGCGTCTTTCCCTCCTGGTGTCCGTGGTAATCCAGAAATAAAATCCATCGTGACGTGCTCCCACTTCCACTCTGGAATGGGCAATGGCTGCAACAAACCTCCTGGTCTGCCTCTCTGCCTTAACCTGCTGACAGACCAAATATTTGGCTAAGAAGTGAGCTACCTCCCGCTTCATCCCATACCACCAGACGTGCTCCCTCAGATCCCTATACATCTTATTGGCACCTGGATGTATAGATTACTGAGATCGGTTGGCCTCCTACATGACCTGCTCCCTGAGCTCTCCACTGGGCACACACAGCTTGGAACCGTACCTCAAAGTGCCATCCTCTGTCAGAGTAAACTTATCATCTACCAGCCATGTTCGAACCTGCTCTCGGATACACCGCAGAGCAACATCTTCGAACTGTGTCGACTTGATCCTCTCCATCAAGTCCGACTGAATCTGAAGGCCCTACATCTGCATCTGAACTCCTGGCACAATCACCTCAATCCCCAGGCTCTCCAAATCTGCTAGCAAGTAACGATCCATAGTCAAACACATGGCTGTCGGATACCTACTCAAGGTATCGGCATCCATATTGGCCTTTTCTGGGTGATACTGTAAAAGGATGTCAAAGTCCTTCATCAACTCCTACCACCTGTACTATCGCCTCAATCTACAGTCTCGCTGGAATCTCTGCTAGCACGAAGATCTCCTCCATGTGCTCGATCCACTCGTCTATGTACAGGATACCCTCTATGCCCCTGGAGTCTCACGAGTGCATCTTCTGGAAATCATGTATGCCCTTCTCCTTCGGCTGATGCTGCTGCTGACCTGTCGGAGGCTGAGCTATTGCCCTCACAACTGTCGTCAGGGCCAGATCGATGCCTCAACTGAACTCCACCGTCTGACGCTGCTACTCAGCCTGCTGGGCCTCCATAAACTGTTAGAAGAAGGTAAACAGCTGTACTACGTCGACGGATCCTGAAGGTGGCTGCTGCTGCTGAAGTATCTCAGGGATAACTGGGCTCTACCTGCGCACTGGTGGAGGGGCTCCTCCGAAGGTAGATGAAGCACCCTCCCCAGATGGCATAACTGGTGCTGCGGTATCGGGAGCTGGCTGCACAGGACGAGATGTAGCAGACCTCTCAGCAGAGTCCTCCGGTCTGGGGCGATGAGATCGAGTCTCGATGACCATCCTGGACACATATCAAACAAGAAAACAACTTCTGAGAATGAGTCAAAATATCAAAGGAGGACAGTTTATATTCAAGTGAAGACAATAAGCAGCAAATTTAGATAAAAGGAATCTGATTAAGAGTTTTTCTAATGTGATTGAGTACCTTCAAAAAATATTCTAATCCTACTGCAAGCTGTAGTGATACTCTAGTTCAAATACCACTGCAAATCTAGACCTGCATGGGCCACCACTAAAAATGTGTCACGACCCGTACCCTAGTATAAGGGCACGAGAAGTGGGTACGTCCAGGTCACATGCATCTAACAGTTTAAGGTACATTGCACAGTTATACACTCCAAATGAAGGAATAATATAAGTATAAATCTCAATCACAGCTAAGGAAGATGTATGATAAGATAGATAAGAATATCAACATAATCCACAGATGAAGTACAACTCCACAAATCCATATCATCACAAATATCAAATACAAATATCCAGATGAGATACAACTGAAATAAGATAACTAAACTATGGGGGTGTCGTCAGCAGGTAATTCATCCTGCTGGAGGTCAAAGTCACAGGTGTCCTCTAATGCTGCCCCATAGTAGGTGGTACAATACGCCTCATCCTCGTCCTCTGTAATATTTTCAACAGGTCCAGTCAGGACAGGAGCAAGCACAGTACATCTCACGCAGTTCATATCATGACAGGAATATAAAGCATGTAATAGAGTAAGATACATGAATCACGGAAAGAAAGGACATGAAATAAAGAGATGACTGTAATGGAAATATCTACTATAAGTAAAGAACTAACAGTGAACTAGTGATTTAGAGTAAAAGATAGATATGTGAACGGCTTGATAATAAATATGAGAGTTTGTACATGTCTATACTACTTTAGAAATATTCACATGACCATTTCTACTCCCCCATCCCCAATCAATACACAAGGATCCGTTCAAGTTATTTTATTATACATGATTTCACATGGGAGACCATAAATGGGTGCACATGAATGTAAACATGGGGGCTCCGTGAACATGAGAGTACATGAATCATGAGAGTGCACATGAATGGTAAAAGCACAGGAATACAAGATAAAAGTGAAACACACATGACATGATGTATCCGATGCTCCCGAGGGGGATATCATCGCATGAAAAGATCCATATAGTACTAATCCGTGTTACCATCGTGACAGCATCAAGTAAAATAATTTAGAGCAAGAATATAGTCCTAGCAAGTATGAAATGGTCAGGGAATGTACTCTCCTGATATCTTGAGTATCCGAAGTGAATATACTATCTAAGGAGAGGTATCTGACTCCTATTTAGAACAGCACAAGTCACAACATGTCCAGAATGGTAATATAGAACATTACAATGCATTCTACATGATGTTTGGGTCAATCTAGACTAAAGTCAACCTTTAGTCAACTCTAGTCAACTACACTAGTCAAACTAGGTCAACTAGGTCAAGTCCTAACCCAGACAAGTCTCACTAAGCCTAACCATGTCTATCCTAGCATTCACACAAATCACAAAGCTACACAAGCTATCAAACATGCACAATTACAAATATACATACATATATACTCAATGTATATATGGCATACACATAGGAAAATCATATAGGCTAAGATATACAAGTGCATTATACATTACATTATGCATACAGATTGCATTTCCTACATTTATATCAATGCATTCAACTACCTACATGCATTGAATATGGATGTAAAGATATATATATATTCATATAGTCACAAATATATATATATATATATATATATATATATATATATATATATATATATATATATATATATATATATATATATATTATTCATTCATGCATTCATTTAATCATACCTACATTGCCTATGCATGCTTGCATCATATTACATTCATTTTTAACATTCATGCATTCATTCATCATCATTCATTAACTTGCAAATGCATACATTAGATTACATATACATTTTTTTAGATTACATATATATATATATATATATATATATATATATATATATATATATATATATATATATATATATATATTTATATATATATATATATATATATATATATATATATATATATATATATATATGTTTTATATATATATATATATATATATATATATATATATATATATATATATATATATATATATATATATATATTTTTATATATATATATATATATATATATATATATATATATATATATATATATATATATATATATATATATATATATATATATATAAAATATATATATATATATATATATATATATATAATCTAATGTATGAATGTCATATATATATTTTATATATATATATATATATATATATATATATATATATATATATATATATATATATATATATATATATATATATATATATATATATGAGAGATAGAGAAAAATATATATATATATATATATATATATATATATATATATATATATGAGAGATAGAGGAGTTCCGATGCGGGTTTGTCTTCCGGAGGAAGGAGCTCCCAAACCCCTCGGTCCTGGCAAGTGGCCGCCCGCCCCCGGCCGTCCCCTTTCCCACCGGGCGTCCCCCGCCTACTCCGGCCTCCCTGGCCCTTTCTCTCGGCCGGGGTCCTTCTGGCCCCCTCCCGCGGCCGGCATATGCATGGCGTGCGGCGGCCCTTTTCCTTTCCCCTCCTTTTCTCGGTGCCGCAGCCGCCCTCGGCGTCGCCAGAATCGCCGTCCCCAGCGACCTCGGCCGCCTCCAGCTCTGTCTCTCCTTGGCCCGCCTCCAGCTCCGCTAGGCTTCTTCAGCGCCCCGCGCGCTTCGCGGCCAATCCCTGACCCGCCACCCCCGCCCTCGGCATCCCCCGATGCACCTCCAGCCCAGGCTCCCCTCGTCCTGGCAAATGCCACCCCTCCGACAGCCTCTCCTCCCGAGCCCCTCCCCGCTTCGGCTTCGGGCAGCATCTCCGTGCCCCCTCCTCCTCTCTCGCCTCCTCCCGCCTTATCCGAGCAGCCCCTCTCGGCGCCTCCCGTCCAGGTCGAGGCCATCCTACCCCAACTCGACTCCCTTCCAGCCGCGCCCTCTGGCGTGGCTGGGGTCCTCCTCCCCCATCCCGAATCCCAACCCGTCCTAGCCCCTCCTGTGGCGGCGGCGGACCACCCGTCGTTCCCGCCCTTCTCGGCCGTAAACCCCCTTCCCCCGCCTACCGCCTCTGCTCCACTTCCATCCTCGTCGGCCGGAGCCTACTAGCAGGACCCCTCCACCCAGCGGTGGTACTGGGTCCCTAACCAGGCGGCCGAGGAGCCCCCCGCTCCGTCAGCTAACCCCCTCCCAGCGCCTCCCCCTCCCGCCCCTCTCCCCGCCTCCGCCTCAGCTCTACCTCCCTCCTCGGCCGAGGTTTACTGGTAAGATCCTTCCACCATGAGATGGTACTGGGTCTCCGCCCCACCCCCGGCAGCCGTGGCCTACTATGGCTCCTCCTCCGCCGCGCAGTGGGCGGCGTACGCCCTCTCCCTCGGCGCGAGGCGCTACCTCTAGCGCTCTGCCTCAGCGCATCGGCCGCAGCAGCTCTCCTTTTCGGCCGCTCCGGCCCCCGTGGCTCCTGCGGATCAGACCCCCCTCTACCTTGCCGGTCCGGGCTCTCCCTTCCTCCGTCGCCGACTGGCTCCTCCTTCCCCCGGCGGCCTTCTCCCTCCGGCGTCGTTCCCCAGGTCAACGCTCTTCCCCCGGCGTCGCTCTCCTGGACAGCGCTCCCTCCCTCCGTCGACGGAGTTCTCCAGGCTCCGAGCCCTCACTGCCTCCGTCTGGCCCCGAGCTCTCCCTTCCTCCGTCACCGGCTGACTCCTCCTCCCCCCGACGGCCGTCTCCTCCCGGCGTCGCTCCCATGGACTGCGCTCGGGTGGCCCGAGGCGCCCCCTCGGGACCCGCTTCCCCTCGGGACCCGACCCCGACCCTTCGAGTGTCGTGCTCTCCTTCGGGCCACACGTACGGTGCAGGCCTCGGGCCTCGCGTTGGACGCCACGTGACCCCCCTCGCGTTGGACGCCACTTTTCCCCTTTTTTCGTTATTTTGTTTTTGAATTTTGTTTTGTGTGTTTGGGCCATGCGGGTCTAGCACTTGTGGGCCGGCTGCCTCTCGGCCTTGTTCTGCTTCTTGTGGGCTTTTTTTCAATAAAATTCCTGTTAAAAATATATATATATATATTTTTTAAATATATATGTGTTTGGGCCATGCGGGTCTGGCACTTGTGGGCCGGCTGCCTCTGGGCCTTGTTCTGCTCCTTGTGGGCTTTTTTTCAATAAAATTCCTGTTAAAAATATATATATATTTTTTAAATATATATATATATGAGAGATTGAGAGGGGCTATGTGAGGCTAGTGTGTATATATATATATATATATATATATATATATATATATATATGAGAGATAGAGAGGGGCTATGTGAGGCTAGTGTGTGTGTGTGTATTCAGTTTACAGCAGGTTAGAGTCTAACAGTGGTGTATATGTGTGTGTGTGTATAAATAGATGGGAGTGTGTGTAAGGTTGTGTTCTCAGATTTTTCAACAGTTTAGATGTGTGTGTGTGTGTGTGTGTGTGTGTGTGTGTGTGTGTGTGTGTGTGTGTGTGTGTGTGTGTGTCTAGATAGATGGGAGAGTGTGTCGAATGTGTGTGGTAGCAGTGTGATGTGGGTGTGTATGTGTGGACAGTAGTAGGGTGTCAGATTTCAGTGTGTGTACAAGCTTCATAGTGTGTTTAATTATGTATGTGAATGAAGGTTCAGTTCAGGTTTAATGGTTTGGTGAAATGGTAATACAAGACTAGGTTTCAGTTTAGGTAAGTTCAGAATCAAACCCAATGCTCGAAATCAAGATATCAACCAAGTGAACACCACATTGCATCTCAGAGCAGAACCCTAACATAACATACATGTATGCATCTTAACAACATTAAATTAACTATTAATTTCGAATTAAACTGAAAAAAACTCAGAAAAATACCCACTGAACAGTAACAGTATCCGAACAAGGAAAAAAAATATAAATTTGATTTTGAAATACAAAGGGAAAGTGAAATTGATGATGCACAAGTGTGTGTAGCATATTAATGTGTCACGGGGGGTGTTTGTGTCCAACCAAGTGGACACAAACGTGTCCAATCGAATAAAGCACATACACAGTAAAACCAGTGCACACAGAGACATCGTGCACGTGTTTCGTGTCCTCATAGACACGACACACGACACGTGGAGCCACGTGGTCACGTCCACGTATAGCCCACGTGTAGGGCTACACAAACGACATACTACGAGGTGTCCACGTTGTGTCATGTGCGGACACGAGACGCGTATCGGGCTAGGTTTCACATGTTTGTGCGTTCAGTATAAATTCAGTGTGGTGCCTAGAACGTGTCCGACTCGACATAATACGATCTGACATTCGAGGAATCTCGTGTCAGTCATGGGGCTTAGCACCACACCAAGTGTCACGTCTTATTTCGACACTGACACACACACTACTATTCGAGTAGCAGGGCACGGCCGAGCGCTATGTGCGGCATGTCCTGTTGCTCGCAGACACGACACAGACACCGTGACACTCCCAAACCTACATGAAATCAATATACAAACATAAATCAACATTTCCATTCAAAAATATTTCAAAAATAGCATGAAAAGGTTCACAGAGGCCTAACATCAAACACTTACACATGCAAACTGATACGTGTCCGATACGGACACAAAATCGACACAAAATCACTCAAGACTCACACCACAGCTAGGGGACTCCTAGATCTATGCAACCATGCAAAGAAATTAAGAAAAAGAAGTGGTTTGAATAGTTTACCTATTGAGTGTCAAACTCAAAAAAAAGCCCCAAAAATAAGAATCCTTCTTGCAACACAAAAGCCCCAAATTGTTCAAAAGCTGAGATTTCACATAATGAACAGTAAATATACATGGATTAGATCCTATTGCAAAAGACTAGGGTTAAAAAGGAAAAGAAATGAATAAAATAGGAAGGATTGAAGAATGGACAAACCTTGCTATTGCCAAAAATGGATGTGGAGTAAAAAGAGGCAATAAAGGAATAAAAGACATTAAATAGAGGGGGGAATTCCTAGGGGCCGGCCAAGAATGGAAGAATTAGGGTTAGGGTTGATGACTAATGGGCTTTGGGCCAAGTGCAAGGCTAAATGAATCAATCTCTTAGTCAAAAACCCATGCACCTAAAACACTTAATCTTTCTATGAAACTTGGTTCAAAATAAGTCAACTTGGGTCGACTTAAGTTAGACTAGGGTCCACCATGCTAACCAAGTCACCATAGCTAATGTCAACATCTAGGTTAGTCTCTATAGTCTCAACTAGCAAAGGTCAAAAATAACAACCATCACTTCAACAATTCAAATAAATCCAAAATTTTCAAAATGACCAAAATACCCTCAAGCTAAAATGTGGTAGTGACAAATCTACCCTCCTTAAAAGAATTTTATCCTCGAAATTGAAAGGCGAAACTAAACTGATGAGAAGGGTAGACAATCATACCTCAGGGTCCAAATAGATATAGATATCGCTCGCGCATCTGATCCTCCTGCTCCCAGGTAGACTCTCCTGGAGAATGAGGCCTCCATGCGACGTGAACCAAGGGTATCACCTGGTTTCTCATTAGCTTCTTCCAGCGATCCAGAATCTCCACTGGCTACTCTGGATAACTGAGAGTAGGCCCTACCTCAATCTTCGAATAGTCGAGTACATGGCTAGGATCAGCCACATACCGTCTCAACTGTGATACGTGGAATACGTTGTGGACACCCACTAGTGCAGGTGGCAAGTCTAGCCTGTATGCCACGTCACTGACTCTCCCGCTGATCACGAAAGGTCCGATGAAGCACGGGCTAAGCTTCCCACCTCCACCAAAATGTATGGTACCACGAGTCGGAGATATCATCAGAAAAACCAGGTCTTCGACCTAAACACAAACAAGGTCTCAAGTTACAAAATAATCAAACATGATCAAACAAAACACAAATAAATAACCTACTTCTAATCCTATCTCTAAGCTGTACCGCAAACTCCAAAGGCCTCCGGTGGCTATCGGCCCAATGTCGATGTCTGTCCTGTGCCATACGAAGTTTGTCTATGGTGAGCTTCACCTTCTCGGCTGCGTCAACAACCATCTCATGTCCCAATAAAGCCCGCTCTCCAACATCATCCCAAGACAAGGGTATACGACATCTACGCCCATATAGTGCCTCGATGGGTAACATCTCAATGCTGGCCTAAAAACTGTTGTTGTAAGCAAACTCCACCAAGTACAGGTGATCCTCACAGGATCCTCCGAAATCCAAGACACACGTCCGCAATATGTCCTCGAGCGTTATAGTCCTCTCTGACTGTCCGTCCGTCTGAGGGTGGTATGCAGTACTAAACTTGAGCTGAGTGCCCAAACTAGTCTACAGACTCTGGCAGAAATAGAAAGTAAAGCGACTATCCCGATCCGAGACAAAGCTCACCGTTCCATGAATCTTGACAATCTGCCTCATATATATCTCTGCTAGCCTCTCAATAGATGTACCCACTTTAAATGGCAAAAAGTGGGCTGATTTGGTCAACCTGTCTACGATGACCCAAATCGTGTCTTTCTCTCATGGTGTCCGGGTAATCCAGAAACAAAATCCATCGTGACGTGCTCCCACTTCCACTCTGGAATAGGCAATGGCTGCAATAAACCTCCTGGCCTCTTCCTCTCTGCCTTGACCTGCTGACAGACCAAACATCTGGCAACGAAGCGAGCTACCTCCCGCTTCATCCCATACCACCAAACGTGCTCCCTTATATCCCTATACATCTTATTGGCACCTGGATGTATAGAGTACTGAGATCGGTGGGCCTCATGCATGACCTGCTTCCTAAGCTCTTCACTGGGCACACACAGCCTGGAACCGTGCCTCAAAGTGCCATCCTCTACCAGAGTAAACTCATCATCCACCAGTCCTGCTTGAACCTACTCTCGGATACACCGTAGAGCAACATCCTCGAACTGTATCAACTTGATCCTCTCTATCAAGTCCGACTGAATATGAAGGCCCAACATCTGCATCTGAACTCCTGCCACAATCACCTCAATCTCCAGGCCCTCTAAATCTTCTAGCAAGTGACGATCCATAGTCAAACACATGGCTGTCGAATACCTACTTAAGGAATCGGCAACCACGTTGGCCTTCCTTGGGTGATACTGCAAAAGGATGTCGAAGTCTTTCATCAACTCTAACCACCTGCGCTGCCGCCTCAATCTGCAGTCTCGTTGGAATCTCTGCTAGCCTGAAGATCTCCTCCATGTGCTCGATCCACTCGTCTGCATACAGGATACCCTATGTTCCCCTGAAATCTCACGGGTGCATCTTTTGGAAATTCTGTATGCCCTTCTCCTTCGGCTGATGTTGCTGCTGACCTGCCTGAGGCTGAGCTGTAGCCCTCTATACTGTCGTCAGGTCCAGATCGATGCCGCGACTGAACTCTACCGTCAGACGCTGCTGCTGAGCCTGCTGGGCCTCAATAAACTGCTGGAAGAAGGTAAACAGCTGTACTGCGTCGACGGATCATGAAGGCAGCTGCTACTGAAGCATCTCTGGGATAACTGGGCTCTGCTTGCACACTGGTGGAGGGGCTCCTCCGAAGGTAGCTGAAGCACCCACCCCAGCTGGCATAACTGGTGCTACGATATCGGGGGCTGGCTGTACATGATGAGAGGTGGCAGACCTCTCAGCAGTGTCCTCCGGTCCGGGACGATGAGATCTAGTCTCGATGACCATCCTGGAGACAGATTAAACAAGAAAACAATTTCTGAGAATGAGTTAAAATATCAAATAAGGACAGTTTATATTCAAGAGAAGACAATAAGCAGCAAATTTAGATAAAAGGAATCTGATTAAGAGTTTTTCCTAAAGTGATTGAGCACCTTCAAAAAATATCCTAATCCTATTGCAGGCTGTAGTGATACTCTAGTTTAAATACCAGTGCAAATCTAGACCTGTATGGGCCACCACTAAAAACGTGTCACAACCCGCACCCTAGTGTAAGGGCACGAGAAGTGGGTACGTCCAGTCTACGTCGCAGTGTCGACGGTAAAACGATGTCCTATATCACATACATCTAATAATTTAAGGTATATTGCACAGCTATACTCTCCGAATGGAGGAATAATATAAGTACAAATCTCAATCACAGCTAAGGAATATGTACGATAAGATAGATAAGAATACCAACATAATTCAAAGATGAAATACGATAAAAGAGAGAATCTAAGGTGTCTAAGATAACATCTAACAACTCCACAAATCCACATCATCACAAAATCTCAAATACAAATATCCAGATGAGATACAACTAAAATAAGATAACTAAACTATGGGGGTGTCGTCAGCAGATAATGGATCCTGTTGGAGGTCCAAGTCACAGGTGTCCTCTAATGTTGCCCCGCAGTAGGTGGTACAATACACCTCATCCTCATCCTCTGTAATATTTTTAATAGGTCCAGTCAGGACAAAAGCGAGCACAGTACATCTCACACAGTTCATATCATGACAGGAATATAAAGCATGCAATAGAGTAAGATAGATGAATCGCTGAAAGAAAGGACATGAAATAAAGAGAAGATTGTAATAGAAATATTTACTATAAGTAAAGAACTAACAGTGAACTAGTGATTTAGAGTACAAGATAGATATGTGAACGACTTGATAATAAATATGAGAGTTTGTACATGGCTATACTACTTTGGAAATATTCACATGACCATTTCTACTCCTCCATCCCCAATCAATACACAAGGATCTGTTTAAGTTATTTTATTACACATGATTTCACATGAGGGTCCATAAATGGGTGCACATGAATGTAAACATGGGGACTCCGTGAACATTAGAGTACATGAATCCCAAGAGTGCACATGAATGGTAAAAGCACATGAATACATGATAAAAGTGAAACGCACATGACATGATGTATCTGATGCTCCCGAGGGGGATAACATCGTATGAAAAGATCCATATAGTACTAATCCATGTTACCATCATGACAGCATCAAGTAAAATAATCTAGAGCAAGAATATAGTCCTAGCAAGTATGCAATGGTCAGAGAATGTACTCGCCTGATATCCTGAGTATCCGAAATGAATATACTATCTATGGAGAGGTGTCTGACTCCTATTTAGAACAGCACAAGTCACAACATGTCCAGAATGGTAATATAGAACATTACAATGCATTCTACATGATGTTTGGGTCAATCTAGACTAAAGTCAACCTTTAGTCAACTCTAGTCAACTACACTAGTCAAACTAGGTCAACTAGGTCAAGTCCTAATCCAGACAAGTCTCACTAAGCCTAACCATGTCTATCCTAGCATTCACACAAATCACAAAGCTACACAAGCTATCAAACATGCACAATTACATATATACTCAATGTATATATGGCATACACATAGGAAAATCATATAGGCTAAGATATACACATGCATTATACATTACATTATGCATACACATTGCATTTCATACATCTATAACTATATGCTTACATGCCTATATATCAATGCATTCAATTACCTACATGCATTGAATATGGATGTAAAGATATATATTCATACAGTCACAAATATATATATATATATATTATTCATTCATGCATTTATTTAATCATACCAACATTGCCTATGCATGCTTGCATCATATTACATTTATTTCTACATTCCTGACATTCATGCATTCATTCATCATCATTCATTCACTTGCATATGCATACATTAACTACAACAGATATGGGATACGATAGCGTGCTCAGAACGCTGTAGAATGCCTATTATAGCGTATTCTGTCGGCTATAAATGCCCCTGCTATAATTTCCCAATGTACAAGAACGCTATAAAGTTATAGCGTTCATGAACGCTATTGATGGATTATAGCGTTCCATGGCGCTATAGACAGGTTATAGCATTTAAGAACTCTATATCAGTGTTATAGCATTTAAGAACGCTATAGGAAAGTAATAGCATTCATGAACGCTATTGAGTTACTATAGCGTCTATGAATGCCATAGACTTGTTATAGCAGTGACAAATGCTATAGAGTTTACATAGCATTTACGAACGCTATAGTTTTTCAATAACATTTGTTAACAGCGTTCTTTAATGATGTTGATTTATTATAGCATTTCTGAACAACATATACTGTATCACATACAATTAACCTGTGCATCACATACAATTAACCATATAAAAATTCATACTGAATCACAATTTTGTTTTCAACAATTTCAATCACAACTTCCATTTCGATAAATCAAGATACAGAAAAGGTTTCCCAAAATAAATAAATTCATACATTTTCATTAAAACATTCAAGATGTACAAAAACTTGTTAAACGCCTAAAGTGATCGAAATACTAGTCCAAAACAAAATTTTCATGTAAAGAGAATCCAAGATGTACAAACGAAACCATTCCATTTCCATACAAAATGCATGAGGCTGAAATGCAGCTCGATCGACTCTTTCCTCCTTGCAGCTCGATCAACTCTTTTCTTATTGCTTCAAAATATGATGAGAAACTAATAATAACCTGCACACAAGATCATGAAATGAAAAGTTTATCGTACAAGAGCCCAACCGGTGGCCTAGAGAAATTATCAGTCATAGAAAAATTCATTAGAAGTACATAACTGAATAAGATATAATATTTGGACAAAAAATTTGTAAAAAGAAACTGTTACCTCCATGTCAGTTTTCGATTCAAAGGTGAACCCATGCCGAATTAAAGATTTCTTTAGAACCTGAAGAACACATTTTAAATATGGATGTCAATAAATAGCTTAAGTTGTATTTCATTAAGCATGAATCCAAATATGGATTGTTAGTTCAATGGGCAATTCACTAATACATGAAATAAAGCTCGAAGATTTAAATATAGGATAAAATATACAATCATGACTTGTGGTTTTATAGAATATTATGAAAAGTAAGGACTGCAAGAAGGAAATTTGTTGAGTTGGAGTTTTTCTACTTGTGTAGCAACAACAAATTAATATCTCAATCACGATGCAACGGCTCCACACAAACACGAAGCCAAAAACAACAAATAAGGTTATTGAATATGAATATATTGCTAATAAAAATAGCTAAAGGTAGAGGCCCTGGTATATGGTCTATACATACAATTGCTATTAAGTGTAGGATCATGTGGGCACTACCAAGAATATAAAAGCAGAAACACAAGAATGATAGCTCTACTGATGCTTTGTAACATTTGATGCCTCCCTTGTTGAAAAAGAAAGGCTAACCAGGGAACATAAGGTGTACCCAAAATTCTAAACCATATAAATATGAGAACTCTACAGTTACAACTGTTAACAAACATTTGATTTATGAGGTAATGCTTGAAAGCCATTCCAACTCTCCTTGGCATATATTAAGGTAGGCACATAGCTGATGTTGCACTTTCAGTTCTGTGGCATGAATATCGTTCCACTATAAGCTGAAGCTTACAAAATGCAATGTAATTTTAACAACTCAATTCTGGCCTCATGGCTTGTGAACCTTGAAGCCAAATACCCTAGGAATGTACCGTTGTGATGCCTTCTGCGTTTTGAGGTGTCTATATGTCATCAAAAACAGATAAGGAAATGTGCTGCCAAAGTAAGCTCCATCAAGGTCTACACAATGTCAAGAAAAACTTTCCAGGAGAAGAGATAGAGACAAATACATATAATATCGAGCATACATCCCTAAAGGCAGAAAGAGAACACAAGGTGGAAGATGTTGGTTCAAGTCTGAGGGTTTTTGGTTTGTTTTCTATTAGCTTAAAGATCAACAGTCTTGATTCTCATTTCTCACAATCAGACAACATTAGGCTCGTGATCAAATCAATCATGAAGGATGCTTCATAATATCATGTACCAAAGCATCGTAGGCCTTTGTTCAATAAAAACCAGTAACAGCCCAACTTACAGCTGAGAACCGTATCCTAGAAATACCAAGCCTTGTATGTGTAAGACAAAACGAAACCTTTCAATTTTCTTTGACAGCTAATAGATGTGTACGCCAAAACGAAAGCACATCTGTTCAGATATTACTTTCATGACTGATATATTATTCATATTCATCATATGATTCTTTTGTCACACCTCATGACTTGACATACATGACATTTTACCTAAAATATAGTGCTCTAGTGTCATGAGGCTCACACTAATGCAAGTTCTGGGGAGGGTCAACATTTACACAGCCTACCGAGTTTCTACGAAAAGGTAGTTTCCATGGCTCAAACCTCTTTGGGGAAGCAAGTGTCAAGCCTTACAATCATGCAAAGTGAGACCCCTGCAATTAGAATCTCTACTTTACAGATAAAGTAGTGGCAATATAGGAAGGTCGTAGAAACAGAGAGATCCATTACGGCAATGCTTATATCTCAATAAATTTTCTTCTTGCTTGTGTTGGCAGAATATGTAAAGTAATTTCAGAATCATCCTCTTATATCATATATATTCTTTTTGTTATCCTTATTGTTATTTCTTTATGCAACTTATTCCTTAACTGATGCATATGCAACGTCTTAATAACAATCCCTGTAGGAGTAGAAGACTAAGGGTTTGATGAACATAACCCATGTATATTTTATGCATAATCCATATCGTCTCTCATTCAGAATGAAGGAAATAGTAAATACTAGATATAAACATGCAATTGTACAGTGTATTTACATGGCAAGATCCTGTAACATGTCTATAATCCATATTGCATCAGAGAATTATATGGAGAGAAAATTTGAAGAAATACCGTAGCATCAGGGACACTGCATAGTTTTTGTTGTAGTTGTAAAAGGCGCACAGGGCATCTAAAAGGTTCATCATGGGCGTATCAGAGCTACAATCGATGCATCTAAGCAAAACTTAAGACATACAATCGTTTTCATTTAAAATATGTAACTGACCTTATCAGAGCATGGTATGCTATTTTCTAAGGCTTTAATTGCTTAAGATATCCTTGTTCAACAGAGCTGCAAATGATGAATCTAAGTAAACTTATCAAGAAATAAGAGATCTACAAGTAATACAGGAATAACATTTTTCACAACAATAAGAGGTAGAGCCACAAAGCTTATACGCAATTAGAATCTGTTTTACGACTATCAAACATATAAGATTCATCATGGGAACGCCCACAGTTAATCTGTGCACAACTCATAACTTTTTATGAGAGAATAATTCAGTTTGGAGCACATTATGTACCCTATCGTTTGTTCGATATCGTTCCCTAGTCCCTCTTGAGTGAAGTTCAGCATCATCATTGATCTCTCCATTTGCCTTTTCCTTTAAAGAAGCAAGACGGTTAGATCAAGTCATTCATTCTCAATTTGTTACATGGAGTAATATATGGATGCAGCCAAGAGCAAAATTACTTACCAAGAAATACTTGAGAGAAACCAAGACCAAAACTGAACAAACTCCAAACAAGTACAAAACAAAAAAAATGATATAAAAAATCCACAAAGATGAACACACTACAGAAATGCTTGGTTTCGTATGCTTCGTGCAGTGAGAACACTAAAAAAATTATTCCAATAAAATTAATTATTCAAAAAACTTCCATCTTTGTCACATGGATACAAATAGAGCAGAACACAGTAGGGGAAAAGCAACAGCACCAATATTGGGGTGTCCATGTCGTGTCAAATACATGTCCTACACACATATGACATGCAAAGCTTTTAGAATGTTCCACCTCTAAAAATCAGCTGCGACCAATTTAAATACAGACAATAAAATTTAGGCGGAGCTCATTGTTGGACCCAAGGTTGATTTCCTCGAGTACTTGATACTGAATTGACAGATTTAAACCCATTATTCCATAACATAATCCCTATATTACATCGAAACACATACAATGCAACACGATAAGGACACGAAGACACCAAAAAATGAAGCATTTTGGACAGGGTGTCGTGCCCGCTACACAATCGACTGATAAAAAGAGTAAATAATGCATACTTTTGGCAGATCACCTTGTCCTGGTTGTACTTCCTGGTAAGCGCCATGAGCGCAGGAATCGAGGGAACCTACCTCGAAAGCAAAATTCTGAAGAAAAAATTCCAAAATTTGTCACCAAAACAACAAAACCTCAATCATCTAATTCTGATTAAGGTAACCTAGCTTTTCATGGAAGTTGAATGAAATTTTGAATGTAGCAATTTTCTAGCCAAGAAAATTTATTTATAGAAAGAATACACATGTTTGGAATATATATTATGATATACCTCTATTTCAGCTTCTGGAACTTTTGATACTCTGATGAATGGTTCACTATTTAAAGGATCAACTATTGTGTTCCAACAATCAGATGCCTTCCAGTTACCCTGAACTGGATAATATAAAGACCATCTGTTACTAGTACCAAGTTATCTGATTAGGAAATAAGATGACGAGATATTCAATCAAAAGAAACTTTTCGTAGAAGGCTTGGTCGTGCAGTAATAATGAATTCAGGTCTAAGATGGTCATAGTTCTATGTAGCTGACCCCAATGTCTTAAGAGTCTAGTCACAGACTTATAGGGATGGATATGTACCTAAGCTATCAATGAGGCAAATGGAGACTCTCATAACTTCTCAAATAATCTCTAATAATTGAAGATGTTCATAGTGAAGTTCGACTCTTTCTTGACCCAAGTCTCTCCCTAGACAATTAAGAAGAAGATTCGTATTCCTAATGTATCTCAACCTCACCCGTGACTCTCTTGATGTGGAAATGATGCAGATTTGCATATTGCTAGTGGGTTTGCACCATTAACTGAGAAATTACACAACAAATTGCTGGGCAAGTCATGAGTTGAAGCCTAACGCGTAGATTCCTCAATTTTTTCTATATCATATTTTTTCGTTAGATCTCCCAATAAAAGTCTGTTCTTAGCAAATTCCTCCGAAATATTACTAGGTCCTAGGGACTGCCACCAGCTGCTTTGTACGGAACACGACACGGACACGGATACTGTATTGATTCGGACACGACGTGGCACGGCATTGGAGTGTCCATGCTTCCTAGATCACAGGTCTACTGGATTATACATATAGCAACTTTCATTGAAACAACAGCAAGCAGAGCAAACACGAAAGATTTCCATAAATAAATCACAACAACAGAAAATCGTCGGTAGATGCTCACCCAAGTTCTTGACCTCCGTGGGGCGAGAACCGAAAATCTCTTCGGCATCTACGGTCGTGAAACATGGAGAGTGTGTCGATCTGTGCTCAATCAAAACTAACCATTAGAAGAAGAAAAGGAATTACAAACATAAATAAGAGGGTGGAAATTTCCAGAAACCCCTAAATCTATGGTTATTGATCGGCGATGAAATCTACAAAAAAAAAAAGAATCAAAAGGAAAGGAATCAGAAGAAGTGCCTAGAGGTGAAGAAATTGTAAACGACCAACCGAGCTCCAGCTCGGATTCCTTGGCTGGAACTGAACCTGCTGGTGATCATTGTGGTGATGGGACGAAGAAAGTAAAATAAGAGAATCGAGGGAACCCACCTTTTTGGATGTAGTAGTCGGTGAGGGTGCGTCCGTCCTCAAGCTGCTTCCCGGTAAAGATCAGGCGCTACTGGTCGGGAGGGATCCATTCCATGTCCTGGACCTTTGCCGATGATGTCGGCGCTCTCCATCTCGAAAGCGATGGAATCCCGGTTAGGGTTTCGCTAAGATCTGCATAATTAAGAAATCGAAGGGAAACCCTAACCCTAAACCCTAACAATGACATGAGAGTGGCGATTGTGTGTGTATATAGGAGAGAGAGAGTACTAATGTACAATAATAAGGGAAATGCAGGAAAAGGTGCCAGAATGAAATAACCAGCGCCAGAATAAAATAACCAGGGGGAAGAGGAAAAGTATTCGAAAGAGAGTTAGTTGTGCCCCTAACCCTAATTGGGAACACTTTTGTTATCTATCATGTGACTAGCACATGTCACTGAACATAAATAACAACGTTTATTGACATTTCCAAACAATAAAAATAAAATAAATTTTAAGTAAATTACTTTAAGGAACACTTTATCACTTTGTAACAGTAAAAAAGTGTTCCAAGGTCTAGGAACGCCAATTTACCGTTACAAAGTCCAAAATAATAAATGTTTCAAATTATCCTTTTTGGTGTAGTGATATCAAAAAAAAACTTTCATTCATTATTATTCTCAAAATAAACTAAAACTTTTCACTAGAGGATTTCACTATAACAGGTTGTTTGAATGATTCTTTGATTTCTCGTCAAGTAGTAAAATACCTGAAAGCTGGACGGGCCTTCAGCCTTCTCAAACAACAAGAAAAATCGTACTAATTCATCGATCACAGACCTCAGGATGTACTTCAAAAAAACTCGCACCTTCACAAACAAATAATTTCTGAAATTTCATTGCCCTAAATTTGCCCTAAAATTACATCTGACCAAAAATGTAAGAGGAGGAGGAGGAGAGAACGAAGTAGAGAGAGGGAGATTAATAGTCACCTTCGCAGATCGCTATTGCCATCGAAGAAAAAAGGAGAGGAGGAATGAAAAAAAATTAGAATTCTTTAGGTCTCGGGGGTGGCTCGTGGGAGGAAAATGAAATTTAGGAACAGAGATTTTAGGTCTCTCGATGAAAATGGGGGGATTGGAAAGTGTTTCCCCCCAATAACACTTTTTTCAAACACGTAAAAGACACGGGAAGGAGTTTGTTTATTTTTTTATTAGATTACCAACCATTTTAAACTGTTGTAATATTAATATTATGTGTTATTAATATTTATATTGCATTTTAGTTTTTTTATTTATACCAACGGTTTTTTTGGTTTTCTAACATTTTTTTAGTGTTATTTGTTAGTAACAGTCAAAAACCGTTAGTAATCAAAAATATATATGTTAGGAAATCTCTCTTTCGGTGTAGTGGTTGTAGTGATATTAGGGGATTTAGGCTATGGGTTTTGTAAATGTTGGATGTGGGTTTTATAAATTTGTATGCTTTCACGTCAAATATGCTATAGTATTTTAATCATGTAAAATATATAGAATACGATGCCGCTCCTAATCGAACTGGATACCTTACTTTGACATACGGGCATAGCAACATAAGCAGCGTCCAGAAAAACTATACCTTTAACAGCGTTTATAACACGCTATATAAAGTTCTGTTAACAGCAAAATGGCAGGGAGGCATAAATGCTATAGATAAACTGCTATTGTATGAACTTTTAATAGCACTTCACAACGAACGCTATGGATGATGATATTATAATAGTAGGGAGGCTCGAATGCTATAGATAAACTGCTATTGTACGCTCTTTTAATAGCACTACGGAATGAACGCTATTGATGATGACATTCTATAGCATGGAGGCTTGAACGCTATAAAAAAACTGCTATTGTATGCCCTATTTGTTGTAGTGATATATATATTAGATTACATATATATATATATATATATATATATATATATATATTAGAGAGATAGAGAGGGGCTATGTGAGGCTAGTGTGTGTGTGTGTGTATACAATGTGTATGTGTATTCAGTTTACAGCCGGTTAGAGTCTAACTGTAGTGTATATGTGTATGTGTATAAATAGATGGGAGTGTGTGTAAGGTTGTGTTCTCAGATTTATCAACAGTTTAGATGTGTATGTGTGTGTATAGATAGATGGGAGAGTGTGTCGAATGTGTGTGGTAGCAGTGCGATGTGGGTGTGTATGTGTGGACAGCAGTAGGGTGTCAGATTAAAGTATGTGTACATGCTTCATAGTGTGTTCAGTTATGTATGTGAATGAAGGTTCAGTTCAGGTTTACTGGTTTGGTGAAATGGTAATGCAAGACTAGGTTTCAGTTTAGGTAAGTTCAGAATCAAACCCAATGCTCGAAATCAAGATATCAACCAAGTGAACACCATATTGCATCTCAGAGCACAACCCTAACATAACACACATGTATGCATCTTAACAACATTAAATTAACTATTAATTTCAAATTAAAGTGAAATAAACCCAGAAAAATACCCACTGAACAGTAACTGTATTCGAACAAGTAAAAAATGTAAATTTGATTTCGAAATACAAAAGGAAAATGAAATTGATGATGCACAAGTGTGTGTAGCATATTAATGTGTCATGGAGGGTGTTTGTGTCCAACCAAGTAGACACAAACATGTCTAATCGAATAACGCACATACACAGTAAAACTAGTGCACACAGAGACATCGTGTACGTGTTTCGTATCCTCGTGGACACGACACACGACGCGTGGAGCCACGTGGTCACATCCACGTATAGTCCACGTGTAGGGCTACACAAACGACACACTACGAGGTGTCCACATCGTATCTTGTGCGGACATGAGACGCGTATCGGGCTGGGTTTCACGTGTGTGTGCGTTCAGTATAAATTCAGTGTGGTGCCTAGAACGTGTCCAACTCGACACAATACGATCTGACATTCGAGGATTCTCGTGTCAGTTGTGGGGCCTAGCACCACACCAAGTGTCGCATCTTATTTCAATACGGACATAGCACACTGTTGTTCGAGTAGCAGGGCACGACCGAGCGCTGCACGCGGCGTGTCCTGTTGCTCGCAGACACGACACAGAAACGGTGACACTCCCAAACTGACACAAAATCAAAATACAAACATAAATCAACATTTTCATTCAAAAACATTTCGAAAATATCATGAAAAGGTTCACAGAGGCATAACATCAAATACTTACACATGTAAACTGATACGTGTCCGATACGGACACAAAATCGACACAAAATTACCTAAGACTCACACAAAATCACCTACGACGCCGAGCATATGGAGGACGGCGATCAGACTGATCCTGTCCAGGCAGAAGGTGAGAGCGACCCTCCATGCGCTCTCCCGGACGAGACGCGTATGGAGTTTTGGACGGACGGGCCTATGAAGTAAGTTAATTAGTTAATATATATTTCTCAAATGATTATATGTACATATATATTCATTAAATTTATTATTGTATAGATATCGGCCTCCTGCAGTACAGAGACAGTTGGAGTTATTTTTGAGGCAGAACTATGGTGGGCCTTGGATTAACTACTCAGATGCTCCCGCAGATAGGAGGGCCATTTGGATGGCCCACTTCAAGGTAAAAAATTTGTTTATTTTTAAATTTTAATAATTATTTGTGTATATTATACAACTTTTCTATTTTACTTCTTGTAGAGGACCTATTTCTATCCACAACACCGGGCGACAAAGATCGAGGCCCAATTTTCTGCCGTCGCAGGCACGCTCATCCGTGATGCGATCCACGACCAGAAGTCTCGTGATCGCTCTGGAAAGCCGATCCATGGTTGGATCACGCCAGAGCAGTGGACTGCGATGAAGGCTAGATTCGGCAAGGCCAGGTACCAGGAGCGGTCTGACAAGGCCTAGGTGGCGCGATCGAGCGCCAGTAAGTGGTGTGGTAGCTCCATTCCGATGATAGAGCATTTTCGTCGTCTGGTATATTTCCTATGACGGACATCATTTTATATATAGTTGGATAGAATGTTTAATAATAATAATATGTAATATATTTTAACAGGTAAAAAAGGGTGAGGACCCCAACATGGTGACCGTCTTCCTGGTCACCCATCGGAGGGCTGGGGAGTTCATTGACGAGAGGGCGACGTAGGCATATGTACGTTCTATTCTTTATATTAATTTACTATAATTTAGAAAACAGGAAAATAGATATCAATATAGACTTTAGCAAACACTTATACGTTAGCAAACATTGTTCTCAGCCGAGTTTCTTCGGCTACAAGAGGAGGCGGCTGCTGTTGCTAGTGCGCCAGCAGAGGAAGGGGCTGGTACTTTCTCCCAGCCGCTTACAGCTCCATTGCTGGACGACCTTTGGACGACCGCTGTTGGTGGTCTTCAGAAGGGTACGTACTACGGTACGGGATCCTACGGCACGTATTTGGCTTCAGAGTCATCCCGGGCCCCCTCTGTCAGTGCACAATTTCCAACTTTACAGGCGTCATCACGAGCTCAGGATATTGGTCGTCATATCGACGAGTTGCGTCGCGAGTTACAGCAGCATATTTCTGATCACCATACCGCAGAGCGACGATCCGACGATTCGATGATCCGACGATCACCGGACGATTTGATGCGGTCGAGCGTAGTATACAGGAGCTGATGAGTCTGCAGCAGGCTACAGCTGCCAGCTTGCACACGCTCACCGAGTCTACGTAGCGCACAGAGCGTAGACAAGTTGAGCTAGAGGGATCGCAGAGGACCATGTCTGCCTCACTCACTCAGGTACAAACTTCGATTGAGGAGAGTACTCAGAGGATGGTGAGTACCCTTGCTGCGCATGGTGAGCGACTGTGAGAGCTAGAGCAGATACGTCCTTCCGGTCCATCGACGGCGCCGACTCCAAACATTGCACTGCCTCCTACTGCCCCTACGGTGCAGCTCACACAGCAGCAGTATGAGTACATGCTATCTCAGATGCGCGGCAGGGGTCCTCAGTGATCCAGTAGTTTTTTTTATCATCTTTGTATGTATTGGCCCTATGGGCACATTGACCGTTCTGTACACTGATTTTCATTCTTATTTGCCCTCCATTGTGGACATGTATGTTTGTTGGATATTTACTTTGTGATATTTACTTTGTTGGTATTTTTATTGAGTACATGTATGATATTTACTTGGACATGTATGTTTGTGATATCTGCGACGGGGATGACAAATATACCTACGCTGGGTTATAAGCGATGATCTGATATACAAAGGAGGTGCTGCCCAATTTTTTTAAAAAAATGTTTGGTATTTTTGTGATGATGTGTGTCTGTGTAAACACAGACACACAACATAACAAAAAAACCAAACATATTTTTTAAAAAAAATTTCATAATATCTACAACGGATAGCGACGTTCTGCGACGTATAGCGACGTATCCAGACGTCTCTTCATGTCGCTATCCGTCGTAATCCGTCGCTCAATAGCTGACGTTGACGTCGCTAATTTGGTCGCCGTACGTCGCTAAACTGCTGACGTGGCAGGCATGCCATGTCATCACATAAAAAGAAATAACGTCGCTACGTAGTCGCACTACGTCGCTAATTTGGCGACGTTCAAATTCATCGCCAATCGTCGCTAATTTTGCGACGACCCAGCGACATTAGGGTGACGTCACAAACAGCGATAGAGGGCGACGAATTTGTCATCTGCGACTAGTTTTTCGCGACCTTCATTTTTTGTCGCTAAAGCCATCACTAATTACGTTTAGCGACGTATTTTCCTTAATTAGCGACGTATCTGGACGTCGCTAATTTGCCTTATTTTAGTAGTGTAATGAGTTAAGTACATCTTTGTACACTCAAGGAACTAAACATCTGAAGAATAGAAGACATGTTCCTAACATCATTAAGGAATATGTTCCTCTGACTTCTTCTTGTCCTGTGGTTGTAACTGATCTCCGACAACGTCTTACACAAAGACGGGAGACTACGGAAATATTTCCCTCACCTCCAAATCGCTCTTCAAATCGCCAATGCCTACATGAAGTTGTCATCAACTGTTGTTGCCAATCGGCTCGACGATCTGTCTTCGATCTTCTGAACTATGCTTCAACTCCTGAACATATAATAGAAGACGAAGATGAGCTATTATATGCTTCGGTTAACATGACTTCTCAAGGTACTGGAGGTGGGAAACGTTCAAGACGTAATGCATCCCGTAATCCCAGTCAGCAATACTTGGATCAGATTCATGCATCCAGTAAAGGTGTCTTTCAATACACTAGATCGAGAAATCAACATTTGAACCAAGGTGTCTTTAATCAAGAAGATCTCCCTATCACCCATGTGGAAGAGGACTCTCTTTCGGAGTTTGACGCAGATAGTGAAAGTTCTGAACAAACTATCTCATCAACAGCTGCAAGAGAAGTGACGCATATACCATTACGGAAGATCAAGATGCCTCTACGTCAACCAGCCAAGAGCAACGAATTATTGCATTAGAAGACAAATTGAAAACCATGGCAGAAATGGTTGCAAGCATGCACACCATAATGGTGGCTCAACATACAGTGCCCCCGATTGTAAATCCTGCGACAAACCCTGAGCTTATAGCATCTTTTGTACCTGTTAGTCTGGGGGTACCAGCCCCTCAGGTTGCTTCTGTGCTAATTCAAGCTGATCCAAGTCAGTCTAGTGCTGGGGGGTAGTAATTACCACGTTGTTCCTCCTCCTAACACTTCTAACCAACCTACCAATTCCCAAACATCAGGGGATGCTAATGAAGCTGTAAAACTCGTACGCACTCAGTTTGAGGCCTTCAAGCAGAAGGATGGCCTACAAAGACTGGGCATAAAGCAACCATATCCTACAGAGTGGAAGGAAGTTCCATTTTCTCCTAAGTATAAGGTTCCAACCATTATGCTGTTTGATGGCAGCACTTCTCCAAGTCAGTACAACAATCATTTTGAGGTGATGACTGATCAATTACAGCCAAATAATGCTCTCCTTACCAGAGTGTTCGTCTGTTGTTTAGCCGGTACAGCATATGACTGGTATCGTAGCCTGCCTGATGGCTGTATCACTTATTTTGCTGGTTTCAAGCAAATATTCTTGGAACGATTTTATGAGGGGTCAATGACATGACGATGTCTGCCCTCATTAAAATTAAACAGAGGCACAATAAATCCACAGAGAGTTTCATTGAAAGATTCCGCCGAGAGGCAATCAAAATGCCTTTAGGTACTCCATCTGCTGTAACAATAGACACTTACAAATCAAACTTGTTGCCTATTATCAGTATGTGGACGGGATCTACACAATTCCAGTATTGGCCCTCTTTCATTGTTAATGCAATGGCGACAGAAGTTAGTGCCAAAAAGTTCAAGCAGTTAGGAGTCCAGATGACTCATCCTAACCAAGATGAATATTCTACACCCGGGGGTAGTAATAGCCAGAATAACCGCAAGAATAAAGAAACACTGGCCATTAATCTCAAAGGCAAAGAGTCTTTGGCTGTCAATGTTACTTAGACGGCATCCACCCCATCAGCACCACTGCAAAAGTCGATTCGTCCAAAAGAAGAGTATTCTTTCGATGATGGTGATACTTTAAGCATCTTCGATTGCTTGATCAAAAGCAATAAGCTTTAGCTTCCAGAAGCAAAGCGACCAGAAGAAGTTGGTAAAACTGATCACCTTAAATACTGTATTTATCACAGATTCATAGGGCATCCAACAAGAGCATGTTATGTGCTCAAGTGCAAAATCCAGGAATTGGTCATCTCTGGAGCAATTACTCTACAATAGAATGAGAAAACGGTGACTGCTAATGTGGTTTCTCTCCAATTTGGTGATTTTCCACCACAACTCGTACAAGATGGTGTTGTCCATATTTCAAGGACTACTCTAGAAATTATGAATATTCTACCTCCTCAAAATGAAGGTCTTGTTCCGCTATCAACTGACAGAGGAAAGATTATGTGGATTCATCCAGATCTGGTGGCAGAATTTGAAACGCCTTCCTCTTCTAAGCAAAAGAAGCATTCCAAGTCTAAATCCAAGAACTGCAACATGGTATCCTTTGAACCAATAACAGAAGAAGAAATTCTAATGGGCACTAGATCTGGGAAACCCTATCTTCGAGAATATTTCAAAAATCAAGAGAACCCTGCTACATCCCTGGATACTCTTCCTCCATCATCTTCTCCTGCTGAAGATACACCATCTACATCCTTGCCAGTGGTCGAGCCATCTCCTCCTTCTCGTTCTTCTTCTCCCCCTCTTTTCATCAATCTAACTAAGCCTGCTAAGGCTAAAGTCCCTGTTGTAAATAATGGTGTAAAAATCAATAAAGCATCTCCTTTGTAGTATACTGATGTCTTTTACTATACTCAGTGTTATCTGGATATGCTAGATAGCTTTAAACCACTTACAATAGAAGTCGTATCATCTCGACGAAACGTGGTATCACTGGAATCAATACAAGAGTTGTACTTCTTAGTACCGTCTCGAAAGAAAGATAAAAAGCCTATATTCTTCAACAAAAGAGAAGAACCGAAAATCATGCTTTATAATGATAATAGAGATGATACAGGAAGGCTACAATTATGATGCTATAGTCCACAATCCAAAGCCATCATCTTTAAAATGGGCTATGATTTCAGAACAGGTCTCAACAATGGTAAAGGAAGGCAAACCCCTCTTCGTATTGCTGTTCCAAAAGGAAAATCACAACAATACCACAGTAAAACGAAACGAGGACTAGGTTATACGTCACCATTTCCAACTCCAGAACCTTCTGAATCTGATAAAGAAGAACGTTCAAACTCTTCTGATTCTATCTCATAGGATTCTGATACCAGCATCAGTCATGTTCATAAGGTGATAGTATCTTCTAACATGGTGTCTGCCGAATTCTCAGAAGATGACGAAAGTGACATTGAAGAAGCTATTGAAATGGACCCTTGGACACAAAGGATGGACAATCAGTGGGAACTTTGTTTTGAACAACGAGAACAACCTACTGAGGATCAACTGGTCCAAATCGATATTGGAGAGAAAGGTGCATCACGACCAATCTCCATTAGCAAAAATCTTCCAGAGGATGATAAACAAGTATTAGTTCACCTTATTCGTAAATACATCGATGTCTTCGCCTGGAGTTACGAAGATATGCCGGGATTAGATCCTCATATTACAACTCACAAGCTTAATATTTTGCCGAATGCCAAACCGGTCAAACAACAACGGCAATTCAAGCCTGAAATGATGGATGCAATTGATGATGAAGTCAAAAAGCTTATAGCTTACGGTTTTATCAGAGAAGAACAACATCCTGACTGGGTGGCCAATATCGTCCCAGTCCTGAAGAAGACCGGAAAGGTTCGAGTTTGCATAGATTTTTGGGATCTCAATAATGCTTGCCCTAAAGACGAATTCCCTCTCCCAATCACTGATGTTAAGATCGACAATACATGTGGATTCGAACGAATTTCTTTTATGGATGGGTTTTCTGGAGATAATCAAATCCGGATGAATCCTGAAGATGAAAAACATACTTCGCTTCGTACTCCTCGGGGAGTGTATTGTAATACAGTCATGTTGTTTGGTCTTAAGAATGTAGGTGCAACTTACCAGCGGGCTATGAGTACTATCTTTCGAGATCATTTACGAAAGACTATCAAATGCTATGTTGACAATATTGCTGTCAAAAGTCGCCTCAAAGAAGATCACATTCAAGATTTAAGAACTATCTTCAATCTAATGCGCCAGCATCAACTCAAAATGAACCCCACCAAGTCTTTCTTGGGTGTCTCTGGTGGTAAATTTCTCGACTTCGTCATTACCTCTAAAGGTATACACGTTGATCCCGAAAAGATCAAAGCCATTCAACAGATGCGTCCTCCACGCAACCTAAAAGAGCTACAAGGATTCCAAGGTCGGCTTGCGTACATCAGGCGGTTTATTTTGAATTTATCTGGACGTTGCAGACCATTTACTCAATTAATGAAGAAAGGTGTATCTTTCATTTGGACGAAAGAATGTCAACGAGCATTTGATGACATAAAGCGGTATTTAATGAGCCCTTCGGTTCTTATACCACCGATCTCAGGAATACCTTTTTTAATGTATGTCTGGGCAATGGATCATTCATTGGGAGCTTTGCTAGCTCAAAATAACAAGGAAGGTCATGAACAAGCCATCTACTATCTTAGTCGAACGATGATTGGAGCTGAACATCATTATAGTCCAGTGGAGAAGGAATGTTTAGCCTTAATGTTTGTTGTTCAGACGACAAGACATTACATCATAGGCCAAACTATTCATGTCATATTCCGAGTCAATCCTCTTCGAGTCTTAATGAAGAAACCAAGTACACTTAATTCTAGGCTTGCCACATAGGCCATATTATTAGCACAATATGATAAGGTTTATGTTCCTTAAAAGTCTGTGAAAGGCCAAGCACTTGCTGACTTTTTAGTAGCTCATCCTGTTCCTGAAACATCTAAACTCTATGATGAGATTCCGGACGAAACTTTGGAATCAAATATGACCTCAGAAGAATTTCCTACTTGGAGATTATTCTTTGATGGAGCTTCTAGAATTGGACCTGGAGGTACTCTTGTTGCAGGAGTGGGAATTGTTCTCGTTTCACCCGAGGGATTAACTATTCAAAGGGCTTATTCTTTAGACGAATCGTGCTCTAACAATGTGGCAGAATACAATACCTTGCTCATTGGAGTCCAATTGGCTAAATAACTGGATATTGAATATCTCGAAGTATATGGCGACTCTAAGCTGATTGTTAATCAGGTTAGAGGCATATATGATGTCCGACATCAAGATTTGGTACCATACTATGATGCAACAACCAGGATAGCTTCTTCATTTAAAGGGTTCTTCATCGAACATGTACGTCGGGCATGCAATACAGAAGCTGATGCCTTAGCTAACCTAGCTGCAGTGTTGGCAGTTCCAGTCAAAAGACAACAGATGGTTGTTATCTCTAATAGACAACTATTCTGTGTTGAAAATAACCACAACATTGAATTCAGCAACCTAAATGAAGTCAATGACCTTAGCGAGGATTGGAGAATACCTTTTATTGATTTTGCAGTGCATGACATTTTGCCAGAAGATCCTAAAGAAGCTACAAGTATCCGTCGTCGATCACTTCGATTCTATTATAATCATACTACTAAGACACTATATCGAAGAACTTTTGATGGATTACTCTTGAGGTGTCTCGCTGGTGATGGAGGAAATCCCATTTCTCCATGAGGCGTCATGAAAGTCCCAGTACTGTTGTTATATCTCTCTACTAAAGCCAAGAACATGTGAGGGTTTGGATGAATGCCATACACTGTAGTGCAGATGGGATTATAGCGGCCCAGGTCAATCAGTTTGTCTTTGAATTCCTCCAAAATCCATATGGATAAACTACTCCACCGCTTCATTCCAGGGTTTACTAGACCTGTCATACGCATGGCGCGATCTGGATATCTTCCTTCAGCTTTTGCAAACGTATTTGCAAAAATAGGTATTCTTACGAGAAGGAGCAGGAAAGAATCCTCGGGAGGAATACAGCTCGGTCTTAAACCCCTCAAGTGTGTGCTATATTTTTCAGAAGTGCTGTAAAAGAGGTCTTTGTTCTGTGGACCCACTTTATAACAGATTCGACCGACTCTTGCTTGTTGTAGAGGAGTCAGATCCCATGACATCCTCCTTGGATAGCTAGCAAAGGCATACTGGGATAATGCCATGGACCTGGAAATTTCTGTTAGATGTATGGCATTGTCTCCTTTTAAGAAATATCTCGTCTCTTTTCTTGCCTTAGGTTGGGAGGTCTTCTTGATTGCATCTTCAAATAAAAAGGTAGGTTTCTTGTGGACTGTAGTATCCAAGCTTTGGAGCGGTTCGCCGTTCATCAAGTTCAAAAGGGTTTGATTATCCTGATCTATAAGCAGAGTTCTTTATGCTTCAGGACCATCGTAATGAGGAAAAGTGACATGAGACAAATTTTCTCTATATTCTGGGACATTAAATATTGAAGCAAACCTTTCTGCATTCGGGTCTTCCCTGAGATTAACTGCAGAGAGATACGTGGACAAAAAATTAGAAGCAAAAATGAAGATGTATGATTTATTGAATTATACGGACTTTCTGAGTTGTGCTAAGAGATGTGTTGCACAAAACATAAGTTGCACAATATATTGAGTTGCGTGAAAACCCAGGTTGTGCCACATGCCACGTTGCACGAAACTCAAGTTGCACAACACCTCAGGTTGTGCCACATTTCGCAACAGTATACGTAATACAGTTCGTAAAAACGAACAGTGTTCAAGGAAAGAGCGACCACACCCTAAGAAGGGGTGGCACAAAGTTTGTGATGCACCATACTCTAAAAAGAGAGGCACAAATTAAGCATTGGCAAAATCACAAATCGAATCGGCTCGCCCTTAATCACCTTCTATTGCTGGATTTATTGTCTCTCGACGAGACGAAGGCGGTACATATTGTGACACATGGGCAGACGGAACACGAGTTGAAGAAGTGGCGATGGCCTTTCCCTTGTCAGCAGTGGTCCTTTTTTGGGCCATGTCGTCCAGAAGATGATCGGAAAAGAGAGTTACAAAAGTTATAGAAATTTTCTCAGGAGATTAAGAGTGAAAGTAAAAAATTACAGAGGAGTAAAAAGGAATTATTTATAGCCGGAAAGTCAGAATCCTAACAGTCATCCCGAATCGTGCATGATAAATCTAAACATATTGCACGAGTCCGGCGCAACTTGACTTAGTCAAAACTTTTCTAAATTCAAAATATTCTAAAACTTTGCAATATTTTTAAGTTTTGAAAACTTTGAAGGGGGTCTTGTAGAGCCTAAAAATCAAGTTGTGCCCTGAATATACTGATCAGTGATCAAATTGTGCCCCAAAAATTAGGTTGCGCCACTGATATGAAGCTCAGAGAACAGACTGCGCCACTGATCAGGTTGCGCCTGTTATCAGAATGTGACCAGTCTTTTTGTGCCAAAACCTACGTTGCATCTGACACTTAATGGTCACCATTACCTGACAACACTGACAACTGGCACAACAGTGAACGAGAAAAATCCCTTTGAATCCCGTGAATTGTGTCGCTCAAGGGAAGTTGGTGGACAGCTGTCATGTACGCTTCATGAGTTGCGCCCAGGCACAATCTAAAGAAAATCCTTAGTTGTGCCTAGGCGCAACCTGAATGGCTTCTGCTCAAAAGCTGCCACGTATCTAGGCGTGGCTCAGTTAGGCGCAGTTGACCGAAGCTCGCACAATCTGATGAAGTTGAGACAACTGACATTCTAAAGCAGGATGACGTAGCATACATGCCACTAATCTCTCAAGACGTGTCTACTATCCTGTACACGACCATGCGCATCTCAATCACATGATGCCATGCGTCTAAATACAGTTAGTACACGACTGACAACTGAATGAAAATTGGCGCAACAGGAGGTTGGTGCAACCCAATGTGGCACAACCCAGCCTCGCACATATCAGAATAACTGCTAAAATAGTTATTTCCTGAACTCTATAAATAGAGTTTCCAATCATTGTGAAATCATCAGAGACATAGGCACAGAGATCAGATACACACACACAGAGATCAAGAACTCTTGTAAAATTGCTGCTACGTTCTCTAGAGGCTACAGTCTTCAAGTTCACATAGTCCAAAGAATAAAGTGATCATCTTCTGATCAGATTCCTAAAGTTGTACTTCTCCAGAATTTATTGTACTTTGTACTCTTTTACAAGTTTGGAATAAACAAATTTTGTTTTTTGCAAACAAAGAAGACAAAGAGTCTCTGGTACAGCTTATCCGAGAGTGCATCGACGTCTTTACTTGGATCTATGAGGATATGATGGGTTTAAACCTCTAAGTTGTAATGCATCGTCTTAACATCCTACCCGATGCTAAACCTGTCAAACAGCAACAGCGTCGCTTCCGCTTTAACATCATGGATGCTATCGAGAAAGAAGCCGACAAACTTATAGAGAGTGGCTTCATTCGCGAGGAGCAACATCCTGATTGGGTGGCCAATATCATCCCAGTCACTAAGAAAAATAAAAAGATTCGGGCCTGCATAGACTTCAGGGATCTCAACTCGGCATGTCCAAAAGACGAGTTTCTCCTCCCGATCACTGACGTAATGATCGAAAATACTTTTAGCTTTGAGTGTTTGTCCTTCATGGATGGGTTCTTAGGCTACAACCAGATCAAGATGTTTTCTGAAGATGAACTTCACTTCGCACTCCAAAAGGGATCTACTGTTACACAGTGATGCCCTTCGGATTGAAGCATACATGAGCAACATACCAGCGGACTATGAGTACCATATTTCGCAAACACCTCCGAAAAATAGTAGAATGTTATGTTGATGAAATTGTCGTTAAAAGCAGAAGGAAATCCAGTCATTTGGATGACTTGAAAATTGTATTCGACTTGATGCGGACACACTAACTAAAGATGAACCCAACTAAGTCTTTCCTGGGGGTTTCCAGTAGCAAGTTCTTGGGCTTTATCGTCACGACCATGGGTGTTCATATTGACCCTGAGAAGACTAAGGAAATCTTGGACATGGCTTCCCCAAAGAATCTCCATGAATGTCGAGGCCAACAAGGATGCTTGGCATACATCAGAAGATTCATAGAAAATCTCTCTAGTCGCTGCCAATCCTTCACCAAATTGATGAAGAAAGGGGTCTCGTATGTCTGGACTGAAGAATGCCAACGCACATTCAACGGCATCAAGAAGTACCTCACTAGTCCTTGGTACAGGTAGCACCGGTAGTGGGGAGGCCCTGATATATGTCCGAGCTATGGACTATTCTCTCGGTGCTTTGCTTTCCCAGAGAAGCAACAAAGGCTACAAACAGGAAATCTACTATATTAGCAAGACCATGATTGGTGTCGAATAATCGGTATAATACTGTAGAGAAGGAGTGTCTCGCTCTACTATTCGTAATTCAAAAGACGTGCCATTATGTGGCTGGACAGACAATCTATGTCATCTTCCAAGTCAATCCCCTCAAAGTCCTCATGACCAAGCCAGGGGCCCTAAGCTCTTGACTTTCCATATGGGTAATACTTTTGATTTCTTATGACATGGTGTTTGTCCCACAAAAGGCAATTAAAGGAGAAGTATTAGCCAATTTCTTGGCGACACATCCTGTACCGAAGACTTCGAAACTCTACGAAGATATCTCGAATGAAGTCATGGAGTCTAATATAGTCTCAGATAATCCTATTTAGCTTATGATCTTTTATGGTGCTTCAAGAACAGGACCGAAGGGCGAGTTTATCGCAAGACTCGGAGTAGTTCTTATCAGTCCTAATGGTCTGGTCATCCACCGTGCATACATCTCAAGGAGTCATGCACCAATAATGTTGCTGAGTATAATGCTCTTATCATCAGACTCCATCTCTCTAAATAGTTGGAGGTTGACTACATCGAGGCCTATGGCAACTCGAAACTGATTATCAACCAGGTTCGAGGATAATACGAGGTCTGACATGAGATTTGGTTCCTTACCACCAGACAGCAATCAATGTTATTTCCACCTTCACAGGATTCTTTATAGAACATGTACTAAGATTATAAAACTTAGAGGCCGACGTACTCACTGGCCTCGCCGTTCCTCTGGCAGTTCCTACCGAAAACCAATATACCGTCACAGTGATAGGACGAGAGCTGGTTTGCTCGAAGATTAATCGACATATTTGTATGAGTTACTCAGTACAAATACATACTAATGTTGACATTCAGGACTGGCAATTTCTGTTCATAGACTACACAGTCTACGGATCCTGCCCGAAGACCCGAAGGAAGCAACTTCTATCAAAAGGCGCTCGCTCCAATGACACAACTACCAAAATTTTATATCATCGTTCATATGACAGACTCCTCCTACGTTGTCTATCCAAGACCGAAGCACAAGAAGTACTCTGAGAGGCATACGATGGTACCTACAGGGCTCACCAGTCTAGTCCTAGATTACAGGATCGATTGCGTAGCATGGGCTACTACTGGCCAACTACGATGGCAGATGTCGTTGATTACGTAAAGAAGTGTAGGGTATGTCAGTTGCATGCTGACTTCATGTACCAACCTTCGGAGTTCCTATATCCCACAACGGTCGCCTGGCCATTTAAAGTATAGGAAATGGATATCATTGAACCGATCAGCCCACTGTCCTCTAAAGGACACCAGTTTATCCTCGCCATCACCGACTACTTTTCTAAGTAGGCGGAAGCAGTATAGCTGGTGGAGGTAAAACATCGAATGTGATTAACTTTGTTAAGAATCACGTTATATACTGCTTGGGAGTTTCCAAAAGGATTATCCATGACAATGGCCCTCAATTCCTGAGCCATATATTCTATCGATTTTGTGATAAGAATCGAATACAGAATGTACTTTAAACAACTTAAAATCCTGTAGCAAATGGACTAGCCGAAGCATTCAACAAGATTATTGTCAAGCTACTCCAAAAAGTCGTTTCTTCTAATAAGCGCTAACGGAATAAGAAGCTGGGTAAATGTATGTGGGCTTACCGTACAACAGTTCGAACAACCATGGGCAACACACCATTCTCTCTTGTTTATGGAAGCGACATGGTGCTTCCTCTGGAGATCCAGATCCCGTCTTTACGGGTAGATATCACCAATCAGCTGACAGATGAAGACAATCAACGTCGGTGGCTACAGGAGTTGGAAGCGTTGGACGAAAAGCATCTACTAGCTCAACAACGGATCAAATTCTATCAAGCTCAAATTTTTGGGGCCTTCAACAAAAAGGTCCGAAAAAGAACATTCCAGGTGGGCGACCTCGTCTTATCAGTTCGAAGGCCGATTTTAATGACTCATAAGACGACTGGGAATGTTTGAACCCAAGTGGGAAGGACCGTTCATCATAGAGACGGTCTACTCCAATGGTGCTTACCAACTGGCCAAACCTAACGATGTTTTGCTAATAATGCCGATCAATGGCAAATTCATGAAGAAATACTTGTCGATGTAACAAAAGGTTGAACAAACTTTTTGCTTTATTGAACGTATAAGGAATCTGTGTACAAAGAAGGAAGTCCTAAATAGGATATTTTAAGCATAGAGAGAAGAGGTTTCTAGAAAAGTGTGACGGTGGAGATCGAGCACTACATTGGCTTCTTTATTCCGTTGACGATCTAACGACGAATCAACCTTGCTATGGCTCTCTGGCACCTTTGATGGGACTCTGGGGTCACTAATCAAGAGGTTGTCTGGATGAGAAGATCCCTTGAAGATGTTTGGTTGGTTGGTTCTTTTGTTGATCGGTGGATGAGGGTGGTCGACTCTTCGTGGATAAAGATTACTAATCCATTGAAGATTATCGATTGTCAATGTTCCCTCTGTCTATTGATTGATGCTTTGGTAGAAGAAGAACTCCTTCTATTTATAGAGAACCAAGCACATATGCAATGAGCATATATGTGATGTGCACATAGGCGACGAGTAGGCTTGTGCTTCAGGTTGGCAAGGTTATTGTGCTTTTGGAGCGAGAGACTGACTTACATTGGTTGCGATTGGAGTTTCTAAGTCTCTTTTAGAGAAGTAACTTAAGCTTTTGAACCGGAGCAAATGACTGCAACATAGGAATGGAGATGGTGTGAGCATATCACCATCCTGCGCCTAATGTGGACGCAAATAAGTAGTCGTACCTATGAACAGTGAAGGCGTTGGCTGCAGAGGGAAGGGTATAATACCCTTGCACGTTTGAGATTGGCCTAGGCAGGTAGCTGCACCTCTGGAGTGAAGATACTGGCTTCTGAAGTAAAAGAAGAGAAGAGGGGCCTACCACTATCTTGCTTCTAAGGTTGGCACAGGTAGGTAGCTGCGTCTCTGGCTTGAAGGATCTGGCTTCTTTAAAGTGCTGAGTAAATGATATGCTTCTGAGAGGCTGCGCCCGCAAGAAAGTCAGAACATGCTTCAATGGAGGTCAATCTTCCAGCGTACTTGTCGAAAAGAAGGAAGGCTGCGCTTCGATAAAGACTGCATCCCTTGTTGATTCTTCTAGGCTCTGTCGAATCTGTACTAGATTCTTTGTAGAAGAAAAGAATTAGTCCCTTATGTATAGTCCTGATGTGTCTGTACTAGACTTTGGTAGACATGACAATAAAGGAACTTCTCTCCATATTTTCTGTTTTATCTTTTTAGCACTGAGCCTCAGTCTTTTACATCTTCTGCGCTTTCACGAAGGGATGTCTTCAGCTGAGATTTTTCATGCTTCTACAAGACTCTCTTCAAAGTATCCCAAACTTGAGTCAAGCTCGGGATACTTTGTACAGAAGCATGAACACATGTCAAGACTATACGAGCTGGGTGATGGCTGGTGTCACGTCTAGCTCTTAGCATTAATTATCCTGAGTCATCGTTTCAGAGGATGGGCTCCTGATAGCTTCCTTTTTACCAGGAAGTGATTGGCTCTGTCACCGCCTCGCCCGTGCTATTAAGAGCTTATACCGCAATTTCAGATTTTTGTGTAGCTTCTGTGTATGTAACTATGAAGAGTGTAATAGGTCTTTGTAGCCATATGTTTTTACATGTAGAAGCTTCCTTGTTCCCTTTGCTTTTGTCTTCAGAATAAAGAGGGAATCTTCATAATAGATTTGTCTGACCAGAGGTAATATGGACGTGGTAGGCTTGATCCTTGCCGGGGTATAAAACAACAATCCAGAGGTAATATGGACGTGAACTATTTTCTAGACCGCTGGGATAATCAAAGAACTGATGCGAGAAGAACGACTACTCAGAGGTAATGTGGACATGGTAGTTGCATCTTCTAGGCGTAGAGGAGCAATCTAGAGGTAATATGGACGTAAAGTGCTTTATCTACTTGAGAGAATATATAGGAGGGAAGGAGAGAGATCCCCTTACCAGAACTTATAGGTACCATTTTTAGGGGATGTGGATGCCTATGGTGGTTCTGTCTTCAGACATAATATTTCTTTAGGAACTTGCCATTGATGGACATCATTAGTAAGTCACCATTAGTCTTAGCTAGCCGATAAGCACCGTTGGAGTATACCGTTTCTATGACGAACGGTCATTCCCACTTGGGCTCGAACTTTACAGCCGTCTTATGGGTAATCACTATCAAGCTCCGTACTGCCAAGACGAGGTCGCCACCTTGTAGGATCTTTTGTAGACCTTTTTGTTGAAGGCCCCAAAGATGTGAGCTTGGTAAAGTTCAATCCTTTGCTGCGCGAGCAAGCGCTTTTCATCCAGTGCTTCTAACTTTTGTAACCGCCTGCGCTGATTGTCTTCGACGGTTAACTAATTACTGATGGCTACTCGTAGGGACGGGATTTGAATCTCCAAGGAGAGGACAGCCTCGCTCCCATAGACCAAGGAGAATGGTATACTGCCTGCAGGTATACGAATAGTCGTACAGTAGGCCCATAGACATTCGCCTAACTTCTAATTCCAGTCGCGTTTGTTGGAGGAGATGACCTTTTTGAGGAGTTTGACAATGGTTTTGTCGAATGTCTCGGCCAATCCATTAGTTGTAGGGTTGTAAGCTGTTGATGCCATATTTTGAATACGTTTTTTGTCACAGAACCGATGGAACGCATGACTTATGAACTGAGGACCATTATAGTGAATAATCTTTCTGGGAACTCTGAAATGGTAAATAACATGATGTTTGATGAAACTGATCATGTTGGAAGTCTTCACCGCTACTAATGGTACTGCTTTTGCCCATTTGGAGAAATAATTCGTAATGGCGAGGATGAACCGGTATCCTTTGGAGGAGAGTGGGCTGACTGGCCCCACGATATCCATTCCCCATGCTTCGAATGGCCACGAGGCTACCGTGGGGTATAAATATTCTAAAGGTTGATGGATAAAATCTGTATGAAATTGGCACGCCCGATATCTCTTTGCATACAACGGCATCTGCCATCATAGTGGGCCAATAATAGCCCATACGGCGCAGTTGGTCTTGTAGCTTGAGTCTCGGCTGGTGGGCTCCGCAGGTTCCATCATGCGCTTCCCTAAGTGCTTTTTGTGCCTTTGTATGAGACAAACAGCATAAGAGAAGTCCTTCGTATGAGCGATGATATAGCATTTTGGTGGTCGAATCGTAGAAGTAACGGAGTGAGCGCCTCATGATAGAAGCTGCTTCTCTTGGGTCTTCAGGCAGAATCCCATAAACTACATAGTCTATAAATGGGAACCGCCAATCCCAAGTGCCTTCATCCGTACCTACTTGAAACAAGTATTTCTGACACGCGCAGGGCATTCTTTGGACAGACTAACTCCTGGCCCGTTACTGAAATGGTATGATGAGATCCAACAGGGGCGACCGAAGTGGCGACGAGACCAGCTAGTGCGTCGGCCTCCAAGTTCTGCAACCGTGGCACATGTTTTATAAAGAATCCTGTGAAGGTGGCGATAACATCGATTGCCGCCTGGTGGTAAACGATTAAGTCCTCATGTCGAACCTTGTACTAACCTCGAACCTAACTAATGATCAATTTTGAGTCTCTAAAGGCCTCGATGTAGTCAACCCCCAGCTATTTGGCGAGTTGAAGTCCGATGATGAGGGCGTTATACTCTACAACATTGTTGCTATATGACTCCATGAGAGAATATGCGTGATTAATAACTAGGCCGTTCGGAGTAACAAGGATGATCCCGACCCCTGCTATGATTTCAACCTTTGGCCCCGCTCTTGAGGCTCCATCGAAGAACATGTGCCATACTTAGTTGTCCGAAACTGCGTTGGACTCCAGTACTTCATCGAGGATTTCTTCGTAGAGTTTTCAAGTTTCTGGCACCGGATGAGCTGCCAGGGAATCTGCCAACGCTTGGCCTTTGACTGCCTTCTGTAGGATGAACACCATATCGTAAGGAGTCAAGAGGATTACCCATGTGGCTAGTCGTGAATTCAGTGCCACTGACTTGGTCATAAGGACTCTGAGAGGGTTGATCCTGGATACCACATGGATCATCTGTCCGGTCACATAATGTCGTATCTTCTGGATGGCAAAGAGAAGGGCGAGACATTCCTTCTCAACAGGATTATACTGGTGCTCGGCTCCAACCATGGTCCTGCTAGGATAATACATTGTTTGTTCGTGGCCTTCTTTATTTTTTTTGGGCTAATAAGGCACTAAGAGAATGATCCATGGCTCGGACGTACAGCTAAAAATGCTTCCCCACAACTGGGGATACCAACACAGGAGGGCTGGTGAGGTACTTCTTGATTTCGTCGAACGCACGATGGCACTCTTCGGTCCATACAAAAGTAACCCCTTTCTTCATTATTCTGGTGAAGGATTGACATTTACCAGAGAGATTTGCTATGAACCTCCTTATATACGCCAGTCGCCCCTGCAAACCTCGAAGCTCTCGAACGTTCTTTGGAGGTGCCATGTCCAGAATTGCTTTGGTCTTCTCCGGGTCGATATGAATTCCTTTTGCTGTGATGATGAAGCCTAAGAACTTGCCGCTAGAAACGCCTTGGACGGACTTAGTTGGATTCAACTTTAGCTGATGTGTCTGCATTAGATCGAACATCGTCCGTAGATCATCCAAGTAGTTGGATTTGTACTTGCTTTTCATAATGATGTCATCAACATAACACTCTACCATCTTCTAGAGATGCTTACGAAATATGGTACTCATAGCCCTTTGATAGGTAGCTCCCATATTCTTTAATTCGAAAGGCATTACTGTGTAGCAATACACCCCCTTCGAAGTCCAGAACGCCATATGCTTTTCGTCTTCGGGGAGCATCTTGATTTGGTTATAGCCGGAGAACCCATCCATAAAAGACATACGCTCGAAGCCACAGGTGTTGTCAATCATCACGTCGGTGATCGGTAGAGGAAACTCATCTTTAGGATAAGTCGAATTGAGGTCTCTGAAGTCTATACAAATTCGTATCTTTCCGTTCTTCTTAGTGATCGGGATGACATTTGCGACCCAATCAAGGTGCTGCTCTTTACGGATGAAGCCGCTCTCGATGAGTTTGTCGACCTCATCCTCAATAGCATGTATAATGTTGGGGTAGAACCGACGTTGTTGCTGCTTGACCGGTTTAACATAGGGCAGGATATTGATGCGAAACATGGCTACTTGAGGGTTTAGCCCTGGCATATCTTCGTAGCTCAAGGCGAAGACGTCGATATACTCACGGATGAGCTGTATCAGGGACTGCCTATCATCTTCTGTTAGACTTTTGCTGATGAAGATGGGCTTAGGTGGGGCCTCATCTCCTAATTCAACCTGGACGACTTCATCTTCCGTAGGGGTTCGCGTTGCTCGAAATGCTACTCCTACTAGAATCCTAAGCGTCGGGCCCAGGGTTCGTCTTCGGAGTACTCGAACACTTGGTCTCCGTCCTCGACTGGGGGGGCTTAGAGAGACCATGTTGGCATATAGCGTTTCCTCGAAGTCGCAAACGGCCCTAGCATCAGAGTACAGGGCGTCCTCTTGCTCGTAGCCCGATGCTGGTAGAAGGTTGACCACTTCTGCTGCCACCTCGGGGACAGATATGACTTCATGTTGTGCCTCTGCGGCTGGATTACTCTTATACTGGAGAGTAACCATATTGGTCGTGACAGTTTTCTCTTCGTAATCTAATGATATGATGTTGGCGTTAATAAGGCACTAAATTTGCCCCTTCAATACGTAGCAGTCTTGTGTTGAGTGATAGACGTACTGGTGATAATGGCAGTACTTGGGATGGTCCACCTTTTCCACCTTATCAGGACGCCTGGGTGTCGGGATGGATAGTTTGCCACTCTTCGTAAGCATTTCGAAGAGCTCCAGCGTATCCTCGTCATTGAAGGAGTAAGTCTCCCTCGGCCTCTGTGCTTTCACGGACTTGGGGTTCACAGCTGCTGAACCTTTAGAGATGTTGACGGTCATGGCTTCCTTGCCTTTTTCGTTTTTAGGGTTGTTGCTAGACGAGCGTCTCCCCTTATCTTTGGGCACAGGAAAGTGTAGCCCTAGGAGCTGCACATCTTGGGCTTTCCTTTGTGCGACATCCGCCTCTGTAATGAAAGGTGTCCACTCCGTGCAGGAAGTACTGTGCCACAATTTTATAGTGGGCAGCATGTTCTTGCGGCAAGAGTCCATAAGCATGGGCTCGGGCATGTCGGGTGGTAATTTGAGGGCTGCCTGGCGGAAGCACTTAATGTATGCGCGGACAGGCTCTTTCTTCCTCTGGACAATTTCCATAAGGGTCGACATGGTCATATCCATGCCTCCTTCATAGAATCGGTCCACGAACCGAGTCTTCAGGTATTCAAATGACGAGATACAATCGTCTGAACGACTACAGACCACTCATAGGCTACCCCCTACAGGGCTCCTACAAATATATTGGACATGAGGGCGTCATCCTTTGGTAAGTGCCCCGTTACAGAGGCAAGGTACCTCAAGTATTATCGAGGAGACCCCTTCCCTTCATAAGGTGTAAGCGTCTGCAAAATATATTTGGGAGGATAGACGACGTTGTCCCACTCGAAAGGGTATGGCTACCGGATCCCCATATTCTGGAGTGTTGTTTGCTTCTCCTTGGCATCATGACGAGCATACAGCTCCTTGATGGCTTGCTGTATTTCGGTCGACATTGCGGAGCCTGTAGCCGATGGTGTAGAGGAGGATGGTCCAGCCTTATTGGTAGTAGGCAACCTGTTGGATTCATCATTGGTTGGCGGATCACGTGCAGGTGTAGAGGCAGCGAGGGCCATGCTACTTTTGAGGTTGATTATGACTGAGGATAGGGTCTTCATGGTGTCCATAAGTGTATCTAGCTTCGTCTCGAGGACTTCGATGCGTTTGAGAGCTTCGTTGTTGTCTTCCTCATTGCCAACGGCTATAAACTCAAACCGAGTGTGAGGATGACTCGATGGAGCCTTAGATCCTTTACTTTCTGGCTCAGACGCCTGAGCCTCGCTGTCTTGAGGATAGACCGTAAGATTGTGATCTTCTTCGGACTCAGTCTGGTGACTGGTTGTGCCAATAGAGACATCTGTGTCGTATTGTGCCTCGTCAGATTGGAACACAGGGTTGTCGTGCATGGTAGGAGGCTGGCTACCCCCAGTTTTTTACAAGGCACCCAATGTAGATCTGAAACGAGTGCCTTGGAACACACCTGCATCAGGTACCTTAGCTTTACTGCTTTTTGACCTCCTCTTCGATTTAGCAACAGATATGGAAGGATTATGGGAAGGCTTCTTGAAAGCTCTTGAACCCTGCACCGCGTAACATGTGGCGATATGAGGTTTGTCTTCTCTCTGGCTCACCGACCCCCTATTAAGCCTTTGGCATAGGGTCGGCGTGGAGTAGAGTCTCTGGAAGACGGAATGCCTGCTCGACGATGGTGCAGCCGTCTGCTGACAATAGCAGTTGATGGTAATCTGGGTACAAGAGTGTCTTGATTTAGGCACGTCCAGCACCACAGATTCTTTTTCTACTTTGGAGAGGATTGGATCTTCTGTCGTTTCAATCCTATTATACATGCAGGGAAGCTGCATGTAAGTACGGTCAGAGCAGGTCTGGCGAGGAAGCCTCTTGTCGCTCCTGCGGAAACGCTGCTTGCGTGGCTCCCTCCCTATGGAACGTACCCCCTGGCTTGGCTTACGCACAAAAGTACCCCAGTAGAAGGAATATTCGATTAGTTGTGGCATCGGAGCGCGAGAGCAAGTCTTGTATAGCTTTTCCTCGGCTGCATGTGTAACTGTCAACACGGGCCTCTGGTATGCCGCTGGTGTCGCACGCTTGTTGTACGAAGCACGAGACACTTGGGATCTCTTCCTATTACCCCCAGTGGGTGATTAGTATTCAGAGTCCGCCGAAGGTTTACCTGAAGAAAAAGTGATTATGTCAAAGACAGATCTCCTTACCGACAATACTCCCGTCGTGAGGGGTTGGACCGGTGTGCGCTTCCTTTGGCATTTTTCCTTCGTCAGATCAACCATGGAACCACCATCTTCCTCGCAATGCTTTTCCAGGATGGGAATCGGGCGAGGGGGTAAGGCTATAGCAGTCGGGATCTTTTCTGTGGCGTTGACGTTGAGGGGGTCCTGGGACGCAGTTCCTGCCATCGTGCTGCTGGCTGCAGCTGCCGTAGGCTTCCAGATACGTCGAGTCTTCTTTGGTTGTACGAACCGCTTCAAAGTCTTTGACTTTTCTCCAGAGAGGAGATCTTCAAATGCCTGCTGGTCAAAGCATACGACCAACATGTTTTGACAAGCTCCCAGCAAGTTGTCATCAGACTGCGTTACCGCCTTCTCATTGGAGGAGAAGGTAGTCCCCTGCAGGATCGCCATTTTTTTCGACGTAATAAAAGGTTGAACGAACATTTTGCTTTATTGAATATATAAGGTAACTGTGTACAAAGAAGGAAGTCCTAAACAGGATATTCTAAGTACAGGGAGAAGTGGTTTCTGGGAAAGTGTGACGCTGGAGATCAAGCACTGCAGCGACTCCTTTACTCCGTTGATGATCTGATCATGAATCAACCTTGCTATGGCTCTCTGGCGCCTTTTTGGGGTCACCGATCAAGAGGCTGTCTGGATGATAAGATCCCTTGAAGATGGTTGGTTGGTTGGTTCTTTGGTTGATCGGTGGATGAGGGTGGTCGACTCTTCGTGGATATAGATTGCCGATCCTTTGAAGATTGTCGATTGTCAAGGTTTCCTCTATCTATTGATTGATGCTTTGGTGGAAGAAGAACTTCTTCTATTTATAGAGAACCGAGCACATATGCGATGTGCATTAGAGTTCCTGAGATATAAAAGAATCTACAGTCATTGTACGGTGCGGGATTCTGTGGCACTGACACGTGGCGGACATCGAGATTTTCCTCAAACGAAATCTCTAGTGGTTATAAACATATTCGAAGGAGGTGACACTTGGCGCATGCCAACTTGCTTGTCTGAATACAGTCGAGTAAATCTTGGGATTTAACCTAGATTTAGAGTCTAATTGATCCTCGTCTAAGATATAAATCAATCTGATATGATATTAATCATGATTTGATCCCAATCTTCTCTACAAGAGGCAGTTTAAACAAACTAGTTGGGGTGGACCCAAGCTTCCTGCGCTTCTAGTGAGGACTAAGTACTGTTGTGCTTCTGAGGCGACGAGTGGAGCATTCTTCTGGAGACGACGAAACCTCTATGCTTTCAGGCGACGAGTGGACTTGGCTTCGAATGATGACGAGACTTCTGTGCATATAGAGCAACTTATGAAGCTGTGTTTTAAGCTACCAGAGTCACTGTGCTATAGGCGACGAGTAGGTTTACGTTAGGTTGGAAAGGTTACTATACTTTTGGAGAGATAGGTTGACTTGCATTGGTTGCGATGGGAGTTCCCAAGTCTCTTGTAAAGAAGTGACTTAAGCTTCTGAACCGGAGCAGACGACTGTGCCATAGGAATGGAGATGGTGTGAGCGTATCACCATCATGCACCTCATGCGGATGCAGGTAAGTAGCCACGCCTTTGAACAGTAAAGGCATTGGTTGCGGTGGGAAGGGTATGACACCCTTGCGCGTCTGAGATTGGTGTAGGCAGGTAGCTGCGCCTCTGGAGTGAAGACACTAGCTTCTAAAGTAAAAGAAGGAAAGAGGAGCCTACCACCATCTTGCTTCTGAGATTGGCGCAGGCAGGTGGCTGCGCCTCTCGCTTGAAGGCTCTGGCTTCTTCAAAGTGCTGAGTAACTTACATGCTTCTGAGAGGCTGCGCCCATAAGAAAGTCAGAACATGCTTCGATGGAGGTCAATCTTCCAGCGTACGTGTCAAGAAGAAGAAAGGCTGCACTTCGATGACAATTACATCCCTTGTAGATCCCTCTAGGCTCTGTCGAATATGTACTAGATCCTTTGTAGAAGAACAGAATTAGTCCTTTATGTATAGTCCTGATATGTCTGTACTAGACTTTGGTAGACATGACAATAAAGGGACTTATCTCCATATATTCTGCTTAATTTTTTTAGCACTGAGCCTCAGTCTTTTGCATCTTCTGCGCTTTGGCGGAGGGATGTCTTCAGCTGAGATTTTTCATGCTTCTAAAATACTATGTCTGAGGTCTAAACTGGCATATATTTCTACATCCCCCATGGGTGTTCATGAATTCTATTAACAAGTTCATCTCTTTCATAATTCTCCAGTAGAAAAACATTTCACATCCATATTACCTCTGAGTTGTTATTCTGCACCCCAGTTAAGATCGTGCCTACCATGTCCATATTACCTCTGAGTAGACATTTCTTCCATGATAAACCCCTGTGATTTTTATAATTATTTATAAAACCTTTCACGTCCATATTACCTCTGAGTCGTTCTATACATCCGTAGAGTCTATCATTGCCATGTCCATATAACCTCTGAGTATGTAAAATTCTACCACCAAAAATTATGTGTTTACCATGTCAATATTACCTCTGAGTAAACACGCTATCCCCAGCGGAATTACCCTATCGCCTCATGTCACACTACCTCTGAGGGAATTCTCATTATTGTATAAGAATGTTCACAGCAAATGGACAAGCAAAGAAGCAAAATTGAAATTTTTCATTCATAAAATGGAAAGGTTTTTGTATCTTTATCACAAAAGGGTCTCTCGAAAAGAGAGAGAAAGAGACAAAAGGGTCATCAGTATTATGATGACCGATGTAGGAGTTCTTCCAGTCGAATCCTCAAAAGAGCATATTAGGGCCTAACTAATTCTTTGGCTCGACGCTCTGTCTCATGACGTCGAGCGGTCTCATCCTTGAGATGGGACAAGTTCTGGCGTACAAGGTCCAACTCTGCTTGACGAATGCCAATACTTTCCCTCTCCCAAGCCAGGGTCTCAGATCGTTGGCGAAGGACCTCCTACTGGTCCCTTGACTTATCCAACTCACACTTGGCGAGGGCCAACGTCTCTTCTAGATACAGAATCTGCTCCCGGAGGGTCTCAAACTCTTCCTCTAAGGTTGTATGACGGCAGACCTGAACCTCTTCGGTGTCGGTCACTTCTTCAATTTCGGCCTGACCTCGGCAAGTCTGTCAGTCTGGGCCTGACGTTTCTGCTCGTGTTGAGAAAGGTCGGAGGCCATCTTCTCTAATTCTGCAGCCGCTAAGGACGAACAACCACATTCAAGATTTTGAAGCTCTGATACGTTGGCTTCTAATTCTGTAGGAGAGCCTCTATCGCGTCCGCCTTTGCCACATACCCTGGATAGTCACGCAATGCCACCAGTTGGGCCATTATGGCAGACCGAGCCCGTCTAAGCGATTGGTTTTCCTGTAAGACGCCTTCTATGTCGTACTTCAAGGCATGACAAATGGTACCCAAAACGAGGTCGACGTAATATACATTGTCAGCCAAACCTATTGGGGTCAGCGGAGATGCCACGATATAAAGTCCCGGAGCAGCAGCGACAGCCGATACGCGTCTAGGTATTGCAGCTGGAGCAGGTGGTACCTTGACTGGAACGGAGGCCATTGGCGGTACAGAAATGGTGTGAGCCAACGCTGTCTGAGGCATAGCCGACCCTTCAACAGGCTCCCTCGTCGGTTCTTCCACGACTGAAGCTGTGTGAACTGGCGCTTGAATAGTCTCAGTGACTGACTTCTTGATGGTCATTGCGACCAACTACTTAGTGGTCGTCTCAACCGGTGCTTCAGTAGCGGGCTCGTCAGTGGTATTCTCAACCAAGTCTGTAGCAGCCAGCGCGATGGCCGACTCTTCGAGTAGTCCTGTGGTGACTGCACTAAAGGAACCTTCAACAACTAGTTCCTTGGTGGTCTTTTCGATCGATTCTTCCACAGTCTCCTTGATCGGGCTTTTAATGGTTTCATCGGCGGGCTCATCAGCAGCACCATCGACCACCATCTCAGTGGCTACCTAAGCTAGAATCTCAGTAGTCGGCGGCTCGTCAACGACCGCATCAACTTATTCAGCATTGGTCTCTTCGGTTGTTTCTTGGAGGACCATATCAGCCAACTCTTCAAAAGCCTTCTAGGCCATTTTCATAATGACCTCATCGACTAACTGCTCGATAGTCATCTTGGCTGGCTCTTCAATAGCTCGGCCACCTAGCTCGTCAACGGTTTCTACCGTTAATCCTCTAGTATCCTCCTCAACGACATCTTGAGGCCGAGGTTTGATGTTCTCTAGGGATAATTCTTCAGTCACTGTTTCCTCCTCGCATCCCTAGAGAGGAGTCTCCATAGGGGAACCAGCGGCAATGCCTTCAGCACCCTCGACCGAATGACCTATCTCAAGTCGAGGTTCCCGAACTACGCCTTCATGAAATGTAGGGCCAACCCCGGGTATCACCACGGAAGCCACTTTTTGGTATGAGGCCATAAGTTCCGAAAAGTCTTGAGTCTCATAATCAAACGAGACATGCGATGGAACCCATCTTGCCTTCTTTGAGCTTGCCGCATGAGCTTTCAATTTCTTGGGAGCCATGACGGGAAAGCTACTGTTGAAGGAAGAAGAACGCTCTGACAAAAGCTTCGATTGGAAGAGAGGACAGAAAAAAAAAATTCTCTCTCCAAATAGCCTCCTACTTATAAGAGGAAGCCATGTCAGCAAAATGCTTCGTACTCGAAGAGACTCTTCGAACGTAGTGGTAACTAAGAGTTGGGATCATGATGACCGTTCCATAGAAATGAGGAGTTATGATTAACTTTTAATGAAACGACGTCTCAAGGCATTTAATGCTGAAGGCTAAGTGCGACGACAGCCTGTCAGCAAGCGTGCTGAGCATTGTTTTTGCCAAAGATACGTGTCATGCTGTTGTTCAAGGTATTCCGAGCATGATTCAAGTTAAAAAAACTTTGACGGGGTCTTGTAGAAGCATGAAAATAAAGCGTAGCAATCACAGAAGCACAGATAGCAACAGACGCTGCCTACTGTTCACAAAAGCGCAGAAGATAACAATTGTCTAAAAGCGCGGATAAGAATGAGTCACAAGAGACGAACGAAGACAATGCATAAAGAAAAAGTTTTTTATTAAAATCCTGTCTACAAATATCTATTACAGATTTTTCATGATTACATATAAAGACTAAAATGCCTAAAATCTACAAATGGACAATCTTTAGAAAGTGTGCAGCCTCCCAAACACGCAGCCGTATCCGAGCGAATCACTTTCCTCGTCAGAACAAGCCACTTCATAGTCAAACACGGAAGAAATCCAATATAGTTAATGAAAAAGCTATTGGCCCGAGCAAGAATGCAGCTCCTGCTCGAAATACTACTGCGGCTCTTGAGCCGGGCAGAGCACAACCTGTGGCTCTTCGGGTTGGCAATAAATCCAAACCGGTAGCTTGAACTTCGAAGACCTCCAAGTCCTTGTTCAAGTTCTAACACCTTATGCTAAACGCTCAAGTGCATCTCAAAACCCAGTAGCCGTTCTTCTACAAGGACATAGCTTCTTTGAACGAAGAGATTCAAAACCAACAGTCGACTTGTGCAAGGCCAACGACTGTTTGAAGCTAAGTCGAGATCGATTATGACTGCGGGAATGCTAAGAAACGTTGGATATAGCTCCTCAGGTTGAGTGTGGTCCAAGCCCAAACGCCACGTGCCATCGGTCAAAGACCCCCAAATTAATGGGTTGAACCTAGGACTCAGCACAATGAATCTCATTCAATAGGTTTATTTGACTGAATCCTAGGCCACAAACTCCTTGAATTTCCCAAAAGACAGTGGTAATTAAAGATACGTTAACTCAGCAGACACAAAGCAGTGTCATTAATCACAAAGAGCTCTCAGAAAACTCCTTAGACGTTTTGTAAAAGCACAGTGACTTCACAAAGCTCTTAGAAGTCCCTTATTGTTTTATAAAAGTGCAGCGGCTTCACAAAAACCCACCAACAATCTCCTCGTCGTCGAAAAGCATAGTGACTCAGTCATTTTCGAAATACGTTCTCCTCGTCGCCCAAAAGCACAGTGACTCAGTCGTCTTCGAAATACATTCTCCTCGTCGTCCAAAAGCAAATTGACTAAGTCGTCTTCGAAACACAGTCTCCTCGTCGCCCAAAAGTGCAGTGACTCAGTCATCTTCCAAATATAGTCTCCTCGTCATCCAAAAATGCAATGACTCTGTCATCTTTGAAACACGGTATTCTCGTTGCCCAAAAGTGTAGTGACTCAGTCATCTTTGAAATACAGTCTCATCTCACCCAAAAGTGCAGTGACTCTGTCATTTTCAAAACAGTCTCCTTGTTGCCCAAAAGAGAAGTGACATCGAAACCTCACCAGAAGTACAGCTCGCCTAGATGCGCTATCCTATGAGGTGGCATTATTCCACGTGGCCAGTCTCGCACCTATATCCTTTCAGATAATATCCAAACGGTTTTGTTTAAATTACCACTCCAAGGATAAGAACGAAAGTTTGTTCTATTGATAAGGACAATATCCAATCAGTTTGTTTAAACTGCTGCCCCAAGGATAGAGACAAAACCCGACTCTTTGGATAGAAGCCAAACCCTGTCGGATTCATCTGAACAAAAAGTCTCGAATAATAGATGCACGCCACATGTCATTTATTCTGTTATGCTGATAACCACCCAAGATCTTGATAGAAGAGGATCTCAATGTCTGCCATGTGTCAGCTCAGCAGTAGCCCTCATCGTACAAAGACAACAAATTCTCTCACATCTCGATGTACAGCGCTCCTACGCGTCCAACAAATCTCAAGCATATCATATATATGCAAGGCCTATAAATAGAAGGAGTTCTTCTTCGTTAGAAAGGTCGACAATTTCCTGATTGGTAACCCAGAGTTCTATTCACGAGCACCAAAAAGTCAGAGCAAGATCAACTCGTTGTCATATCGTCAACGGAGTAAAGGAGCCGTTGCAGTGCTCGATCTCCACCGTCACACTTCTCCATAAATTCTTGTACTTAATCTCCTATTTAGGATTTCTTTTTGTACTTTTTATATGTTTGAATACAAAAGTTCGTTCAACTTTTTGTCATGGCAAACACAGACCTGTCACGTCGCTCTCTTTAGAGTTTATTTACCAAGACAAAGTCTGATGTATCTAGGACTTATTCCAATAGTAGCTGATCCATTAGCTAGAACGGTACTCATATCATTCGTCCAAATCAATTTTATTGATGCCATGATTTTCGTATACCAAACTCGTTACTGAGTCAGACTAGCCATCTATGTTCTCGATCGTGTCTGACTTGCCACGAGCCTATTACATAGTACTTTGCTCCAATGGGATGAGGTACTACATAATATACCACTAAGAAAAAGTTTTATCCCGAAACTTAAGAACAAGGGTCTGAATTTAATCGATGAACAACGAAGGATACTTCTCCTTCATTTCTGATACTAGCTGCCATATTGATTCCTCAACTGAATGGTTACACAAGAGCACGCGAACCAAGGGCATCACCGACTTTGCAGGATCTTTTCTTTATGGTCCAAAATTCGTATAGGCTCCTCTGAGTATGATAGGTCGGCGCGCAGCTCCAACTGATTAAAGCTAACCACGTGACTTGAGTCATGCACATACTTTCGAAGTTGGAAGACGTGGAAGACGTCGTGCACTTCAACCAGGGCAGAAGGTAGCACAATCCGATAGGCAATGACCGCCACTCTCTCAAGGATCCCGAATGGGTCGACGAATCTCGAACTTAGTTTCTCCTTACTCCAAATCGTATGACGCCCCGCATCGACGTCACCTTCAAGAATACATGATCCCTGACCAAGAACTCTAACAGTCATCGACGAGTATCCGCATAGCTCTTTTGTCGGATCTATGTAATGAAGAGTCTGTCTCGAATCATACAGACCTTCTCGACGGTTTACTCTACCAGTTTCGGTCCGAGTACCTGTCGCTCCCCAACTTCGTCCCAGCATATCGGAGATCGGCACTTCCTCCCATAGCATGCCTCATAAGGAGCCATCTGGATGCTTGATTGATAACTGTTGTACACAAACTCCGCAAGAAAAAAATGTGTGTCCCAAATAGTCTTCAAATCTATCGCACATAGACGCAACATATCTTCCATGATCTAATTTACTCTTTTCGTCTGCTATCTGTTTGCGGGTGGTACGAGAAGCTAAAATTTATCTTGGTGCCCATCGTCGCTTGCAAACTCATCCAGAAATACGACAAGAATCGCCCATCTCTATTCAAAATGATCGTGGCAGGTACCCCGTGGAGTCGGACAATCTCATCGATATAAATCTGAGCCAACCGATCGATGCTCCAGGGTACTTTGATAGCGATGAAATGAACAGATCTGGTCAATCAATCAACAATAACCCAAATCGCATCATTTCTCTGTGGTGTCTTCGAAAAGCCCACGATAAAATCCATAGAGATGTTGTTCCACTTCCATACTAGAATATCGAGGTTCTGTAGCTCTATGCTTGATCTTTGGTGCTCGGCCTTCACCCGTTGACATGCCATGTACTGTTACACAAAAGTTGCCATGTCTTTCTTCATGTCGTGCCACCAGAAGGTCGTGCGCAAGTCCTTGTACATCTTGGTGCTTCCAGGATACAGCGAGTACTTCGTATAGTGAGCCTCCGTCAAAATTTCTTTTCTAAGTTCGGTATGGTCTGGCACACATATTCTATCCTTCATCCGTATCATTTTGCCCTTGTACGCCACAAAATCAGTCGCCTTTCCTGTCAAAATAATCTTGCGCATCTTCCTCAAGAGTGGGTCACCCTCCTATGCGGTCTTTATCTTGTCGTATAAGCTCGACTTCAGGTACAACTGAGCTAACTGTGCTCCTCTATATCAAATTCGGATTTCGATGCCTATTTTGGCCAAGTCCTGTTATATGTCACGATTGTTTGCCAGCCACCCTACGAACATTATGCTCAAAGTGTTCGCTACAATGTTTTCCTTACCCGACGTGTACTCGATCGTCAGATCATAGTTTTTGATGAGTTTGAGCCAACGTCGATGCCATAAGTATAAGTCATGTTGGGTAAAAATATATTTAAGGCTTTTATGATCCATATAGATGCTGCAAGCTATACCATAAAGATAGTGCCGCCACAGCTTCAATGCGAACACAATCGCTGCTAGCTTAATGTCATGCGTAGGGTAATTCTTCGCGTCTTGCTTCAATTATCTTGAAGCAAATAAAATCACCTTATCCCTTTGCATGAGCATTCACCCTAAGCTAGTTCTCGATGCATTGCTGAATATCTGAAACCCTTTTGGACCATCCAGAAGTGCAAGGATCGAAGCTGAGACGAGCCACTTCTTTAACTCTTAGAAGCTAGATTAACAGTCGTCGTTTCACTCGAATTCAACTCCCTTCTGGGTTAGGCGAGTCAGAGGCAACGCAATCTCGACAAAGTCTTTTACAAATCTTCGGTAGTAGCCTGCCAAGTCGAGAAAACTTCGGATATCGCATGTCGAGGTAGGCCGTTTCCACTCAACTATCGCTTTAATTTTTTTTGGGTCCACCATGACACCTTCGGCTGAAATAACGTACCCAAGGAACGTTGTCACGACCCGCTCCCGAATAATCGGACACGAGTCGGACACGCCCAGCCTTCATTGCTAGACACAATGAAGTAAGCTGTATCAACTAGGGAAAGCTAACCAGATAAACATGAAAGATAGAGAATCACAGCATCTATAAATGATCCCAGAATATCCAAATACATGTCTAAGCATTTTATTATTACATTCATCCAGAAAATGTAACTAAAGTCTGACTAAAGTCTCAAAAGCAGGAAAGACAACTAAATGGAAGATAACTAGGCTTCTGCAGCCTCTATGTCACAAGCAGCTCCAGCTGGCTCAAGGGAAGCAGTATCCTGCCCATAGTATGTGTCACATAAAGCCTCCATCTCACCTATCATAACATATCCAGTCAGGAGCGGAGCAAAGCACAGTTCTAGGTAATGAACAATAACATATGGAAAGTAAATGCTAGAAGAACAAGTAGGTAAAGAACAAGTATGTAAAGAACATGAAGATCATGAAATACTGCTATAAAGATACATGAAAGATCACGACAATGTAAGATGCAGTAAAGATCACGACTAATATCAAGATCAGGATCAAGAGAAACTAATGTAAGAACAATATCCTGAACATGTGTTTATATGTTTGAAATACTACTTAGATATGTGACCGGCTTGGGTAAGATCATGAAAGAACATGAAAGGATCCTGGAAGATCATGTAATGGTACGGCCTAGGACCCGCGTGCACAGTGCGAGGCCTAAGCTAAAGATCATGAATAAGTATCCGGGTTTAGTCACATATCCAGAGTATTTCCCCATCCCAAGATACAAGTAAGATCATGAAAGAACATGTAAGATCATGAAAGAACAAGGCATAAAGAACATGAACGTGTCGCAGTGTGTCAGCAATAAAGAACAAGGAAAATGCACTGAACAGAACCATAGAATGTACTTGCCTGGCTCCAGCAATATGGTAGGCAATCTAGCTGGATGTTCTCCTGTTAACAATAATGATGTACAAGTTGATTAATAACTAAACTAGTTGTTTCTAGGTTAATTAAAGAACTAAATCTTATCTTGTTTCTTCCCAAATAAGATAGTCTTATTTGGAGTTTCACAAGTTACTCTACACTAGTTCTATTTACTAACTACTTGTTCTCTTTGGGAAAAACAATGTTAAACACAACCATTGGTTTTACGTGTTTAACACTAAGAGTTTTATAAGTTTATAACCCAAAACTCATTTTAGCATTTGCAACTTATATAAAAGTGGTTTGTTTTATAAACTGGTTTTAACAGTTATTTACAGCAGTAAATAAAGAAAAGTTAACTAATTGATTTAATTATAAAAATTGGTTTTACGAGGATGTTTCCATCAACTCACAGCAATTAGAAAAATAACATTTTCATTTATTTGAAAAAGGTTTACAAAAATTTACACTACAGACAGTTCTGCCCCCAAAAGCAAAGTCCACAGGCCAACACAGTCACTCGGCCCACTCACCCCAGACCAAGGATCAGTTTCAGACCCAACTTCTAACCAGCCAAATTAACTACAACAGCAGATAAGCCCGGCCCAATCATAGCCAGCCAACCAGCCCACCCACAAATAATACAGTCATCCAGCCCAATTAATAAAATAATATTACAACATAACAGTATGGCCCAGCCCATACTACAGCCCACAAAGAATATACAGAAAAAGCCCACTGAATAAACACCAACCCGGCCCAACAAATAAAACCACAAACTGCCAAAGTCCACCGCCGGTCAGGCCCGAAGTCCAAGGCCAGTCACGTCAGGTCAGAGAGTCACATCATCTCCTTGGTGTCCAACACGCACGTCGGACACGGGAAAGAGGACACGGTCACAGCATGGTCCAGCAATGTTCTAGCCACAAACCCGCGCCACTTCGTATCCGACACGAACATCGGATACGAACAGGTAGGTACAGTCCACAGGCCAGTCAAAACAGCAGTCCAACACCAGAAAATCCCTCAGCAACAAATAACAGAAAAGAGAAGAAGAAGTCATCAATAAAAATCCATAAAATATACATGCAGTGTCGGACACGAGTGTGTCCGACTGAGATCTCAGTTCATCAAAAAGGAACTAACATCAAATCCACTTATGGCATGCATGCAGTGTCAGACACGAAAGTGTTTAGACACAAGACCTCAGTTCTCAGAAGAATGATTCAGAACATCAGATCTACCCACCAAATCCACATAGAAATGAATAAGGAAACTGTCCAAAACAAACCCATTCTAGATCTAGCGAACCGAGCAACCCTAGAGTCACCACTGGTCCGTTAGGTCTAAGCCAACCGACAGTAAGCAAAAGGAAATAGACCCACTGGATTTCCACAGAAATCACCAACGAACAACCCACTCTCAACAGATCTGGAACCATTACCAGATCTGTTGAAAAACTCCTCAGGAAAAATAGTAACATAACCACAGAATTATTCACAGATCAAAAGATCTCAAAGAATCAACTAAAACATCACAGATCTAAACATGCAACCCAAAATAAACACATGCAAGGGTCGATCTACAAGATCAGACCACAGAAACCCTAGATCCAACGGATCTGAACAGTTAGAACTGTTCAAAGAGAAAGACAACATCATCGATCTCACACAACCACAGAACCCTAGATCTCGTCACCGATCAAAGATCTCAGAGCCTAGGCCATAGATCTGACCAGATCTGACCAACAATAGAACTTAGGGTTAGGGTTAGGGTTTACCCTCTGGAAGTCGAAGCCAAGCTCGTCGAGGAAGAAGTCAGGAAGAAGACGAAGAGACAGGAAGAAGACGAGCTCGAGTCACTGCCAAGCTCCCAGAGTCGCCACCGTCAAAGCCATCGTCATCGGGGTCGTCGGCTTCAACAGGAATGAAGTCGCCATCAGCATGGAAGTCGCCGCGCTCCCTCAGATCTACGCCACCAGAGCCACCGTCTTCATCATCGTCGTCGCCGTCGTCATCATCGCCATCAGAGTCGCCGAAGGTCGTCGGAGTTGGGGACCCGAAGAGTCGGCGAAGGACTCGAGAAACTGGTGGAAGTCTCGAGAAGCTGGCGGAGGAATCGAAGAGACAGCGGAAAGAACGAGAAAGAGGCGGTGGAAGAATAATGACTGGCCTTCTCTCTCCACGAACAGTCGGTTCGTTTTAAAATAAAACGAACGGAAAGTTTGCACATAACCCCCCCCGCTTATTGGCCATTTTGCAAAAACCCCCCTCTCATTTAACTATTTGCCCGCAACCAAAATATTATAGGAACATTTTCAATAAAGCCCTCTGCTGTTTCATATTTACAAAATTCATTTTAAAACAGTTTTTAATTCAAGAAAAACAATGTAAAAGTTGTTACACAACTTTTAATTGTTAAAATGTCAAAATTGTAATTCCTTTAAAAATGTTTCCAATAAAAAAAAATAAGTATAAAAATAAATTTTGAATTTTAATTAGGAAAACAGGAAAGTGGAGTTACAAATCTCTCCCCCTTGAAAAATTTCGTCCTCGAAATTGGAATGCAAACACAGGAAATCAAAAAGAGTGAATCCAAAGAGTTGTTTATTGAATTTAAAAAAAAAATATGCATACACTACAAGCACTCAAGTGAACAAACTAGGGTATCGCTCACGCATCTCATCCTCACGCTCCCATGTGGACTCTCCCGGAGAGTGGTGTCTCCACATGACGCGGACAAGAGGAATGGTCTGGTTCCGCAGACGCTTCTCCCTCCGGTCGAGGATCTCTACTGGCTGCTCCTCGTAAGTCAGTCTCGGGCCCACCTCCAGCTCTGAATAGTCCACCACGTGGCTGGGGTCTGGAATGTATCGTCGAAGCTGAGATACATGGAAAACATCGTGCACTCCCTCCAACCTAGCTGGAAGCGCTAGTCGGTACGCCACCTCGCCAATCCGTGCTGTCACGTCGAATGGTCCAATGAATCTCGGACTGAGCTTCCCGCCTCTGCCGAACCGAATGACGCCTCTGGTCGGTGAGATCTTCAAGAACACCCTGTCTCCCACCTCGAACTCAAGCGGTCGTCTGGTGCTGTCCGCCCAATGCTTCTGCCGATCCTGCGCAACTCTGATACGCTCCCGGATCAGTCTGACTTTCTCTGCTGAGTCCACCACCATCTCTGGCCCAAGTAAAGCTCTCTCGCCAACGTCGTCCCAAGATAGCGGCGTGCGGCATCTCCGTCCATACAGTGCCTCGAACGGGGTCATCTCAATGCTGGCCTGATAACTGTTGTTATAGGCAAATTCCACCAGGTGCAAATGGTCCTCCCACGATCCGCCGAAGTCGAGTGCGCAAACCCGCAGCATGTCCTCCAAAGTCTGAATGGTCCTCTCAGACTGTCCGTCCGTCTGTGGATGATAGGCTGTGCTGAACTTCAGCTGCGATCCCAAGCTCTGCTGTAGACTCCTCCAGAAGTGTGATGTGAACCGGCTGTCTCGATCTGAAACAATGCTAACTGGCACCCCGTGAATCCTCACGATCTGACGCATGTAGAGGTCTGCAAGCTTCTCGGTCGACAGCCCAACCTTGAATGGAATGAAATGAGCAGACTTTGTCAATCTGTCCACGATCACCCAAATAGCGTCCTTGCCACTGGGAGTACGCGGCAATCCAGAGACAAAATCCATAGTAATGTGCTCCCACTTCCATTCCGGAATAGGTAAAGGCTGGAGTAGTCCCGCTGGTCTCTGGCGCTCTGCCTTGACTTGCTGGCACACAAGGCATCTGGAAACAAATCTGGCGACCTCCCTCTTCATCCCATACCACCAAACATACTCACGCAAATCCTTGTACATCTTGGTAGATCCAGGATGTATAGAATACTGCGACTGATGGGCCTCCTGCATCACTTCCTCCCGCAAGTCCTTGGGCACACACAGCTGACTTCCGTGCCGTAAGGATCCGTCCTCCGCAATGGTGAAATCATCGAGCAGACCTAACTCTGCCTGAGCTCTAAGACCTTGGATTCCCTCATCAAGCAACTGGGCCTCCTTGATCTTCTCTAGCAACCCCGACTGTATCTGCATATACATCATCTGGCCTTCACATCCTGGGAGAACAATCTCAATCCCAAGGCTCTCCAGATCCTCCAATAGATGCCGGTCCATGGTGAGATACATAGCAATAGGATATCGACTGAGAGCATCTGCAACCACATTCGCCTTCCCAGGGTGGTACTGCAGACTAATGTCGAAGTCCTTCATGAGTTCCAGCCATCTGCGCTGCCTCATATTCAGCTCCTTCTGAGTAAAGACATACTTCAGGCTTTTGTGGTCCGTGAAGATGTCTACTCGCTCTCCATATAGGTAATGCTTCCACAGTTTCAAGGCAAATATGACTGCTGCAAGCTCCAAGTCATGTGTAGGATAATTCTTCTCATGGGGCCTCAACTGTCTAGAAGCATATGCTATAACCTTCTTGTTCTGCTCCAACACACATCCCAAGCCTTTCCCCGAAGCGTCGCTGTAGATGACGAATCCTCCTGATCCCGATGGCAAAGCTAGAACTGGTGCAGTCGTCAGTCTTCTCTTCAATTCTTCAAAGGCTGTCTGGCAGGCGTCGCTCCATATGAACTCCTCGTCCTTCCGCGTAAGCTTCGTCATAGGCTCTGCTATCCTGGCGAAGTCCTTCACGAACTTCCTGTAGTATCCTGCAAGACCCAGGAAACTACGAATCTCTGCTACTGACTTGGGAGGTGCCCAGGCTTCTACTGCCTCAATCTTCTTGGGATCCACAGAAATCCCCTCTCCAGTCACCACATGCCCTAGAAACTCCACTCTGTCCAAGAAAAACTCACATTTCGAGAGTTTCCCATACAGCTTCTCCTTCCGCAGAATCTCCAAGACAATCTGCAGATGCTCAACATGTTCCTCCTCCGTCTTGGAATAGATCAGAATGTCGTCAATGAAGACCACGACAAACTTATCCAAATATTTGTGGAAAACCTTATTCATCAGGTTCATAAAAACTGCGGGGGCATTGGTGAGACCGAACGGCATCACCAGGAACTCATACTGGCCGTATCGGGTGTTGAAGGCTGTTTTCGGAATATCCTGCTCCCGAACCTTCATCTGGTGGTACCCCGATCGAAGATCAATCTTAGAAAAGACCTTCGCTCCACTAAGTTGGTCAAACAACTCATCAATCCGTGGCAAAGGATATCTATTCTTGATGGTGATGTTGTTGAGTGCACGGTAGTCGATGCACATCCTCACCGTCCCATCCTTCTTGGGCACAAAAAGCACCGGTGCTCCCCAGGGTGAAGCACTGGAGCGAATAAATCCTTTGCCCTCAAGCTCATCAATCTGCGCCTTCAACTCCGCAGCCTCCTTCGGGTTGATCTTGTAACAGTGCTGCGACTTCGGTGCTGATCCAGGCAAAAGGTCGATGCTGAACTCCACATCCCGATCTGGTGGCAATCCTGGAAGCTCCTCTGGAAAGACGTCGAGATACTCTGCAATCAGCGGGTGCGGCAACTCCTGGTCTTCTGCAACTGCTCCGAAGTAGACTCCCTCTGGCCTCTCTGCAACTCGTCTGCTGATCTCGAACGGTGGAACTCCTGGCGGGCTGAAGATCACCTTCCCTTCATGGCAGTCAATTACGGCAAACTGCTCGCTCATCCAGTCGATGCCAAGGACTACATCGAATCCAGGCAGTGGCATCACTAGAAGTCGAGCCCGAATCTCTCTCCCAGCAATAGTGATAGGGCATTCCACCATCTCACTTACTGGAACTGATCCGCCTCCTGTCATGATCTGACAGTTCCGCCTAGTGGGCTTGGGTGTGAAGCCGTGTCTATGCAGAAACTCATATGATACGAAACTATGTGTAGCTCCAGAATCAAACAAAGCAATGGCAGGGAAAGAATGTAAGAATATAGAACCTGTGATCACATCTGGCACTGCCTCGTCCTCCTCAACTGCAGCCATGACGTAAGCACGTCCCTGCTGAGCTCCTCCTCTCTGCTGCTGCTGATGCTGTGCAAACCTCTGCTGCTGGGGTGGCAAAGCTCCTCCTCTCTGGGGTGGTGCAGGTAATGCTCTGGGTGGTGCAGCCGGTGGTCCTCCTCCTCGTCCTCCTGCTAGTCTGGCTGTAGCCTGTGCGCAGTCCCTCATCTGGTGTGCATCCGATCCGCAAAAGAGGCAAAGTCCCAACTTCTTGCGGCACTCGTCGATATGATGTCCAGGGCGATGACAATAAGCACAAGGGGTCGCCAGCTGCTGCCTCTGATGCTGATGTGCTGGAGCTCTGGCCTGTCGGTGATGCTGCTGCTGCTGTGGCCTCGTCTGGATCTGAGTCTGAACCCTCTTCGCTGGTGCCTGAAAACTGCTGCTGCCTACATCTCGGTCCCTCTTCAGCTTTGGGTCCGCCTCCTTCTCTACTGCCTGGGCGATCTTAAGGATGCTGGAGTAGGTAGTCGCCTGGCTAATCGCCACCGCCTGTCGTAGCTCCCTGTTGAGACCCTTCTTGTACCTCCATGCTCTGTCCTCCGGATCCTTAACTAGCCTCTCAGCGGACCTGCTGAGTCTGGTAAACTCCGAAGTGTACTGCGCGACCGTCATCGTCCCCTGCTGCAGCGCCTCGAACTGCATCCTCAACTCATCACGCTCCACCTCTGGAAAGAATTTGTCCTTGAACAGCATTTTGAAAACTGTCCAGGACACTCGGGGATCCGTCAACTGGGGGTCCTCCCGATACCAAGCTCTAGCCAAGTCGAAGAGTCGCATGCTGGCCACCGACACCTTCTGGTCCTCAGGAATATTCGCCATGGTCAAGGTCCTCTCTGCATTCTCCAGCCACTCATCTGCGTAGATGATCCCCTCGTCGCCCCAGAAGTCCATCGGGCTAAGGTGCTGGTACTCCTTCGCTGACCCAGGTCTCGGTCCTCGCGGTGCTGGAGGTGCTACTGGTGCTGGTGCTATCGGCTCCCTGGTCCTCAGCGCGTCGACGACAGTAGCTCGGAACTGCGTGGCCTGCTGGTTCTGGGTCTCGCGAAACTGAGCAGCCTGGTGGTTCTGAGCCTCCATAAACTGCTGAAACATCGCCATCACCTGGTTACCGTCAAACATCATCGTCGGCGGCAGTGCTGGAAAGATGGGAGGTGCTGTCGGAAGCGGATCTGCCTGAATGCCTGGCGCTGGTGCTGCTGCCTGCTCTGCATCGCCTGCAACTCCAGAAGTGCCTGCAACTCCGGACTGGTCTGCGGTCTTCCTTGTAGCCACCATCCTGCATAAAAAGAAAACTTCGTTGAACGACAAACCCTAAAACCTATAAACAATGTTTTTATAATAATAAAACACCTGAAGATCATGAATAACCTGATATACCCTTATTTCCCGATTTTCCTATGCTGTGATCAAGTTTCCCTAGTGTAATCAAGTCCCCCAATAGTACGCTAAAACCTAGGTACCATTAGGATAGACCTGCATGGGCCACCACTAAAAACATGTCACGACCCGCTCCCGAATAATCGGACACGAGTCGGACACGCCCAGCCTTCATTGCTAGACACAATGAAGTAAGCTGTATCAACTAGGGAAAGCTAACCAGATAAACATGAAAGATAGAGAATCACAGCATCTATAAATGATCCCAGAATATCCAAATACATGTCTAAGCATTTTATTATTACATTCATCCAGAAAATGTAACTAAAGTCTGACTAAAGTCTCAAAAGCAGGAAAGACAACTAAATGGAAGATAACTAGGCTTCTGCAGCCTCTATGTCACAAGCAGCTCCAGCTGGCTCAAGGGAAGCAGTATCCTGCCCATAGTATGTGTCACATAAAGCCTCCATCTCACCTATCATAACATATCCAGTCAGGAGCGGAGCAAAGCACAGTTCTAGGTAATGAACAATAACATATGGAAAGTAAATGCTAGAAGAACAAGTAGGTAAAGAACAAGTATGTAAAGAACATGAAGATCATGAAATACTGCTATAAAGATACATGAAAGATCACGACAATGTAAGATGCAGTAAAGATCACGACTAATATCAAGATCAGGATCAAGAGAAACTAATGTAAGAACAATATCCTGAACATGTGTTTATATGTTTGAAATACTACTTAGATATGTGACCGGCTTGGGTAAGATCATGAAAGAACATGAAAGGATCCTGGAAGATCATGTAATGGTACGGCCTAGGACCCGCGTGCACAGTGCGAGGCCTAAGCTAAAGATCATGAATAAGTATCCGGGTTTAGTCACATATCCAGAGTATTTCCCCATCCCAAGATACAAGTAAGATCATGAAAGAACATGTAAGATCATGAAAGAACAAGGCATAAAGAACATGAACGTGTCGCAGTGTGTCAGCAATAAAGAACAAGGAAAATGCACTGAACAGAACCATAGAATGTACTTGCCTGGCTCCAGCAATATGGTAGGCAATCTAGCTGGATGTTCTCCTGTTAACAATAATGATGTACAAGTTGATTAATAACTAAACTAGTTGTTTCTAGGTTAATTAAAGAACTAAATCTTATCTTGTTTCTTCCCAAATAAGATAGTCTTATTTGGAGTTTCACAAGTTACTCTACACTAGTTCTATTTACTAACTACTTGTTCTCTTTGGGAAAAACAATGTTAAACACAACCATTGGTTTTACGTGTTTAACACTAAGAGTTTTATAAGTTTATAACCCAAAACTCATTTTAGCATTTGCAACTTATATAAAAGTGGTTTGTTTTATAAACTGGTTTTAACAGTTATTTACAGCAGTAAATAAAGAAAAGTTAACTAATTGATTTAATTATAAAAATTGGTTTTACGAGGATGTTTCCATCAACTCACAGCAATTAGAAAAATAACATTTTCATTTATTTGAAAAAGGTTTACAAAAATTTACACTACAGACAGTTCTGCCCCCAAAAGCAAAGTCCACAGGCCAACACAGTCACTCGGCCCACTCACCCCAGACCAAGGATCAGTTTCAGACCCAACTTCTAACCAGCCAAATTAACTACAACAGCAGATAAGCCCGGCCCAATCATAGCCAGCCAACCAGCCCACCCACAAATAATACAGTCATCCAGCCCAATTAATAAAATAATATTACAACATAACAGTATGGCCCAGCCCATACTACAGCCCACAAAGAATATACAGAAAAAGCCCACTGAATAAACACCAACCCGGCCCAACAAATAAAACCACAAACTGCCAAAGTCCACCGCCGGTCAGGCCCGAAGTCCAAGGCCAGTCACGTCAGGTCAGAGAGTCACATCATCTCCTTGGTGTCCAACACGCACGTCGGACACGGGAAAGAGGACACGGTCACAGCATGGTCCAGCAATGTTCTAGCCACAAACCCGCGCCACTTCGTATCCGACACGAACATCGGATACGAACAGGTAGGTACAGTCCACAGGCCAGTCAAAACAGCAGTCCAACACCAGAAAATCCCTCAGCAACAAATAACAGAAAAGAGAAGAAGAAGTCATCAATAAAAATCCATAAAATATACATGCAGTGTCGGACACGAGTGTGTCCGACTGAGATCTCAGTTCATCAAAAAGGAACTAACATCAAATCCACTTATGGCATGCATGCAGTGTCAGACACGAAAGTGTTTAGACACAAGACCTCAGTTCTCAGAAGAATGATTCAGAACATCAGATCTACCCACCAAATCCACATAGAAATGAATAAGGAAACTGTCCAAAACAAACCCATTCTAGATCTAGCGAACCGAGCAACCCTAGAGTCACCACTGGTCCGTTAGGTCTAAGCCAACCGACAGTAAGCAAAAGGAAATAGACCCACTGGATTTCCACAGAAATCACCAACGAACAACCCACTCTCAACAGATCTGGAACCATTACCAGATCTGTTGAAAAACTCCTCAGGAAAAATAGTAACATAACCACAGAATTATTCACAGATCAAAAGATCTCAAAGAATCAACTAAAACATCACAGATCTAAACATGCAACCCAAAATAAACACATGCAAGGGTCGATCTACAAGATCAGACCACAGAAACCCTAGATCCAACGGATCTGAACAGTTAGAACTGTTCAAAGAGAAAGACAACATCATCGATCTCACACAACCACAGAACCCTAGATCTCGTCACCGATCAAAGATCTCAGAGCCTAGGCCATAGATCTGACCAGATCTGACCAACAATAGAACTTAGGGTTAGGGTTAGGGTTTACCCTCTGGAAGTCGAAGCCAAGCTCGTCGAGGAAGAAGTCAGGAAGAAGACGAAGAGACAGGAAGAAGACGAGCTCGAGTCACTGCCAAGCTCCCAGAGTCGCCACCGTCAAAGCCATCGTCATCGGGGTCGTCGGCTTCAACAGGAATGAAGTCGCCATCAGCATGGAAGTCGCCGCGCTCCCTCAGATCTACGCCACCAGAGCCACCGTCTTCATCATCGTCGTCGCCGTCGTCATCATCGCCATCAGAGTCGCCGAAGGTCGTCGGAGTTGGGGACCCGAAGAGTCGGCGAAGGACTCGAGAAACTGGTGGAAGTCTCGAGAAGCTGGCGGAGGAATCGAAGAGACAGCGGAAAGAACGAGAAAGAGGCGGTGGAAGAATAATGACTGGCCTTCTCTCTCCACGAACAGTCGGTTCGTTTTAAAATAAAACGAACGGAAAGTTTGCACATAACCCCCCCCGCTTATTGGCCATTTTGCAAAAACCCCCCTCTCATTTAACTATTTGCCCGCAACCAAAATATTATAGGAACATTTTCAATAAAGCCCTCTGCTGTTTCATATTTACAAAATTCATTTTAAAACAGTTTTTAATTCAAGAAAAACAATGTAAAAGTTGTTACACAACTTTTAATTGTTAAAATGTCAAAATTGTAATTCCTTTAAAAATGTTTCCAATAAAAAAAAATAAGTATAAAAATAAATTTTGAATTTTAATTAGGAAAACAGGAAAGTGGAGTTACAAACGTCACATTGCTCATCCAGAATTTGCATTTACTTAATTTTGCATAAAGTAGATGTTCACGTAGAGTCTATAGCACCGTCTTCAAATGCTCCACGTGCTCGTCCTTGCTTTTCGAATATATGAGAATGTCGATGATGAATACGATGACGAATTTGTCTATAAATGGTCGTAGGACCCGGTTCATTAGATACATTAAGGTGGTGGAGGTGTTTATCAAACCGAACAACATGACTAGAAACTCGTACTGGCCGTATCGAGTTCGGAAAGCAGACTTCGTCACGTCTTCGGGCTTGATCTTCAATTGATGGTAGCCTGAGTGGAGATCAATCTTGGAAAATATCGTGGCCCCTTGCAGCTGGTCAAAAAGGTCGTCTATCCTTGGCAACGGGTACTTGTTTTGCATTGTGGCTTTGTTAAGTTCCTGATAGTCGATGCACGGCCGCATCGATCCATCCTTCTTCTTTACAAATAATATTGGAGCACCCCACGGGGAGACGCTAGGGCGAATATATTTGCGATCTAACAACTCTTGTAGCTATGCGTTCAGTTCCTTCAGCTTTGCCGGCGCCATTCGATAGGGTGCTTTGGGTATCGGTTGAGTATCCGAAAAGGTGTCAATGCTGAATTCTATCTCTTGATCCCTAGTAACTCGTCTGGGACACATTAGAAAATTCTGCCATGACTTCAGTCTATGCCATGCCTGTAATCTCCGTTCTCGTGTCTCGAACTGATGCTAGGAACCCGCTACAACCAGAATGCTACATACGCCTTGCCGAAAATACCGATATCACCATTGCCGTCTTCGATGCTGTTTCACATGAATGGGGGAACTCGGTTTCTCCAGAAAGATGAAATACAAATCTCTTCTCTGCGCACTCGATGGTTGCGTGGCATGTGCCCAACCAATCGATACTAAGGATGATATCGTACTATTTGATGTCGAGGATAATAACTTCTAAGGATAGATTCCTCTTACCGATGCAGATGTAACCATCCCTACAAATTTGAGTGGTAGGCATATCTACTCCCGATGGAGTGCTAACGCTAAGATTCATATCTAATAATTGCATGGATAATTTATTTTCTTCTACAAAGTTGACAGATATGAAACTATGTGTAGCACCCGAATCAAATAACACTCTAGCAGGCTTATTTTTATAGAGTAATATACTTGTCATAACAGTGTCGTACGCGAAAACTTTATCCCGAGTCAGTGCATAGACACGGCCTTGCGCTTCCTGGCAATTTTGTGGGTTCACGGGCACTACCTTTATGCCATGAGCGGGAGGCGCCCTATTCTGATTTTGTAAATTCCTCGGTGGATTTTGGTTCACCCTCCCCATTCAACAATCTGCCTCCTTGTGGAATAGCTGGCCACACTTGAAGCATCCCCCTTGGCCATCGATTGCCAGATGTCCCATCTTGCTGCACCGATGGCATCGTACTCCGGAATGAGGCCCCCGGTACTCGAACGTATTCTGGCGCTTTGGTATACCAGATCCTCCCGCATTGTGAGGACGCTTCTTGAAGTTGTTGCGGATGGTTGGCATCGCCCTTCGGGATGCAGAATCGAAGATTCGCTCACTGTCGAGTGTCGCATTGTAGGACTCCCTGTAGGTCTGACATTTTTGATTCATGACGTACCGATGAAGATCGTCATTCAGGCCCTATTGAAAGCGCTTTCACCATGCTTCCTTGTTCGGCAGGAAAGCCCCGACAAACTTCGCACGTTTTGCGAACTTTATGTCGTAATCATCGACTGACATATTTTCTTGTTTCAAGGACATGAATTCGTCTTCTTTCTGTCGATGAACAGTACGGGGAATATATTGCTCGAGGAAGATCTGTTTGAACGTCTTCTACAAGATATTGGTACGGGGATAGGCTTCATGGAGTTCTTGTTTCTTCGCCTCCCACCATTCATGAGCCCTCAAGTGTAGCTGCAGCCACGCACCCCACTATCTTGGACCCCTTAATGTTGAGAAGGTTGAACAGGCCGTCGATTTTCACTAGCCATCCGACGATCTCGTCTGGTTCTGCTCGACAATTGAACTCGGGCGAGTTCATTTTCTTGAACTCGGTCGTTTTGAACAGCAAATAGGAAGACAGATGCTTCATCGTTACTGGTTGCACTTCTTCTTCTTCTCATTTTGATGCGATAGTCGCCGAATTTTGTTGGGTTGTCATGTTGCTCATGATCTGGGTCAGTGCATCCATCTGTTTTTGTTGGGCACTAATTTGGCCTGGATCTGCGCCAACAGGTGTTGTTGCTACATCTGCGCCTGGCGCTCTTGGGCTTCCATAAGGCGCATCAATCGCTCCATAGTAGATTCACTAGGCTTCGCCTCCTCGGTGCTATCCAGGCTAATTAACGTGGCATTGACAGCAGGGACACCCGATTTCCTCGTCATTCCTACAAAATTGAACAAACCCATTAGTATTTTTTTGAAAATATCTACGGACTTATCTATATGGAACGATTATTTCATGTCGCATATGTCGAAAAGCACAAATTTTTGAAAAATCGTAACAACAACCAATAGAAAATATTTTTGAAAGGTCCGAGGTGTGAACCGTGCTCTGATACCAACTTGTCATGCTCCGACTCGCCAAATTGGTCGCCCTCGCCTTGACTCAAGATAAATCGATCGTCTAAGCTGGACATGATGTCGTACAAGTCTATATTGGACTTGTACAAGGCAATGACGTACACTTGATAATTATTTTGAGACAACGAATTGAAATTAAACAGTACAGAGAATTGAAGACACAGAATATCAAGAAATTTAGCTCTTGATTCATAAAACTTGTATAATATATACACGGTCATTTTTATAATTCATTTGTCATTGCGGCTACATCTTTGAAACACAAGAGAAAAGCTCTCGACAAGCTGCCATGAAATAATCCTTGTCGTTCCACACATTCATGTCCCTTTATACATTTGAACAAAAATCCTTCGATCTGAATTAGGCTTCAAAATACTTCAAAATAGGAGAGCTTCGAGCTGCCTCCCATTCTTCAGCTTTAGTCTAGTTTTGAGCTCCTGCAGCACGCTCGGAACCTAGAGAGTTGGGGGTTAGCACACTTGGTAGTGGATGGAACGAACCTAGTCGTCTAAACCGACACTGTTTATTAAGGATTTAGCATAGAAAGTGATCTTGCTATTTAGAACTATATGATTTGCAGTTCGTATCGAAGGCATATTTTAAGCAGGAAAAAACATAACCAATTTCAACTTATCTTACTACGGCTCCTTTCCTGCATAAAAATATATATAACACTTACCACTTGCACAAGACAATAGTTAAGCATACAATCTATCTTATGTGCGATCATTGGTCATAACGACACCATAAAAGACAATTACGTAGAATTGTGATTTGCCTTACCAGTCCAGGTTGCGAGCCTAACTGGAGGTCTCGTATTGCCTCGTATGGAAGCACGATTCCATTATTTCCTCCTAGGCCGATTCGGTCCCAGCGCCCAAGGTATTGGTTCAAGGAAAGCTAACCCTGTGTACAAGTTGTCCATGACCATGCAAATGCGTGAATAGTTTAATATATATGAAATAGATTGCATAGCGTGGACATTATTAAACAGCATAATCATTTTGACTCGTGCGAAAGTTTATTTCCTCAAAGTCGTACTTTCTGTTTTAGCGTCCCGTAGGCACCAAATTCTTCGAGGCATAATATGTCACAACCGACGTTTTATTTCATTTTATTTTGCAGATCATGAAATAATTCTATCTCTATTCTAGAACCTTATCTTTTCTCTTTATAGTGTGAAACTTATATTTTTGAAGTATATTACTCTAAATCGATACAATTATCCCGAGGCATAGCATATATTCAGTTAGCATCATCGATTTGAACATTGAACTTTAAGACATTGTTGGCGGGAACAAGTAGAAAAGAAGGGGCCGAATCACCCACCTAAAGAGATTGCGCCAAGAGTAGGAGATCGCTTTGCGACGGTTAAGCGTCAGTTACACGAACTCCTGCAATAGCATAAGTATCATGTTAGAATCCCTTCCTCAATCCTTCCCCTTCAAAATTCCTAAAGTCGCATTCAGAAATCGACGCGAAAGCACACTCATCTAATCCAACTAACAAATCATTCAGAAAGCCAAGAAAACCAACAAAACCAACAGCAGACCTATGACGTCGCTCTTTTTAGAGTTCATTCGCCAAGACATAGTCCACAGCATCTAGGACTTATTCCAACAGTAGACGATCCATTAGTTGGAATAGTACTCATATCATTCGTCCAAATCAATTTTGTTGATGTCATGGTTTTCGTATGCCAAACTCGTCGCTGAGTCAGAATAGTCATCTATGTTTTCGATCGTGTATGACTTGCCACGAGCCTTGCACCAACGGGAGCGACGCACTACAGCATAGTCATATTTTAGTCTCTTGCATGTCAACAACTCAAGTTGTGGCCCAAGCTATATTTTTGATTAATTAATTCATTATACCAGTTTTGACTTTTTAGGATACCAGGTTGTACCAAACTAGCTCGAACTTGACCCGAATCAAACCCAAACATATGTAGGCTTGTAGTACTCTCAACTACCTTCATGTTGATATATATATACACAAATAAAAATTATATATATATAAGCTTCGGAGAGCGGCTTCTGGCCCCCTGCTCTGAACCCTAATCCTCGTCTTATCTCCACCGGCCCCGGCTTGGCCTTTGGCCGGGCCAGCGCGTCTATCGTCTTGGCAGATCCAACCGGACCTCAAGACCTTCCTATGTGTTTGTATTTCTCTTTCTAGGGTTCCGATGGCCCTATCATTCGCTGATGCGGTGGTTGGCACGAAGTCCAGGTCCGACAGACTAGTGGAGATTCGTTCCCTATCTTTGGCATGCGGTGTTCCTACAATCTCTTTCTCAGATGAAGAAGAACAGCTCCCGATTCAACCTTTCAAGTTTGCCCTTATTGGAAATTTTTTTAGATCTCGGCCTTCGCTGGACACCATCAGGAAAGGTTTCTCCAATTGCAAATTTTCAGGTGACTTAAGATTGGTCTCATTGATGCCAAACACATACTCATTCGACCTTCGCTCGAGGAGTACTTTCTCCGATTGCGTGCCAGAGACATCCGGTACATTGCTCGTGTGCCTACGAGATTGTTTCGATGGACCAAAGACTTGTCTTCCTCTATGGAATCCCCATTAGCCCCAACGTGGGTCTCTTTTCTAGGTTTGCCTCATCAGCTATTTGACAAACATGTACTTTTTTCTATTGCTTTGGGTGTAGGTACTCCTTTGAAACTCGACAAAGCGACGGAGGACATTACTCGGCCGAGTATGACTCGGATCTTTGTTGAGGTTGACTCTAGCAAGCCCCTTCCTCCACTGGTTCAGATTTAGTTGTCAGGGGGGAGATCAATTGCGCAGAGAGTTGAATATAAATCTCTCCCCACGTACTGCTCTTATTGTAAGCACCAAGGACACCTCTGCAACTCTTATAAAGTTTCTGCACGTGATAAGGGGAAGGGTGTTTATGCAATATAAGATGACGCCCTACCGTCTACTAGTACGCGCACTCATCTGACTCCCTGCATTACAAATGGGGGGGCTGTTCCTCCAGTCCATGTTTAGGGCTCATGATGGCAACCTAGGGATACCTATTACAACAGTATCTGTTCTTAGTGCTCCTTTAAATGTTGATCCTGTCATTGTTATGGATACTAATGACCAACCAAGTAACTTGATTGACAAAGAGGGACATATGGCACTAGATGAGGCGATCTAGGTGGCGGGACAAGACAAGGTCATGGGCTCTCCTTTCCAACACCCGACTTTAGTTCCTGTGCTAAGCAAGGTGCTGCTAGCCTAATGAAAGAAGCTACAGTTGTTTACGACGACCAAGACCACCTTACTGAACTTCCAAACCACCCTTCTGAGCCACTTCCTCCTGCGTTAGTGGTTGTAGCAGTCGCTGGGTCGGGGGAGGACATACATGCAGATTTGCATGTACAGAAGAAGTTGCAGGCTGATGCGGATCCTTATCAAACTGAAGAAGGTGAGATTCCTCGGCCTTGGGCAGATCAAGTCGAAGCTTCTGACCTGGAGGCTCAGTATGCAGAACCAGACCCGCAGCATGAGGAGACACGTCCCCCGACCCTACAGGGGTCAAAAAGCTCAAAAAGAACAAGATTCCTCAAGAACCCTACTCCAGGGTTCTCCGAAGTACTGCCAAACTCCTCTTCCTCCTCCTCTGATGTTTAAAGTTCTATTTTGGAATGTTCGGGGGGTTACCCACACATCAACTATCAAGTGGGTTAAATCTCTTTGCCGAACTCACAAAGTTAGCATTTTGGCCATTTTGGAGCCCAAAGTCTCAGTCGATCAGTTATTTTCTTTCCAACTAAAATTTGGATTTCAAGCTTCCTTTTCTAATGACCAAGGAAACATCTAGGTTATGTTTCATCATCAGTGCTCTCCTTCACTTTTTCATTCCTGGGATCAAGCCCTCTCCATTGCCCTCGCTCACCCTCTGCTTCCGGAGTCAGTACTACTTATAGTGGTTCATGGACACTATAAGAAAGAAGGTCATCGTAAACTGTGGGATCATTTACTTCATATTCAACACCATTGCTATGCCGGACGAGAAGTTTGGAGGAGATAACCCCAATTTTATCTCTATACAAGAATTTGTAGGGTCCCAATTGGCAACTAGGTTGTCGGAGCTCCCTTGTTGGGGAGTTGATTTACACGGGTTAAATCTGATGAAGGGCAGCAAGGGTCGCGTCTCGATAGGGTGCTGCTTGACAGCCGATGCATGTCCTGGGCTACTCTATCCATGTGTGCTCAGCTCAATAGAACTGAATCTGACCATGTCCTAAAAAGAAACAATTCCATTTCTTAAACTTTTGGTCTCATTATGAGGAGTTTAAGTAAACAGTAGCTACGGATTGGGGGTCGGTCGATCACAACAATAGCCTGATTCATCTATCTCTCCGTCTTGCAGCTACAAGGAAACTATTATCTCAATGGAGTCATGCTACCTTTGGTGACATCTTTCAGGAAGTCAAGACGATGGAGGACGCTGTATTGGCTGCGGAAGTGGCCTATGAAAATGATCAATCTTGTCGCCCCAGTCACTAGAAAAATACTGTATTTTATCGACTGATCTTACCGACGAAAATAAAATGGCCGCTATTTATCGACGGATTACCGACTAACTAGCCACTGATTTATTATGTAAAATATAGTATAACTAAACGTCGCTAGTTCCATCGCTAGTTTGTCGCTAATATACTAGCGATGACATAGCGATGGAAATTTTCGTCGCTGAGCTGCTGTAAAAGTTGAACATTAACCTTTCTTTTCCATTCTTAAAATTTTACCCAATCTAAAAATTCCCTCCAAAACCCTTATCATCCTTCTAACCCCTCTCGTCCTCCCACCTCCCACCACCTCCTCCGACGTCCTCCTCCTCCCGACCCCCTCTCTTCCTCCGACCTCCTCCTACCGACCGCCTCCTCTGAAGCGGCCCCCCTCTCCGCCCCTTCTACAAGCCCCCTCCGCCCCCCTACAGCCCCCCTCCTCTTCGCCGACCCCCAACCCCCGCCCCTTTTACAGCACCCCCTCCGCTCTCCTACAACCTCCCTCTCCGCCAACCCCCAACCCCATACAGTCCCTCTCTCTGCCGACCCCCTAAAGCCCCCCTCTCCACCGACCCCCAACACCCGCCCTCCTACAGCCCCACCTCTCCGGCCCCCTGTCTGTCGACCCTCCTCTTCGCCCCCTCCTCTCCGTCCCTCCTACATCGAGCAGACGCCCCCTCCTCCAACTCCATTGGGACCCTTTTCATCCGTTGAAGGTAAACCCCATCCACATTGCTATTTTATTTAAGTTATTGTATTTGTGATTAGGGGGGAAATATAAATTTAGATTTTGGTGCTGGACACTTATAGACAAGATACATTGGAATTGGACACAAGCACATTATATATTGGTATCGAACATGATACGTTGGACTTGGACACGAGCACGTTGGGCTTGGACATTGGACTTGGATACGATACATTGGTCAACTTGGACACGAGCATATGTTGTTTACATGAATTTGGTTCGCTATTTTTGTAGTGAATAGGCATAAGTTCTTTACATGAATTAGGTTCATGTATGTATTCCTTTTCGATAGGATATAACGATACCGATAGGATATTCGATTCCAATACCGACACGAGCATATGACGATACCGATAGGATATTCGATTCCAATACAAATCCGATACGGCCGATACCGAATTGATAGGCCGATACCAAGTTACCCGTTCATGGGTGTGTGTTTGTACGTATACTTGACTACCGATACCGAATCGATAGGCCGATAATAAGTTACAATTAGATACTAAATTATTTTGGGGGATGTATTTACAACATATATAGTACTTGGTGCAGAATTGGTTTGAGCAATGAGTCGATACTTAGTTGACCGTTCGTGGATGTACAATCGGCGGCATGAGAGCAAGATTGATTTGGCGGATGATTTCAAGGCGGACGTCGAGGAATTTCTAAGATACGTCAGTAGCCAACCTTATTTCATGGATGGAACGCTCATAAAGTGCCCTTATGTCAATTGTCGTAATATACCATTCAGAGAGGTGGATCTCGTGAGAGAGCACCTCTTCAAGAAGGGTTTCGTATCGAACTACAACGAGTGGATGACTCAAGGAGAACCTTTAGTTCAGCAATATCAGTCCTCCTCCAATACGGAGGTGGGAGACCCTACTCTTGGAGACCATTTCCAATATCTCCATCGAAACTTGGCACGTGAGTTGGTATTTGATGCGACTTGTGCCGGTCCAAGTTTTGATCCGGAGGATTCGAATCCTGTTGCAAAGGAGTTCTATGATATGTTCAACCATGCCGATACTCCGTTATGTTCGGATTGTGATTCTCATTTTGTCATGTCGATGGTGATGCGGTTGTTGAACCTCAAGTCTGATTTTAACTTACCGCAAGAATGCTACAACCGAATAATTCAGTTTGTTAGAGAGTTGCTGCCAAAAGGAGCGGAGGACTTGCCAGAAAACTTTTACAAGTCGAAGATGATGATACGAAAACTCGGATTAGGCTACGAAAAGATAGATTATTGCTGAAACGGCTGCATGTTGTACTACAGGGAGAACAATGATAAAGACAAATATATTTTCTGTCACGAGGACCGGTACAAGCCCATTCGGGACAGAAAAATCAACTGCAAGAGCAAGGTTGCGTCCCTACAAATACATGCAGTTTTTGTCGATCACAAAGAGGCTATAGAGGATGTATATGTCCTCGAATACTGCAGAACACATGACATGGCATAGTAAAGAGCGGAAGATGGATGAAGGTGAATTATCTCATCCATCCGATGGAGAGGCATGGAAGCATTTTGATCAATGTCATCCTGGATTTGCTGCAGAGCCTAGGAATGTTCAACTGGCTTTATGTTCTGATGGATTCACTCCTTTAGGACAGTCGGGCGCTCAGTACTCTTATTGGCCGGTGATTTTGACCCTTTACAATCTACCACCGTGGATGTGCATGAAGACTCCTTATATGTTCTTGACACTTATCATACCTGGTCCAAAAAATCCAAAGAAGAACATCGATATCTACTTGCAGCCGTTGGTGGACGAGTTGAAACAATTATGGCAGTTCGGCGTTCAGACGTATGATATATCGATGGAGCAGAACTTTCAGATGTGAGCGATAAGCCTATCAATCACTTATTTGTCGATGAGGAAACTAATTACACTGAATTTTGGAGTTTGTGTAAGGGATTCAGTCAATGATGACGATCAAAAATTTGACTATTACGGTGTTCTAAGAGATATCGTAGAGCTGTATTACTCTTTTGATACCCAAATTATGCTGTTCAAATTGATTGGTTCGACACAACACCCAAGGAAGGATGGAGAATTGACAAACAGTTTGGATTTATTGATATAAAATACGAAAAAAGATATGTAGGTTTTGAATCATTTGTGTTGGCTAGTCAAACTGTCCAAGTGTACTACACGAGTTATCCTAGTCGATGACGTATTACTCGTGATTGGTGGGCTGTATGCAAAACTAAAGCAAGAAATACATATATTATAGATCAAGCATACCAGGAGGATGAGGTAGTCATGTCTCAACCAACATATATGAGTTTAGCCGGCATTGACGAAATGGAGGTTGAGTTACTGTAGAGGATGATATAGTTGACGAAGAGCTTGACATAGAGGACTTACCTCATGTAGAGGAGGAGTCTAAAATGGGCGTATCGGATGAGGAGGAAGAATTTGAAGATGAATGTGAAAGTGGAAGTAATAGTGAAAATGAAGAAGATAAAGATGAAGATGAAAAAGATTCAGATTACGAAGAAGATGAAGAAGATTAGTACGTATTACCTATTAGATTTGTATTGATTATTTATATCAACACAACTTTATTTAATTTCTATTAGATTTGCATTAATTATTTGTATCATCACATCATTTTTTATTTCTTTCAGATTTACATATGGCGGGATGAGGCCATACACGTCGACTTCGAGGATCTGGGTCAACCCGCCCTCCTGCTCCAACTCCTCCTAGTACTCCGACTGCATATCGCAGAGGAGTTAGCGAAGAAATTTTGGTTGATGAGAAGGATGACTTATCTCCACCGTTCAATCGTTCTTCGGTCGGCGGAGCTAGCCCTGATATTCCTTCAGCATCTACTCCTACTGGTGTTGGTGCCCTGTCTTCTACGTTGGAGACTATACCTATCGCTCCTACTACGACGAACCCATATCCTGGCCTTTTGGTCGACCGTAGAGTGTACATACGTCGACCAGGATTTGTAGACCTTCTTACTCTACCAGAGCGGCCAGCCAACATCACTCGTCCCGAGCTGTGGGCCGATGGAACAACGTAAGTATATAAGTGTTAGTAGACACATTTATTCATACTTTATCTATTATCTAATTGTACATTGTTTTATTTATTCCAGGTTCTTTTCGGTTCAGGCTGGTAGAGATTTGGAGGAGTTGATGCGTCGTCAATTCCATGGTCGCAATCTGAACTTTGGAGACATCTGTCACGACCTGTTACCCAAATTGTTGGGCCGGGCCGAGTCATGTCCAGCCTGCGTTTGGGATAAAACGCAGTAAGCTGTTCTAGAGATAACAAGATAAGACTAAATGTGCTAAAAGTTCTATAAGTGAATAAAGTCATAAATGCTCCAAACACAAAAGTCGTCTCATATAGAAATAAGTCCAAAGTACAAGTGATCTAAAATGTAAAACTGGATACATGTCCAGTTACAAAATATGTAGCCTAATACATGACTACTCTCAAAAGTCTAAAGCAAAAAGATAACTAGGCGAGGTTCCCCGCAGGAACATCCTCGTAAAGCAAAGCCGGGTCCTCGGCAGTAACTCCATAATATGTGTCGCAGAGTAACTCCTCCTCAGTAAGGACACCTACAACGTTATCCTGTCAGGACGGGAGCAAGTACTGATTCTAGCAAACTAAATATACTAAGCATAAACAAGAATGTAATAAACTGGAATCATGGCATATCATGGTTTAATTGCTTTTTAGAAATGACAACATATAGTTTAAAAGTTTAAAAGTTTAAAACTGTAGCATGTACGTGAATCGGTCAATAGGTGAATAGGATGTACAACGGTACATATCAAGTTTTTCTGGCATGCACATACGTGCACGAACGGCATCGGTGTATATCCATACACAAACGCGACATCAGAACCTACGGCAAGGTTACATATAGAATGTCACCGAGCGCGGTAAATACATACGGAGAAGGGGGTCATGATCACGTATACTACTAGCAGTTTCCCCTTAACCCGTTATTTAAACATGTGAGAGATATGAGATACTGTCTAAACATGGTAGAGACTAAAAGTAATACAACATGTAAAGTTTTAACTTGCTACCCCAAGGATCAGCATTTAACATGGTGGGTAAATCGCAGTTTATTGTTATAGCAGTATGTAAAGTTCGTAGAAAGTACTTGTCTCTAGCAAAACAAGCTGCGATAAAAGTGCTATAGATGTCTGGTAACTCGTCACTGTTGAAATAAATGCATAAACTTAGTTTTTACACTAAGCTAAAACGCTAAGACACTAATTGGTGAAACACGACTTGTGACTGGGCACCTAGCCAAAATGATGACTTTAGCATAGGAGACCAATGTGGGGTGACACACTACTTTAACTAACTTTCTAGGGTCTTTACACTAGTGAGGGGTGGGGTTCAACACGGCTAAAATTCAAAGTAACACAAAAAGCTACAAGTCGTAATTAATCAATAAATAAATCAAATGACCATTGTGTTCTAATAATTTTTGAGATAGACAAAAAGCTTATTTTTACTTAAAGTAAAGTACCAAAAAGAGCCTTGCTAATTATAGAAATTTATTATAATTTTTCTGGAATTTAGGAACCAGTACAAGTATTTTATAAAAATCAGTTTTCCTAATTATACAGAAAATGAGTTTTGGTTTCATATGCCAAACTAGTGGCAAAACTGTAAATTAAATACTATAAAAATTATACTAAATTAGCTAAATTAACATAGTATTTAAATACTATTTTTCCAGAATTTTAACAGTACTTTAAGTATTTTTAGAAATCTAAAACAAAATTGCACACAATTGAAATTAAATAATTAATTATCTACGTATTTTGTCCATGTATATAATTTGAACTAAAGTTCAAATACAGGACCAAGGCCATGAATCAAGTCCAATATGACTTGTACAGGTCTTGAATGTGTGAAAACATATTTGGGCCCAAAAACCCATGCTAGGCTTGGACACCAAATAGTTGCAGTAATTTAAATACACCCAAAAATACAAAGTGGTAAAAGTGCAAAATAAATATTAATATTTTAATAAGGCAAAATTATACATAGTAGTTATAAAAATGTGATAAGTATATTTACATTGAAAAATAACTTACACTAAGTATAGTGAAATACATATATAAAATGGTATACCTATATTATAATATATATACACATAAATATATGGATATTTACATTATGGATATATATTTTTTTTATATTTACATGATGGATATATATATGTTAAAAATTACATATATATATATGTGTAAGAAAATACTTAATTATAAAATATATATATATATATATATATATATATATATATATATATATATATATATATATATTGTATACATATACATATAATAGCATATATATATAATAATATATATATACACAAGAAAATATATACATATATACATATGTGTACATAATACATATATATATATATATATATATATATATACATACATAATATAATAAAGTACTAAAAATGAAGTATATATATATATATATATATATATATATATATATATATATATATATATATATATATATATATATATATATATATATAAAACCAGCATATATATATATATATATAATGTAGTATATATAATAATACATATATATATATATACAAATACATGTATACATATATATATAAATATATATATAAAACAAAAAGAAAAAGAAAAAGGAAAAGAAAAAGGAAAAGCAACACAGGGGCTCGAACTCGAGCCAAAGAACGCGCGGGAGGGGGGGGGGGGGGGGGGTTAAGTCGGGTCGGGCTGGCCAGGGGGTCAGCCCGAGGGTTGTGTTAGGAATAGGGTTAGATTATTGTTATTTAGGTTTTGAATTATTTATACATAAAAAAAAAATCTTGTGTCCTGACAGTTAGGGACACAGGAGTCCATGTGTCGGGTTGATTTACGACACGCACGACACGTGTTTGCCGTGTCCGCACTTACCATTAGGGTTGTCGTGTGTAGGCGAGTCCTGTGCATGAGAACGAGACACAACAGGACACGGGGGGGTAGATGACACGTAAGTGTCCAAGTCGGGGCTGCTGTCGGGGTGGCGACTGGGCGGAGGAGACGCCGTGGTCGGGGCGCCTTGGTGGCGCTGGGCTCCTCTCGTCGGGGCGAACCGAATGGTGGTGGTGGCACTCGACGACGATGGTCGGTGAGGCGGGGGTAGGGTACGCCGGAGTTAGGGTTCAGACGGGATGTAAATGGGGAAGACGGGGGGCTGCGGTGGCTGTGGTGGGTCGAAGTGGGGGTGGTCGAGCTGAGGGGGGTGAGGGGGTTTAAATAGGGGGCTGAGGAGGTCGGGGGGCAGCCGAAAATGGCGGGGGCAGGCCGCGCTGGCGGTCGTCGGTCAGCGGAGTGGGTGAGGGGAGAGAGAGTTCGTGGGGGGGGTGACTGCGGTTTAGCATTAGGGTCCTCCTAGATTTAGGATTTACAGTTAGGTCCTCCCAGCTTTAAATGCAAATTAGAATTTGCATTCCGTAGCTAAAACAAATAATTAATTACAAACTGACTACAAAACAATTTAGAAAATTACAAACAGATATTAAAACAATTTAGAAAATTGCAAATTGATATTTTTGATATACAAAACTCATTTAAAATTTATTTAAAAATTCTAGAAAATGCCTAAAAATCTAAATAATTATTTTAAGGCTAAAATTGACACTAAAAATTAATTAGCACTAATTAAAATAAAATTTGAAAAACAGGGGCTTACAAGTCTTCCCTCCTTGAAAAATTTTGTCCTCGAAATTCACAAGGATTGAAGACCCGACAATATTCTAACATAGCAAGCAATGCAACAAATGACTAAGGCTACGATCAAAACTAACCTCCCGAAACCTGTTCCGGCTCCGGCTCAAGGTGTAACACCCATATCTCAGAACACGTATTTTGATTAAGCCTGCATGTATCTTGGACCTGTATTTTATTTTCTCAGATTCTGGCCTGTAATTGTATTTTTGACTCGACTTGCAGATTTTGGTTTTTTCGTAAAAACGGGTTTTGACATGACTTGGTTTTATTTTGTGGGCAAGAATTGGTTTGGTTCGGTTGGTTTGGTTCAATATGCGTTGGAACTCCTTAGCCTATGCTCCACCCTCAACACACCACAACCACCCTCATTAAAACCCTACCAACCTTTTCTCTCTCCTCATAACTCTTTCAATTATTTTCTCCATCTCCTTCTTCTTCCTTCCTCTACACAACTCACCAACACCATAGGCAAGTGCAACCTTGCCACCACATAAGAACCACTTTTTATTTGTCTATTAGCTAGATTAGGCCATGGAGATCAACATTAGAACTTGACATTTTGTGATTTGGAGTCTCCATTGTTCTAGATCTAAGTTTTCTTTATTTTTGGATTTACATGGTTTTGATCTATTTTAGTTAGGTTTTTGTGGGTTTTGATGCTTCCATGTGGAAGAGAACTCAATTTTACTCAAGTTAGAACTTTGAAAATCTAGATTTGGCTTTGATTTGATCAAGATGTGAAGAATAGAATTTTTGGAGTTCTTGATGCTTGCTCTCGGCCTGGAGAAGAAGACTGCAGCCTGCGCTCTTTAGCGCAGTGCTGGACTGCGCATCCCCCTCTCGGCCTGCGCTCTTTAGCACAGCGTCGACCGTACTGCTTGCCCCTTGGCAAACTGCGCTCAACCCCAGCACGCATCCATCCATGCGTAGTCTGCTCCTGCGCAGTCTTCTCCTGCGCAGTCTGCACCTGCACAGTCTGCTCATACGCAGTCTGCTCATGCACCATCCATCCATGCGCAGTCTACTCGTGTGCCACCTATACCCCTGCGCAGCTCACCCCTGCGCAGTTGGCCTTCCCCCGCATACTTGGCCCTATGCGCCATTCAACCCTGCGTCTTGTACCCCTGCGCACTTGGCACCCTGCACAGCTGACACCCTGCGCAATCCAACCCCCTGACCCCTTGCGCAACCCATTGGCTCTTGGAGTTTTGGTTTTATTTCTTTAAGCTTGGCTTCTCTTTTTTGGATTGGGTTTTGAGATTTTGTTCCACGCAGCACGACTATCTTGACCCAATACGACTTGACACGATTTTCAGTATTTGCTATGACTAGTACGGTTTTTGTGGTTTTCTGTTATTTACGATCCTGGTACTTTCTGATCTTCTTGATAGCGACCCGATGGGGTGCACTCTTGACTTGTAACCTGATAACTTAATAAGTGGCCCGTGGCGGCGCACTCTTGACTTGTAACTTGCAACTCGACTTATAACTTGACTTGACTTGACTTGACTTGATGCCGTTGCGATGGCTAACTTGACTTGTATAATCAACCTTGACACTGTGGGTGTTCCTGCTTGCTTGCTTGTGCAATCTACTTGTCTTGTCTTGCATCATGTCTAGGACGTGATTCCCTGGTTCCCACGGTCAGGAATTCACACTGAATATGGATTAGGATAATGACTAGATCAAACTATAGTTCATGGAGAATTTCCAGTCAGGCAATCTTGTTATCTGGGCGCTCTTAATTGGACTTGTAGCTTGCCGACGAGTAGAGCACATTTCCAGCACACTGTCATGTGTTGCACCTCTAAGTCACCTAAGGGTATATCGTCTTCGGGCGATGTACCCAACCATACTCTCAACCCGCGGAAGGATAACTGGATGGTCTGCAGGGCTTGGGACTGGGAAATTCTTATTGCATCTTGTTAGTAATTAGGCTTGTGATAACCCTAGTTAGTTAAAGTAGTAAGTCGTAGTAATTGCTTGGCCGCTTGTGAATGGATGATGTCTAGCCCAGTCTAAGTCTTGTCTAGTCCCTGTACCCTGGTACTCCCGAACATGATTGTTTTACTTGCTGTAACAATAATTGGGTAGAGGCAAAGAGCTATTCAGGCGAAGAGTTACAACTCCGGTCCTTGTTTGGTTTACGGGTTGTAACCTGGCTCCCAGAATAGTTCTACATCCCTAGTCGTTTATTGTCCTGATGTGCTTTTATTACTTGTACTTTTCTTTCATTTTCTTATGTTCTGATATGCTGGCTTTTGTTCTTATTTTGTGGCCTCCTTTGTGGCACTTGCTCTTTCTGGGGTTTGACCTAGCTGGTTTTGTGTGGCCAGATTTCGGAGTAGCACCCGAGGATCTACCGAACCTCCAGCCCGATGGTGGCGACTAGAAGAAACCCGGGCTACGAGTGGGTTTTCTATTTTATTTCGCTCACTCTATTGTAAAATTATTCTTTTGAGGCGTTTAGCCGAGGAGCACCTGTTAGCTCGATGCACTTTTACTTACTGTCTGCCTACGGGCTGTAAACATGATTAACGAATCCTAGGGTTGATCATGTATGACTTAACTCTTGCTAGTCCTTGCATTTTGTACGACTAGCTTCATGATCAGCTGATATGTAATATTTGGGACGCCTTTTATTGTATATTTGGTGATCAAACATCTTGTAATTATATTACTTGCTTGAGATTGAGACAGTAGGCTTGACCTTAAGAGACTGTTGGCTTGTAGTAAACCCTCATATCTAGGTAGTCGTGACCGTATAGCGAGATAGACTTTATTTCAATATACGTAGCTGGCTATGTTCGCCCCCCGCTCTCCAGTATTCTGGTTCTGGGGCGTGACATGATTTAAGTGGTGGCCCATGCAGGTCTTATCAATCAAGAAATGTGAGGGTTTACCTAATAGATGTCTCAATCAGTACTCGTCCTTGATCTCCATTCATATCCTCTATATCTTTGGATTCTTATCCTGATCGTGTGCTTGTATCGTTGATCTGTCCTGGTCCTTTCTTATTGTTTTTCCTGTGTCGTCTTCTTCAGCGGCACTGTACCTGACCCCGCCGATCAGCAAGGTGGAGCAACTTCCGTGGACCAGCAACTAGGAGATCAAGCCCAGCACTCCGGAGTAGCCTCCAGAGTTGTGCCTACTGGAGGAGAGCCCCCAGTTCAGCCCGTTCAGCCTGCCGAGCCGGACGATGGCACCTTGGTAGGTCTCATCAGGACCTTGATAGCTTCTCAGGATCGCAGAGGAGACGCCTTGCACCAGGTAGTAGCAGATGCTTTGACCAGAGGCGGTCATCCAGGGAACAACGTGGCCAACAGCTTCAAGCGCCTGAACCCTCCCTTCTTTGACGGCAGTGAAGATGCAATTGCCGCGGACGCTTGGCTTCAGGATACCGAGGTGGTTCTGGAAGCAGCTAGGACACCTGAGAATGAGAAGGTGGCGGTGGTACGCCTACAGTTGCTGGATTTAGCTCGCAGTTGGTGGGCGACGCAAGCCACGGGATTAGTGGCACCCATTGCTTGGGCGGTGTTTAGAGAGATTCCAGACGAAGTATTTCGATGTTGTGGCCCGGTACGACCTGCAGACGAGATTTACCAACTTGAAGCAAGGAGGCAGAACAGTCGACGGTTATGCAACTGAGTTTTCTAGACTCAGTAGGTTTGCCCCCACCTTGGTGGCAACCGAGTTTGATAGGGCCCAGCGGTTCTAGCAGGGGCTGCATTTGGAGATCTTGTTGGCAGTCGAGTAGTTCGAGCACCAGACGTTCGATGCAGTATTGAGGGCAGCTAGGAGGCATGAGTATACCTCCCAGAGGATCGTAGATAGGACCGGAGGTAGGAAGCGGTCCCACAGTCAGATGCACCAATCATCAGCTCCAGCCCCGGCAGCTAGGAGTTTGACTATTGGGACTCCGAGGCGGGTGGCCTCAGTGACGTCGGTTCAACATTCAATCCCGACGTACCCGTAGCAGCAGAAGCAGAAGCAGACTTCCGCGATGGGATGTTCTCATTGTGGGAAGCCGGGCCATGTGGTGGCAGATTGTCGTAGGGCACAAAGATTGTGCTTAGCTTGTGGAGCAGCGGATCATAAGATAGGAGCCTGCCCGAATAGGGGTAGTTCGTCCTCATCCAACCTAACCAGTCCATCGGTTAGGGGACCAGCATCTGTGCAGCAGCAGCAGTACCCGAGGCCATTGTTGCCTCAGGCCCAGGCATTTCATCAGCAGAACCAACAGCAGTATATCCAAGCCCAAGTGCAGAGCAGGCAGAGAGGTTTCCAGCAGATGGGACCCGCAGCTAGAGGTCAGGCCATGATGATGACTATGGAAGAAGAAGTTGCACCAAGTGAGGTAGTGGCAGGTACTATTCTCGTCAACTCCTCTCCAGCATTGGTATTATTTGATTTCGGTGCATCGCATTCATTCATGTCTGCACGATTCGCGACACGGATAGGATTGGAGCCCGAGTCATTTGCAGTGAGACTTAATATACTTACTGGTAATGGTCTTGTGGGAGTAGATCGAGTATTTTTCTTGTGTCGGATCGTAGTTAGCGGTAGAGAGTTCCCCGCTAGATTTATAGAATTCCCTATGGCAGACTATGATGTAGTCCTAGGCATGGATTGGTTGAGGAACCAGTATGCTAGGATAGACTGCCATGTTGGCAGAGTTGTTTTCAGCATTCCAGGAGAGCCAGAGTTTTCATTTTCCAGAGGCGCGGTGGAGCTATCTTCTCCAGTATTGCGGATGGCAGTAGCAGCAGTGCAGTTGCCCAGGATAGTTGAAGAGTTTCCAGATGTCTTCCCAGAGGAACTTCCAGGGATGCTGCCAGAGCGGGAGATTGAGTTCACTATAGACTTGATCTCCGGAACAGCACCAGTATCAGAGCGAGTCTACAGGATGGCACCTTCAGAGTTGGAGATTTTGTACAAGATGATTGAAGAACTCAGGACCAAGGGATTCATTCGTGCAAGTGGATCGCCTTGGGGAGCCCCGATGCTTCTTGTGAAAAAGAAGGATGGTACGTCCAGGTTATGTGTAGATTATCGTACCTTGAACTCAGTGACAATCAAGAACAGATACCCTCTCCCGAGGATAGATGACTTGTTTGATCAACTCAAAGGGGCTTCAGTATTCTCGAAGATAGACTTGCGGTCAAGATACCACCAGATCAGAGTCAGAGAGCAGGACATCCCGAAGACGGCTTTTCGATCGAGGTATGGACATTGGGAGTTCCTTGTTATGCCCTTTAGAGCGACCAATGCGCCGACAGTATTCATGGACCTCATGAATCGCATTTTCATGCCTTACTTAGATCAGTTCGTGATCGTGTTCCTAGATGATATCCTGGTTTACAGCAAGAGCAAAGCAGAGCATGAGCAGCATCTCAGAGTCGTCCTTCAGACGCTTAGAGAGCACCAGTTGTACGCCAAGTTCAGCAAATGCGAGTTCTGGCTTGATCGCATTTCGTACTTGGGTCACATCATTACCCGAGGAGGAGTAGAAGTGGATCCCCAGAAGATTATGGCTATCGAGTCATGGCCAGTACCTAGCTCAGTGGCAGAGGTTCACAGCTTCCTTGGATTGGCCGGCTACTACCGGCGATTCATTTCAGATTTTGCAAGGATTTCGGCACCGATGACCCAGTTGACCCGCAAGAATGTGCAGTTTGTTTGGACAGCAGAGTGCCAAGAATTATTTGAGAAGTTGAAGCGAGGTTTGATAACGGCTCCCATTCTCACACTTCCGGATGGGACCGGAGGATTCACAGTTTATTGCGACGCTTCAGGCAGAGGATTGGAGGGTGTTTTGATGCAGCATGGGAAGGTAATATCTTATGCATCACGTCAACTTCGTGATCATGAGAAGAATTACCCAACCCACGACTTGGAGCTGGCAGCAGTGGTGTTTGCACTTAAGTTGTGGAGACACTACTTGTATGGAGATAGAGTGGAGATATTTACTGATCACAAGTGTCTAAGTATGTTTTCACCCAGAAGGACCTTAATATGCGGCAGAGAAGATGGCTTGAGCTATTGGTGGACTACGATGTGGACTTGCAGTATCACCCAGGGAAGGCCAACGTTGTAGCCGATGCGTTGAGCAGGAGAGCCGGAGTTTATTTCATGACGGCGCAACCAGAGCTACTGGCAGATCTTCAGAAGATGGGAGTTGAAGTGGTTCTTCCAACCAATATGTCATTGATGGCCAGTCTACAGGTTCAGTCCAGCATAGTCGAGAGGATCCGGGTGGCACAATCTACAGATTCCAAGCTTCAGCGGCTTAGAGCAGAGTGTGAGGCAGAAAGAAGGCCAGAATTATGTATCCATGAAGATGGTACACTTCGGCACGGTACTCGTCTTTGTGTACCCAGTGGAGACATCAGACAGGAAGTTATGGCAGAAGCTCACAGCTCGCAGTATTCTATTCATCCTGGTGGTACGAAGATGTATCGTGATATCTATCAACATTTTTGGTGGAATGGCATGAAGAGGGAGATAGCCCGATTTGTCTCTCGGTGTTTGGTTTGCCAGCAGGTTAAAGCTGAACATCATAGGCCCGCTGGACTTCTTCAGCCATTGCCGATTCCAGAATGGAAGTGGGAGCATGTGACCATGGATTTTGTGACTGGATTGCCTAGATCCCCGGCTGGTCGAGATGCTATTTGGGTTATGGTTGACCGGCTCACGAAGGTGGCTCATTTTCTTCCATTCAGAGTTGGGCAGTCAACGGCTCAGTTGGCAGAGATGTACCTCAGGCAGATTGTCAGGCTTCACGGTGTGCCCGTCAGTTTCACCTCGGATCGAGATTCAAGGTTTACGTCACACTTTTGGCGTAGCCTGCAAGAGAGTTTGGGAACTCGTCTCCAGTTCAGTTCGGTATATCATCCGCAGACAGATGGTCAGTCAGAGCGCACAATCCAGACTCTTGAAGACATGTAGAGATCTTGTACACTTGACTTCGGTGGGTCGTGGGAAGATCACCTGCACCTGGTGGAGTTCTCGTACAACAATAGCTTCCAGGCCAGCATCCAAATGGCACCATTCGAGGCTCTGTACGGTAGGAAGTACAGATCCCCGCTAGCGTAGGATGATGTTGGAGAGAGACAGATGCTCGGTCCAGAGATGATTGCCCAGACAGTTGAAGTGGTTAGAAGGATCAGAGATCGACTTCGAGTTGCCCAGGATCGCCAGCGGCCTTGGGCCGATGCTCATCGACGTCCCTTAGAGTTTGCTATCGGCGACCATGTATTCCTTAGGATCTCGCCTAACCACGACGTCATTTGCTTTGGCGTGCGGGGAAAGCTTAGTCCTAGGTATATAGGGCCGTTCGATATCCTGGAGCGAGTAGGAGATGTATCCTATCGTCTTGCTCTTCCACCGTCGCTAAGTGAGGTGCATGATGTATTCCATGTGTCCCAATTACGACGGTATATCCCAGACCCGAGCCATATCCTAGACCATTCGAAACTGGTTGTTGGTACCAACCTTTCGTATGAGGAGAGGCCCGTGTCTATATTAGACCGGAGAGAGAAGATACTCAAGAACAAGACTATTAGTTTAGTTCGTGTTGCTTGGGGTCATCACTCTCTAGGTGAGTCAATGTGGGAGCGTGAGGACGACATACGATCGTGATATCCCTATCTGTTTGACTCGTAAGGTATAATGTCTTCCTTATGCCTTATGTTTTCCATCCCTTGCTTGCATGTATGATTGTTTTATTGACTGCTTAGTATAGCTTGCATGTGAATAGTATGACTAGTCCTTGTCTCTCTAGCTCCTTGATTAAATTTCGAGGACGAAATTCTTTTAAGGTGGGTAGAATTGTAACACCCATATCTCAGAACACGTATTTTGATTAAGCCTGCATGTATCTTGGACCTGTATTTTATTTTCTCAGATTCTGGCCTGTAATTGTATTTTTGGCTCGACTTGCAGATTTTGGTTTTCTCGTAAAAATAGATTTTGACATGACTTGGTTTTATTTTGTGGGCGAGAATTGGTTTGGTTCGGTTGGTTTGGTTCAATATGCATTAGAACACCTTAGCCTATGCTCCACCCTCAACACACCACAACCACCCTCATTAAAACCCTACCAACCTTTTCTCTCTCCTCATAACTCTTTTAATTATTTTCTCCATCTCCTTCTTCTTCCTTCCTCTACACAACTCACCAACACCATAGGCAAGTGCAACCTTGCCACCACATGAGAACCACTTTTTATTTGTCCATTAGCTAGATTAGGCCATGGAGATCAACATTAGAACTTGACATTTTGTGATTTGGAGTCTCCATTGTTCTAGATCTAAGTTTTCTCTATTTTCGGATTTACATAGTTTTGATCTATTTTAGTTGGGTTTTTGTGGGTTTTGATGCTTCCATGTGGAAGAGAACTCAATTTTACTCAAGTTAGAACTTTTAAAATCTAGATTTGGCTTTGATTTGATCAAGATGTGAAGAATGGAATTTTTGGAGTTCTTGATGCTTGCTCTCGGCCAGGAGAAGAAGACTGCAGCCTGCGCTCTTTAGCGCAGTGCTGGACTGCGCATCCCCCTCTCTGCCTGCGCTCTTTAGCGCAGCGCCGACCGTGCTGCTTGCCCCTTGGCGAACTGCGCTCAACCCCAGCGCGCATCCATCCATACGCAGTCTGCTCCTGCGCAGTCTACTCATGCGCAGTCTGCTCATGCGCAGTCTGCTCATGCGCCATCCATCCATGCGCAGTCTGCTCATGTGCCACCTATACCCCTGCGCAGCTCACCCCTGTGCAGTTGGCCTTCCCCCGCACACTTGGCCCTATGCGCCATCTAACCCTGCGCCCTGTGCCCCTGCGCACTTGGCACCCTGCGCAGCTGACACCCTGCGCAATCCAACCCCCTGACCCCTTGCGCAACCCATTGGCTCTTGGAGTTTTGGTTTTATTTCTTTAAGCTTGGCTTCTCTTTTATGGATTGGGTTTTGAGATTTTGTTCCACACAGCACGACTATCTTGACCCAACACGACTTGACACGATTTTCAGTATTTGCTATGACTAGTACGGTTTTCGTAGTTTTTTGTGATTTACGATCCTGGTACTTTCTGATCTTCTTGATAGTGACCCGATGGGGGGCACTCTTGACTTGTAACCTGATAACTTGATAAGTGGCCCGTGGCGTCACACTCTTGACTTGTAACTTGCAACTCGACTTGTAACTTGACTTGACTTGACTTGATGCCGTTGCGATGGCTAACTTGACTTGTATAATCAACCTTGACACCGTGGGTGTTCCTGCTTGCTTGCTTGTGCAATCCACTTATCTTGTCTTGCATCATGTCTAGGACGTGATTCCCTGGTTCCCACGGTCAGGGATTCACACTGAATATGGATTAGGATAATGACTAGATCAAACTATAGTTCATGGAGAATTTCCAGTCACAGGCAATCTTGTTATCTGGGCGCTCTTAATTGGACTTGTAGCTTGCCGACGAGTAGAGCACATTTCCAGCGCACTGTCATGTGTTGCACCTCTAAGTCACCTAAGGGTATATCGTCTTCGGGGCGATGTACCCAACCATACTCTCAACCCGTGGAAGGATAACTGGATGGTCTGCAGGGCTTGGGACTGGAAAATTCTCATTGCATCTTGTTAGTAATTAGGCTTGTGATAACCCTAGTTAGTTAAAGTAGTAAGCCGTAGTAATTACTTGGCCGCTTGTGAATGAATGATGTCTAGCCCTGTCTAAGTCTTGTCTAGTCCATGTACCCTGGTACTCCCGAACATGATTGTTTTACTTGCTGTAACAATAATTGGGTAGAGACAAGGAGCTATTCAGGTGAAGGGTTACAACCCCGGTCCTTGTTTGGTTTACGGGTTGTAACCTGGCTCCCAGAATGGTTCCACGTCCCTAGTCGTTTATTGTCCTGATGTGCTTTTATTACATGTACTTTTCTTTTATTTTCTTATGTACGGATATGCTGGCTTTTGTTCTTATTTCGTGGCCTCCTTTGTGGCACTTGCTCTTTCTGGGGTTTGACCCAGCTGGTTTTGTGTGGCCAGATTTCGGAGCAGCACCCGAGGATCTACCGAACCTCCAGCCCGATGGTACGACTAGAAGGAACCTGGGCTACGAGTGGGTTTTCTATTTTGTTTCGCTCACTCTATTGTAAAATTATTCTTTTGAGGCGTTTAGCCGACGAGCACCTGTTAGCTCGATGCACTTTTACTTACTGTCTGCCTACGGGCTGTAAACATGATTAACGAATCCTAGGGTTGATCATGTATGACTTAACTCTTGCTAGTCCTTGTATTTTGTACGACTAGCTTCATGATCAGCTGATATGTAATATTTGGGACGCCTTTTATTGTATATTTGGTGATCAAACATCTTGTAATTATATTACTTGCTTGAGATTGAGACAGTAGGCTTGACCTTAAGAGACTGTTGGCTTGTAGTAAACGCTCAGATCTAGACAGCCGTGACCGTATAGCGAGATGGACTTCATTTCAATATACGTAGCTGGCTATGTTCGCCCCTGCTCTCCAGTATTTTGGTTCTGGGGCGTGACACAAAGGCTAGGCTATAAGTCTTCCCCTAGGGTCCCTTTGCTACTGGGCAGTCCCGAATCTGATGGATGGCAGACCCACAAGCTAAACATTGCTCTAACCTCTTCCTACAAACGAAAGCGTCGTGGCCTACCCTTCTACAGAATGAACACATAGTCCCCTTCTGCTGCTGCTGAGGTCCCGGGGCTCTAACTGGCGGGGTCGGGTGATGTGATGTAGGGGGACGGTATGTCTGCTAGTGCGGCGTTGGCGCTCTCGGCTGGAAAGCCTGACGCTTGGACGGTCCCTCGTAGTGTACAGAAGCCGGCCTCTTGTATGACAGAAGACGCTCCTCGATGCTCCGGGCCAACTCTAGGCTCTGGTAGTAGTCAGTCGTACCGTTCGCCACTATAAGAATGCCGATGTCTGGAACTAGACCATGGCAAAATCTACAGGTCATCTCCTCTGGATCTGCAACCAGACTAGGAGCAAAACGGCTCAGGCGACTAAACTCTGCCGCATACTCGTCAACATAACGGTTCCCCTGCTGGATGTTCTAGAATCGTAGCCCCATGGCTACTCTAGCAGTGGTCGAGAAGAATTTCTTTTTGAACTGGGTCTTGAACTGATCCCAAGTGGCTCTCCCTCTCGCAAACAACGGCTCATTCCGGAACCAGACTCCTGCCAAGTCTATCAGCAGAAATCCCGCTGCCTCGACCTGGAGGTCATCCGGTATCCTGACTCCGAGAAGCTTCCTCTCTACCGAGTCTAGCCAGTCATCTGCTACTACTATACCCTCAGTCCCTGAGAACTCCTTGGGATTCAGACCCATGAAGTCCTTGATCGTCCCCGCTCTCTGCCGTGGCTCTACAGGTGGTGAGACTACGGTACGTTCCTCAGAACGCTCTACGCTCTGGCGGAGTAGGGTAGTCTGCTCCTGATGGGTTATTAGGAACGCCTGAATCAGAGTGAGCAGCTGGTTCCCGTCGAGTGTGACGAAAGCCTGGGTGGGTATAGTGATAGGGGGGTGGTAGAAGTATCGGGGCCTGCTGGGACTGTGATGTGGAAGGTGGTGGAGGCATCTGGGTCTGTGGATCTGAGGAGTGAGAGAATGTGGTAGGTGGAGGTGGGGGTGTATCAGTCAACTGGTCAGCTGACTGGATATGGAGTGCGCCATTCTCAGGTGTAACATACTGGGATGAACGAGTAAGCACCATCTAATTTACAATAAAAAGGACTTATAAGGACTTGTTTAAAGTAAGCAATCATAGGCAAGAAAATCTAATTATAATAGCAAGCATGTGATATTTTCCTATGTTGCAATCCTAGCATTCCTCTAGGTGTTCTAAGCATCATTCCTAATGTTGTCTAATTACCTTAAGTTCCTAATTGCAGGCATGCTTGGTACAATAACGTAACCAAACAATTTAGTCAGGACCTGCATGGGCCACCACTAAAAACATGTCACGACCCGTTACCCAAATTGTTGGGCCGGGCCGAGTCATGTCCAGCCTACATTTGGGATAAAATGCAGTAAGCTGTTCTAGAGATAACAAGATAAGACTAAATGTGCTAACAGTTCTATAAGTGAATAAAGTCATAAATGCTCCAAACACAAAAGTCGTCTCATATAGAAATAAGTCCAAAGTACAAGTGATCTGAAATGTAAAACTGGATACATGTCCAGTTACAAAATATGTAGCCTAATACATGACTACTCTCAAAAGTCTAAAGCAAAAAGATAACAAGGCGAGGTTCCCTGTAGGAACATCCTCGTAAAGCAAAGTCGGGTCCTCGGCAGTAACTCCATAAAATGTGTCGCAGAGTAACTCCTCCTCAGTAAGGACACCTACAACGTTATCCTGTCAGGACGGGAGCAAGTACTGATTCTAGCAAACTAAATATACTAAGCATAAACAAGAATGTAATAAACTGGAATCATGGCATATCATGGTTTAATTGGTTTTTAAAAATGACAACATATAGTTTAAAAGTTTAAAACTGTAGCATGTACGTGAATCGGTCAATAGGTGAATAGGATGTACAGCGGTACATATCAAGTTTTTCTGGCATGCACATACGTGCACGAACGGCATCGGTGTATATCCATACACAAACGCGAGATCAGAACCTACGGCAAGGTTACATATAGAATGTCACCGAGCGCGGTAAATACATACGGAGAAGGGGGTCATGATCACGTACACTACTAGCAGTTTCCCCTTAACCCGTTATTTAAACATGTGAGAGATATGAGATACTGTCTAAACATGGTAGAGATAAAAGTAATACAACATGTAAAGTTCTAACTTGCTACCCCAAGGATCAGCATTTAACATGGTGGGTAAATCGCAGTTTATTGTTATAGCAGTATGTAAAGTTCGTAGAAAGTACTTGCCTCTAGCAAAGCAAGCTGCGATAGAAGTGCTATAGATGTCTGGTAACTCGTCACTGTAGAAATAAATGCATAAACTTAGTTTTTACACTAAGCTAAAACGCTAAGACACTAATTGGTGAAATACGACTTGTGACTGGGCACCTAGCCAAAATGATGACTTTAGCATAGGAGACCAATGTGGGGTGACACACTACTTTAACTAACTTTCTAGGGTCTTTACACTAGTGAGGGGTGGGGTTCAACACGGCTAAAACTCAAAGTAACACAAAAAGCTACAAGTCGTAATTAATTAATAAATAAATCAAATGACCATTGTGTTCTAACAATTTTTGAGATAGACAAAAAGTTTATTTTTACTTAAAGTAAAGTACCAAAAAGATCCTTTCTAATTATAGAAATTTATTATAATTTTTCTGGAATTTAGGAACCAGTACAAGTATTTTATAAAAATCAGTTTTCCTAAGTATACAGAAAATGAGTTTTGGTTTCATATGCCAAACTAGTGGCAAAACTGTAAATTAAATACTATAAAAATTATACTAAATTAGCTAAATTAACATAGTATCTAAATACTATTTTTCCAGAATTTTAACAGTACTTTAAGTATTTTTAGAAATCTAAAACATCATTGCACACAATTGAAATTAAATAATTAATTATCTGCATATTTTGTCCATGTATATAATTTGAACCAAAGTTCAAATACAGGACCCAAGGCCATGAATCAAGTCCAATATGACTTGTACAGGTCTTGAATGTGTGAAAACACATTTGGGCCCAAAAACTCATGCTAGACTTGGATACCAAATGGTTGCAGTAATTTAAATACACCCAAAAATACAAAGTGGTAAAAGTGCAAAATAAATATTAATATTTTAATAAGGCAAAATTATACATAGTAGTTATAAAAATGTGATAAGTATATTTACATAGAAAAATAACTTACACTAAGTATAGTGAAATACATATATAAAATGGTATACCTATATTATAATATATATATATACATAAATATATGGATATTTACATGATGGATATATATATGTTAAAAATTACATATATATATATATATATATATATATATATATATATATATATATATATATATATATATATATATATGTGTGTGTGTGTAAGAAAATACTTAACTATAAAATATATATATATATATATATATATATATATATATATATATATATATATATATATATATATATATATATATATATTATATATATATATATATATATATATATATATATATACAGATATTGTATACATATACATATAATAGCATATATATATAATAATATATATATATACACAAGAAAATATATACATATATACATATGTGTACATAATATATATATACATACATAATATAATAAAGTACTAAAAATGAAGTGTATATATATATATATATATATATATATATATATATATATATATATATATATATATATATATATATATATATATATATATATATATATAAAACCAGCATATATATATATATATATATATATATATATATATATATATAATATAGTATATAATAATACATATATATATATATACAAATACATGTATACACATATATATAAATATATATATATAAAACAAAAGAAAAAGAAAAAGGAAAAGAAAAAGGAAAAGAAAAGGAAAAGCAACACAGGGGCTCGAACTCGAGCCAAAGAACGCGCGGGGGGAGGGGGGGTTTAAGTCGGGTCGGGCTGGCCAGGGGGTCAGCCCGAGGGTTGTGTTAGGAATAGGGTTAGATTATTGTTATTTAGGTTTTGAATTATTTATACATAAAAATAATAATAATCCTGTGTCCTGACAGTTAGGGACACAAGAGTCCATGTGTCGGGTTGATTTACGACACGCACGACACGTGTTTGTCGTGTCCGCACTTACCATTAGGGTTGTCGTGTGTAGGCGAGTCCTGTGCATGAGAACGAGACACAACAGGACACGGGGGGGGTAGATGACACGTACGTGTCCAAGTCAGGGCTGCTGTCGGGGTGGCGATTGGGCGGAGGAGACGCCGTGGTCGGGGCGCCTTGGTGGCACTGGGCTCCTCTCGTCGGGGCGAACCGAATGGTGGTGGTGTCGCTCGACGACGATGGTCGGTGAGGCGGGGGTAGGGTACGCCAGAGTTAGGGTTCAGGCGGGATGTAAATGGGGAAGACGGAAGGCAGTGGTGGCTGTGGTGGCTCGAAGTGGGGGTGGTCGAGCTGAGGGGGGTGAGGGGGTTTAAATAGGGGGCTGAGGCGGTCGGGGGGCAGCCGGAAATGGCGGGGGCATGCCGCGCTGGCGGTCGTCAGTCAGCGCAGTGGGTGAGGGAAGAGAGAGAGTTCGTGGGGGGGTGACTGCGGTTTAGCATTAGGGTCCTCCTAGATTTAGGATTTACTGTTAGGTCCTTCCAGCTTTAAATGCAAATTAGAATTTGCATTCCGTAGCTAAAACAAATAATTAATTACAAACTGACTACAAAACAATTTAGAAAATTACAAACAGATATTAAAACAATTTAGAAAATTGCAAATTGATATTTTTGATATACAAAACTCATTTAAAATTTATTTAAAAATTCTAGAAAATGCCTAAAAATCTAAATAATTATTTTAAGGCTAAAATTGACACTAAAAATTAATTAGCACTAATTAAAATAAAATTTGAAAAACAGGGGCTTACAACATCCCACTTGATAGATGATTCATTTGGCTCGAGATGCTTGATGTATGTCTAAATAATATCGTCTTTGTTTACAATATATACTCTAATATTTTCTTATTTGTTTTTATTTGTCCTTATTTGTAAAAGTTGTACTGATGGCCGACGCACAGAGATCAGGCGATACGAAAGTGCTACAAGTCCATCGTCAGTAAGAGGTTGAGGGATATGGTCAACGACCAGAAGGCATTGGCTCTACTAAATAGTGCTCTTTGTAAGGAGTGGTTGAAGGAGGAATTCTGGGAGGAGATGAAGAAGAAGATGGACACTCCGGCCTATGAGGCCAAGTGTAAGAAGGCAAAGGCTTCCCGTGCTAAGGGTGGTCACCACACGGATGGATCCATCCTAATTTCAGAGCATTATCGACGGCTGGTGAGGATTCTTATTTCTTATTTCTTCGATTGTTTAATTTTAATGTTTAGTTATAAATTGATGTTTAATTGTTACAGTGCGAGGAGGTCGCCAGGGCAGGCGAAGATTCGGACGCCGTGGACTTTTCTAAAGTTTTCGACCGAACCCATAAGAGAAAGAAGGAAGGGAAGCTCATAAATGATCAGGCGACCAAAGCCTATGTAAGTTTTCCAAGTCCTATATCTAATTACATTTCTTCTTTGTCTTTACGTACTTAACTATATTTATGAATCATAACCCTATGTAGCATTATAAATCAAAGAATGGTTTAGGAGACGTATGAGAACGTAACCATAATAATACTTAATAGTAACTAAAATACCAATATTAACTCTAAATCTATTCACCTGTATAAATATAGGAGACGTATGAGACTTTAGAGAGTCGAGTCAGTAAGGGAGGGACTGCCGAAGGGGTAGCTGGAACTAGTCAGCCACCAATGTTAGCTATGAGGAATGACTTGTGGATACAAGCCATCGGTAGAGGGAAAGGGGGCAGCGTGTACGGTACCAGATCATTGGCATCCCAGCCGTCTATTTATTCCAGAGCTCATATACCTTCACTTTTACCTCCATAGAACGACAATACTGCCGAGGCCTACATTTTACGACAGCTTACGCAGATTTTGGTGGGCCTATAGGATCAGGTGAGCCAGATGAGCGGAGTTCTAAGCACAGCAGGTCTGATTCCTGCTGCCACTGCACCGACTCCAGCTTTGACCTCAGCGCCTCCAGCAACGACTACTCCTCCGACCATAGCGTCTACTACACCGGCTCCTCCTCCGACCACAGGGCCTCTTGTCGTGTCGTCGACTCTTCCAGAATTTCCTATCTAGGACATACAACATATCGTCACTTTGGTCATGGGGCAGTTATATGCATTCGGACAGCCGGCTATGCCTCCGCCACCTCCTCCACCTCCTCAACCGTCAGTTTGAGTTTTTTTTTGTATTTGACGATGAGTTTGTATGAACTTCAGGGATTTGATCGATAATTTTATGTACTGTTGAACATATTTGTGTATATGTACTATATTGCGACTGTTGGATGAGTTTGTATCTGTTTGAGTTGTTTGGATAGGCAATTGGAGTTCAATGTAATGTATATATTGGTGCTTGGGTTCATTTTTATATATATTGGGGTTATATTTAATGTATATCATTTGAGTAATGTATATCTATATTCACAGGTTTGAGCAAAGCTGGAACAATTTAGCCCGACGATAATGAAAAATTTAGCGACTAACTAGCGACGGAAGTCTAAAAAATTTGCAGGTTAGCGACTGACTACCGACTAATTATAGACAAAAATCTGAAAATATTTTCAGGTTAGTGACGGTTTAGCGACGGATATTTCTGTCGCTAACATTCTGTCTGACACCAAAAACGTACCAGACGAGTCAGCGACGAAAATTTCCGTCGTTGAGCTTCTGAAAAATTTGGTATTTTGGCTCACTAAAAAATGTCGGTAATCTGTCGCTGATATGTCGCTGTATTTGTCGACATTTATAGTTCGTTGCTAATCCGTCGCTATATTTAGTCGGTGATTCTGTCGGTAATCTGTCGCTATAGTGATGGATTACCGATATATTTGTTATAACGACGTTGTCTTTATCGACGTCCTGTTTTCGTCGACAATCTATCGGTAAACATATTTAGCGACGGAAAATATGTATTTAGCAATGGAAATGTCCGTCGCTAAATACCAATATTTTTGTAGTGAGTTACAGCTAGCGCGAGTTCACCTTAAAAATGTCTACATATAGAAGACTCTTATTGGAGGCAAAAAGCAACGGTGAAATGGGATCTACAAGGGGATCGAAATATGGGTTATTTTTATTCATATATTTCTAGTAGGAGAAGACAGCTACACATCCATAGCATATCTATGGAGGCAGGAGTTACTCTTACAGACCTTGTTGATATCCAAGCTGCTGCAACTGATCATTATAGTAAACTGTTTATCCCTAAGCCTATTTTGTTTGATGATGAATTCATGGCAGCGATTCCCAAATTGCTCTCGGATGAGGACAATAATCTTCTCTCTGCATATTCATCTATGGAGGAACTATGGGAGACCTTCAAATGCGTGGACAAGCAAAGCTTTCCAAGCCCAGATGGCTTCTCAGGTGTTTTTTTTATAAATGTTGGGATATCATTGGATATGACATTTTAGAAGCTGTTAAATTATTCATGGACGGATTTACTCTCCCGAAGGCTATTAATAGTACATTGCAAGTACTCATCCCTTAAGGAAAGAACCCTAAGACCTTTGTCGACTACAGGCCTATTGGCCTTTGTAATTTTGTGAACAAAATTTTCTCCAAGCTTCTTGCTATAAGGTTAGCCCAGTTCCTGCCGAGGATAATCTCCCCTGAACAAAGTGGCTTCGTGAAGGGTAGGGAGATTGTGGATAATATTATCCTGTCTCAGGAGCTCACTAGCATGCTCGACAAGGACACATGGGGAAGAAATACAATTATCAAGTTTGATATGTGTAAGGCTTACGATAGGGTTAATTGGGTCTTCCTCCTACGGGTTCTCAAACGTTTTGGCTTTGATACAAAATCGTTGGACATGGTGTTACACATTATTAATAACGTTTGGTTCTCTACTCTGATTAATAGGGAGGTGCACGGCGTCTTCCAAGGCTTGCGGGGATTAAGGCAGGGGGATCCCTTATCAGCTGTCTTGTTTGTGATTGCTGTGGAAGCTCTCAGTAGTAACTTACAGCAATTGGACGATCATAGCGGCTATCATAGCTTCTACTCGCCGAGTGGTTGCCCGAGGATTTCTTATCTTGCTTATGCTGATGACGTCATTATCTTTTCTGGAGGGGACAAGCGATCAATGCTCAAAGTTTCTAATTTGCTACAGCGATACGAGGCAGTCTCAGGTCAGCTTGTGAATGCCCACAAATCTGCTATTTATGTTTCGAACTCTTTTTCTTCTGATCGAGCCACTGAACTTATCGTCGTGATGGACTTTGAAGTTAAGCTTCCTCCATTAGTTTATTTGGGTTTTCCCCTCACGTGTGGCAAGCGCAATGCCGCTATGTACGACGAACTTATCGGCAAAGTGAAGTCCAGGATAAAGGGGTGGCATAACAAAGTTCTTTCTTCGGGCAGAAAACTGGTGTTGCTTAATATAGTCCTCACCTCCATTCCTGTTTATACACTTGCTGCTAGTAACCCTCCTATTAGTATTTTAAACACAATTGAAGCTTTATTTGCTAACTTCTTCTAGGGGTCTAATGATGGGCTTCAAAAGAATTCCTGGGTTCGGTGGGAGGCTATCGCGTGACAGCACGACGAAGGAGGATTGGGGATTCGTCGGTTAAGGGAAATTATTGATGCCTTTATGGTTAAGTTATGGTGGAAGCTTCGGCGTCAAGACACGTTGTGGGCAAGTTTCTTCAAAGCCAAATACTTTCCGTCGAGCCATCCAAACCAAGTTTCGGTCACGTCTCGAGCGTCCCCAATTTGGCGTAGGCTGCTTCGCGGCAAAGATTTAGGGGAACCGCATATTATTGATGACCCTCCACCTTGGCATCCCAATCATGTAGGAACTTTCTCTGTGCTTTCCTCATGGCAAGTATCTAGACCGACGTATCCAAAGTGCCTATCTTCTCAAATATATGGAGCTCGTCTTGCCTGCAAAATGGTCTATATTAAATTAGCGAATCTTGCTGGGAAAACTACCTACAGATGACTGTATTCAGAGACTGGGCTTCTCCTTGGCCTCTAAGTGCCACTGCTGTCGGGTTTCCAATAACGAAACTATTAGCCATATTCTATTTGAAGGGGAGCTTGCACAACTGGTGTGGCTGCACATTTGTTGATTGTTTGGGATACGGCTGCGGTTCGGAGATCTGCTTCGGCAATTACGCTTGTGGTAGAGGAGGAAAAACAAACATTTGAAGCAAATTGTACTTAGCGCAATATGCCAAGTGTTGTGGAAGAACCGCAACAAGTGGCGGTACGAGGAATACCTGTTTGATGAGCAAAAGCTCATTTTTGAAGTACAGCGGCAGATTTTGAAGCATACTGTTGCATGTCGGCACGCTAAAGGGCCAATCCCAGACTTCATGTTTTGTAATCTCTAGTTTGTGTACTCAATTATCACGACCAATTACTCAATTATCATGTTTTGTAATCTCTAGTTTGTGTACTCAATTATAAAATATATATATATAATTGTATATTGTTATTTATGTTTAGCAAAAATAATTTAAATAATTTAGTCATATTATAAGTTTCTTGGTTAAATACTTAAAGTAGTTAAATGTTTAGGATCATTGGATTCTAGAGGCCTTGACATGGGAGCGATATTCCATCTTTACTGCGGAATCAGGCAAGTACACATGTCAAGTTTTTCAATTCATAGAGCATGTTTATTTTGTTTGCTTGTTTTATGTTTTATTTTTTTAGATGCACATGATTCTAGTCATAACGGTTATTTGTGTTCTTTCTTAATTAAAGACACGTATCATAGATCATGGACTTGATTTAGATAGTGATGTATTAATTGAACCCATGTTAGTGTTAGAAGCATGAGAACGATTATCTATACATGGACTATTTTTTCCTTTATTTCCATTATTTATGACCCTATGCCTCTAAGGTCGGGTTATCTTCCTTTGGAACCTTATGGCTCTAAGGTCGGGTTACTTAATCGTCCTATGACCTCTAAGGTCGGGTGAGTTTTCTCAACCGTAGTTTACCTATGAGCTACGATATTTGTAGTCTATCGTTATACAGTTCATGTGTAGTTAGTTGTTCTCATTCGTGTATAGACTGTAGTATAGGTTATGACCTAATTTACTTTTTCTTGCTTTATCATTGTCTATTTAAATGCTATATTTTGAGATACTATGTCTTGTTACGTCCCTTTGAGGACTTGTGATGATCTCTTCAGGTATAGACGATCGACAGGATCTCGAGGAGTACGACCAGGGCTAGACGCTTCCTTTACGGACCATATGATTTTTTTTAGATAGTGGACTTGTTATTCTTTATCTCATTTATTTTGTTCTATTCTTACAGTCACTTGGTAGTGGATTTGTCTCCACTGGACAAATATTACATCCTCTATTTTAATTAATATAATCGATTAGTTATTTCTTTTTTGTTGTTGTGGATGAGATATATATATTTTCTGTGACGATGAAATATTGTTATGCGTAGGTGTTCATATAATACAACTTATGTGTGTATTCGTAGGTTCCATATATTAGAGTAGCCTGCGTATACATACTATTGGCATGTATACGTTCCTAGTCCTACTTTTTTGGGGACTGGGGCATTACATATTATTTTGGTGGCCCATACAGGTATAGAAAATATTTTTTCGGTTACGTTACGTTACTGTACTGAGCAAGCCGCATATAGGATTAGAGTTTAGGATCTCATCCACATGCATGATATCTTCCTTGACTTCATTTTGAACTCTTACTTGATTGCTTGATTTGTGTTCAGTTTGATTATGTTCTATTGTAATTCTTATTTATTCGTGCTAGTAAGATGAATCTTCCTACTGGACTTTTCTTCCCCTTACTACTATATCAGGAAAGCAGGGGCACAGATGCTAGAAGCCATAAGTGCAGGTCGAGTCTTCGTGAATTATACAAAGTCATGGTGATAACTAGGATAGCCGTACTACCGCGAGCCTGCAACCAATTGAGGAATATGAATTGAGTATACATCCACAACTAGGATTATAAACTTCTCTAAGACTCTTCAGCATGATTGCTTTCATGTTATCTTCTTTCTCAACATGATTACTTTTGTGTTCTTTCCTACTCGAGATTTGACTAAACCCTTCCCAGTTGACGTATTGAGTAATTCTTCTCGTTCCTTTCCGCTAAGTTGTTGGAAAGTGCCTTATGGATTGGTCCAAGGAAAAGTTTGAGAAATCATATTTATCCTTTTATTACGGAATCAAAGTTTTTGAAGCTAGAGAAATACTGGCGAGGCAGGACACGATATCATGGCTACATATGTTTCTCAAATTCTGTTTGAACCAAATCCTATGCATGTTCATCTCTTCTTCTGTATTTTAGTAAAAAGTTAATTCGAAAATATTTTATGGATTTTACCAAGATAAGCTCAAGAACATGTATTACTTGGCATGACATATGTACACTTCAGTCATCCATCGCATTATGGAATAAGGATGTTATTTGCAGCTAGATGCAAACTAGTGTAACAGTAATTTCACGTGACATAATCACGAAGATATATGGTTATCGAGTTTTACTTAGACTATGTCGTATGCATCTTGTTTGGCCTCATACCGTTCTTGGAAATAATTCGACAAACCTTTCTGCTTTGCTTGACCCTACCGTTCTTTGAAATTGGTATGGTTTGTTTGACCCAGCCTTAGGTTCTTGTTACCTTTCTACTTCCTAAATGACCAAACTAAACAAACCTTATAGTTGTATTATAGACTATAATTAAACTAGATGATTGGTGTAACTGAAATTTGTGGGGTAGGCAGAAATGGGTAAGTTCCTTAGAGATAGATTTTAATGAGCCTAGAAGTCGGGTATTAGTGTCTAGATACATGTCACATAGATACTATTAGGAGTGATTGTTAGGAGCGATTAGAGGTTCATAAATAATAATATAGGTTGATAATACTACACCCACGATAGGATGGTACGACTAGTCGTAATTGATTTCTTCTGTAGTGGACCCCTTTTCTTCCTAGTTTATTTTTAATTTTAAGGACAAAATTCTTTAAGGTAGGTAGGATGTAAAATCTCTCAAAATAAAATAAAATTTAAATTTATATAAAATATTTTTAGATTTTTTAAATTATTTTTATTATATAAAGGGGCCATGGTCATGGTTGAATTTTGTTGACTAGAAATTATGGCATGCCTAGTATAGTCGGGTGCCATGAATAGCATACTAGCCCTGGTAGGAATGACATAGTCATGTTTTAGTCCCTTGCATATTAACAACTCAAGTTGTGGCCCCAACCATATTTTTAATTAATGAATTAATTATATAAGATTTTTGACTTTAGAAGAGATCTTGTTTTACCAAACTCGCTCGAACTTGACCCAAACCTATGTAGGCTTGTTGTACTCTCAAATACGTTCATGTTGATATATATTATATATTTTTTTATTAAAATTTATATGTTTCCATTTTAGAAAAGTTCTATCGTAGGTGTCATCCTAGTTGGCAATTGATCAACTATCCAAAACCTAAACCAACCAACACCCAAACTAATCAAACCCAACCTCACATGGAACCCCCATACCATGGCCGACCGCCTATAGCAGCCCCCATGTGGCCGCTACCCTCAAACCCAAATGGAAATCCAATATTGAATGCAACCCATTAAGAAGGCCCATATACATATCAAAACCCTAACCAAAACCCTAGCAAACGCTCCCTACACTTGTGGCTGAAACCCCTCTCTTCCTTCTCCAAATTTTTGATAGCCCAAGCCCCTATAGCCTTCCATCTTCATCCTCTACATCAACAACCTCTCCCTCTCAAAATATATCCTTTACATCCTCCTTCCATCCAAACTTCTCAAAACAAATCCTAGAAGCACCATGTTCACCATCCTACCTTCAAGAACCATTACCAACACCTTCAAACCCATTAAGAAGGGGTTAGAAAACAAGTAAAGTAGGAAAGTTGGACTCTTGGACAAGGAGGAGCATCTACAACCCTTCTAGCAAAGGATTTCGGTAAAGATTCCATCTTTTCCATCTCAAATCCCATGCCTATAATTCTGTAAAAAATCTGAGTTTAATATCATATAAATTATATTTGTTATGTCTTTTATTCTATATGTTCATCTCTAGAAGTTGCATGTTGGATTGTTGAGAAACCGGGTTGGGGTAGAACTAGTTTTGAGCACACTAATGCGAAACTTTAGAAAAAAATTTAGAATTTTTCAAAACTTAGAATTTTTTACTATAAAATATAATTTTTTTAACATATTTTTATGATTTTATCATCTTACATCTGATTGAAAAAACATGGGTCAAAATACTAGCTTTTCGGGTAAGTTAATAACATAGAATAGTTAAAACTTAGTGATTAATTTGGCCATTGAATCCAAGTTTATTTTCTATAAAAAAATAATCAGAATCAATTATGTTTTAAAATATTATTTTATGTATCTGAGTCATATTAGAAGTTTGGTGAGGTTCCGGACAAGTTTTGCGTAGACTAGCTAACATAGAAGTCAACTAGCCATAATTTTTTCTTAAAAAAAGAACTAAGAGGTAAATTCCATATAAAATATTTTAAATTATTATTTTTGTGATTTTAGATGATTTATATGCATTCCCTTGAAATAAGAACTTAACCGTAAATTTTGGAAGTCGGAAGCCATAAAACTAGGTCTCGATAACTCATGGAAGCATGTGTGTTGTTATAGATGAATTTAATGGTTCTATGAGGTATTTGGACATGGTTATTTATGTTTAGTAATAATAATTTAGATAATTTAGTCATATTATAAGTTTCTTGGTTAAAAACTTAAAGTAGTTAAATGTTTAGGATCATTGGATTCTAGAGGCCTTGACATGGAAGCGACATTCCATCTTCACACTGTGGAATAAGATAAGTACACAGTGTCAAGTTTTTCAACTCATAGAGCATGTTTATTTGGTTTGCTTATTTTATGATTTATTTTTTAGATTCACGTGATTATAGTCATAGCGGTTATCTTTGTTCTTTCTTAATTAGGACACTTATCGTTGATCATGGACTTGATTTAGATAGTGATGGATTAATTGAACCCATGTTAGTGTTTGAAGCGTGAGAATGATTATCTATACATGGATTATTTCTTCCTTTATTTCCATTATTTATGACCGTGTGGCCTCGAAGATTGGATTATTTATTTTGTAACCCTTTGAACTCTAAGGTCGGGTTATTTGATCGCCCTGTAACCTCTAAGGTCGGGTGAGTTTTCTCAGCCGTGGTTTACCTGTGAGCTACAGAATTTGTAGTCCGTCGTTATACAGTTCATTTGTAGTTAGTTATTCTCATTTTGTATTGACTGCATTATAAGTTATGATCTAGTTTACTTTTTTGTTTTATCATTGTAACTGCCACATTTTTAGAGTAGAAGTATTTTTGTCTTTTCCGGTTTTGTACCAATTTAATAATTATATTTTCATATAGATTGTGATGATCTTATTTTTATTTTTCCATGATTAGCATTTTTGCTATAATTAAATATAAGATATTGTTAGTTGCTAGTTGTTAGCTACTAGTTAGACTAATTGTTAGTAAACCTCAATGGACCCAACTATACTTGTCATGACACCATTAGTGAGCTCATTAATTAGTCTTTGTGCACCCATTAATTAGAGAATAATGAATAAAAAATTTTCTTCTTTTAGTTCGTAGAACCTTCCTTAATTAAACCTCTTCCTAAAATAAATCTTGATGACTCATTGTGAGGGTTTATTAGACATTATACATCGCATTTAGGGTTGGGGAACATGGCTGGTCATATACCCTATAAAACCCCTCTTTATGTTCATTTATTAGCCTCTACAAACCCTAATTTGCCTCATCTCCATTTTCTCTCCATTTGAGAAGAAGAACCAAACTCCACCATTCCCAAATTGATTCCTAACCCTTTCAAATTGTCATCCCAAGGAGAGTAGAGCTTGAACTAGCAAGGAGAAAGCATTGGAAGGAGTGGAGCTTGAAGGAGGTGTCCACTCTTGATGGTTGTGTCCATTTGTGTCCACTAGTCCCATTTTATTAGGAATCCATCTTCCAATAAGTAAAATCTGAATTTAACCCTTGTAATTGATTCTAATTAGTGTCATTTGTCATTTAGAAACCATCCATGCATTAGGGCTATCTATGGGGAAAGGCTTGGGCTTCATTAGACCCATTTAGAGACTTTTACATAGGGTTTTTGCACCATTTTTGAAAAAACATCTGAAAATGGTACATCAAGTGTTTGTCATTAGGTTTACTGGACCCAATTAGGTTTGTTTGTGAGGCTAGCTACGTGTCCACAATTGGATACGGTATGATACGAGGTCAATTTGGGGGTTTTGGACTCCTACATATGTGATGCACATGCTTTAATACACATGACACTTGACACTAGCTTAGAAATGTCTTAATTACATTCTAGTATATATATTAGGCTTGCCTATGAAATTTGGTAGGATTCAGACAAGGTTTGATAGAGTATCTTAGGCGTATCATAAACTTGTGCACCAAGTGTTCGATATGTGTTCCCATAGAGATTTTTATATCCTTTTTGAGTTGAGATTTGGGGTACGTGTCCTAAATAGGATACATGGTGTCATATTATGATATCTCATGAAACGTATGGTTAGATTTGTGTATGCATGCATATGTACCTATGTGTGTGTGTGTGTGATAGAGTGTGTTGGGGTGGTGTCCTAGTGAAGGAGTTTCATGTGTGGCAGTATACATGAAAAGGAGATTGGGGATAAGTGTGTATCCATATATATAAATTCATATGTGTGTGTATGTAATTAATGTGCATACACATATTGGGTTCCAATGTACGGATATGTATACATAAATCTATGGGTGTGTCAGGATATGAGATTAGTAGATAAGGAGACTGATATGTATATGGAGATGTTAGCTTCATAGGTGATGGATTGCAGGATATGTTATGTATTAGGTAGGGGTGTTGAAATAAGGGATAGGATTGATGAAGGAGAGGAGAAAGGGATTAAAATCAATGGCTGTAGGGGTTATGACAGGGGGGGTGATGCCTTGTTTGTGAAAGCAATAGCTGGGCAGTAGTATAACACCCAGTTTTCCAAATGAGGGTAATTTTGAAATTTTGTATTTTAATTTATTTAATTATGATATTTAAATAATAATATAATTTTTGGTGATTTTTAATCATATTAAAACTATTTAAAATTATGACTTGTGATTTTGGTGTTTTGCTAGTAAAATCGTAGAGACTGTCTACCCTAGAGCCTAGCCATGTGATTAGGGTATTTCATTTATCATTTTTAGTTTTAGGGTATTTTTGTCATTTTTGAATTATTTGAATTTAATATATTTTATTAGGAATTTAAAATGATTTATTTGAATGGTGTAATTTAAATATTATTTAATTAATTTCCATGTGGTTTAGAATAGCCTAACCTAGATTGGACCTAACCTAGATTAGTCATAGCTAGTCTAGTGAGCCACATTGAGTTTAGTTAGTATTGGTTAAATGGGTTTAAGTCATGATTAGCTAGGTTGAGTGGGTTGCAACTTGACTAGGAAGGAGCCCTAGATTCTAGGCCATTCAAATAGACTTGATGCATTGCTAGCCTTAGATGCACCCCTAGAAACCCTAACCCTAGCTAAGTGGCCAGCCAAGGACCCCCCTTGCCTATAAAGTATCTCTATTGGGAGTTGTGCCTCTTTTCAATATTCCATCATTTTCCTAAGAACTAGGTGAGCCTACATTTGTATTTCTTCATAGATTAATCAATAGAGCTCCATTCTTATTGAGATTTCTTCCATAGCACTCTAATCATTGTTCCCCTACTGTTCATGGAGGTCATTCTCAAATTTGGGACAATTTGGAGCTTTGGGGTTAGCAAGAAGGATCCCCTATTTTGAAGCTTTCTTTGGAGAAGAACACCAATAGGTAACTTCTCATTCTCTCCATGAAATTTTAGTTTCTAAGCATGGATAGGAAGCCCTAGGTGTACTCTAACTGTAGGAATAGGTTTTGCTATGTTTCGTGTCCTTTACGTGTCCGTATCGGACACGTACCAGTGTGCATTCGTAGGTGTTCGACGAAATGCCACAGTGGGCATTTCGTTCTTATTTTCTGATTTTGTTTGAATAGAAAATTAGGGTTTTGTGTCGCTTACACATTTCTAATGGACTGAACACATTTCGTGTCGTGTCGGGGTGGTACTGGACCCGCGGACATGCCTCCGCGCGCACTCGGTTGGCTGCCCTGCTACCCGCGTGTCCGTGTGGCCATTATAGGAGTCATGGACACTTGATATTGGACACAGACCAAGGGGCAGTGACTGACATCACACCCCTCGAGTCTCGTGTCGTCTTGTGTCGTGTCGGGGAAGAAATCGCTCACGTACTGGTTTTGTACACAGACTGTGCGCCCGGATATTTCCTACTGATACGGTCTTCGACTCGGACACTGATATGCCGTGGACATGATACAGGGTGTCGACTCTCTATCCTGGGACCTCATCTACCTATGGACACGTGCACGAGACCTCACGTGCTTCGTGTCGTGACCTAGGTCAATCGACATGGCTGCACGAGCCAGTGCACGAACTGTGCACTACAGAAATTTGAACCCCAGTTTCCCTTGCTTTCGACACTTTGAGTCCACTTTTGTGGACATGACACGACCTGTATAACACCCAAACATGTGCACGACACTATGTTGGCCTTTAATTTGAAGTTTTTATGTAGATTCGAATCCTAATTTAAGGATTCCTATATTTTCTGATACATTTTGTTCATAACCTATTTTAGGACTTTAAAATGATAATTAAATGTTAAACTATATTAATATGTGATGTTTAGTATACATACATGTCTGTGATTACCTGATATGTGATTAGGGTCGAGAATTGTTGGGTTTGGCATGAAATTTAGATTCGAATATGGGAAATTCCCATATTCCTGATACTCTCTGTGTTCTCTGATTTCAGAGTTCACTAATAATGTTTAAACCATTGTTACATGCTAAATTATATAGTTTTTATATTGTATTTACCTAGGTATACATGCTAGAGTGTTAGGGTTTTGGTTTTGTAGTTGTGTTGGTTGTTTTGTGTTCGAATGCATTGAGCATACTCGAACAACATGTTATACAATATAACTTGATTCCAGTTTTCCCTTGTAACTGAATATAACCTGAGTTGAATGATTAATTGGTTTGGGAGTTAAGGTTGTATCTATGAAAATATATAGGCTGGACTGAGTTTGAGTAGTAGAGGGTGAGTTAGTGTTTGGAACGTGAAATGTTAATGTCCATGCTAATTTAGGTTATTAACTGAGGTTGAGTGTTAACCTGGGTATACGAAAATCCTGAGTTCAATCAAATAAGTATGTGAATTCCTGAGATTGGTTTCCTAAATCCTGAGATTCCTGTCACCTTGATTTCCTGAGAACCCCTTGCCATTCACTGATTATTCAAATCTGAGACCCTGTCACATGATTCACCTGGGAATATTTCCCCAATTGAACACTATTTTCAATCCTAATTCCTGAAAACTAAGGGAATACACACACTAATTTATATCCTATGCTACACTGTTTTCCCTACCTATTTGTACTGTCATACACAGATACCGCTACACACAGAAAATACTTTCCTGTCACCTGAACATAGCCTATATCCTATTCCTAAGTATCCTGTATACAACTGGGACACTATGATACATGGTCTTCCTATATGACACTTTCACTTGGACTAGTAACTGTCATCGTATGAACCTGGTTTTGCTAGGACTGAGTTGTGGTACACTGAAATTTGAGTTGTAATATGTCCTGTCACTTGGTTTAATCCTGAGAACACAACTGGTACACTTACCTGAACACTGAGACTCTTTGCATCTCACAAATCCTGAGAACAAACCCTGTCACCAGTAATCTAATACACACAACTAAGGCATTGGCATTTGTAAACCTGTGACACACTATCCTGAACACCTTAGACCCTGTCAATTGATTCCTAAAAATAACCTAAACACTGAACATGAGACACTTTGGACACTACTTTCCTGTCATTGGGTTCAAGGGATTACATTGTACACACACACACACAGGAACATGCCTATCCTAGTATCTAGTACACTGTTGTAACGCCCCAGTCCCAAAATACGTAGGACTAGGAACGTAGACATGCCAGCCGTATAATAAATATACGTAAGCTGTAAAATGCAATAGAACCATAACTAATCTCATCCACACTAAATAAATGAATAAAAGATATCATATAATGATAATGAATTGTCTTGATACAATATGTTGGGCGGAGACAAATCCACTACCAACAAGTAAAGGAAAAATACATGATAGAATAAATGATTTTGGCGAGAGAAGCGAAGACGATCCAAGTGCAATCATCCTCGAGAAATAGCAATGAACACGGCTAAAGCTAAAGCACCTGCGAAAGACAATAGCACAAACCTGGAGAGATAACCAGGTCCTCAGAGGGACATAACAAGACACATAATATCATGCCATATAAACTGAATAAATATTGCTCAAATAAATAAGTCAATCGAATTATAACATGGTATAATACGCACCTACTGAACGAACGTACCATCCCCCCAACCAAACAAGGACAGGAAATGGTAAACTAATTCACGGTGACGTATCTTTCCATGCCATGAATCCAATATGGTATCCGGACCCCAACAAGGTTCAATACCTTCTCATCGAAGTAGTAAGTCACACCTACAACCAAACAAGGACAAGATGTGACAAACTAGTCCGCGACAAGTTATTGTTCCAAGCCACGGTCAGATACAAGTACCCAAACCAAAAGTACTCGTACCTAATGGATAAAAGTGCTTAACCGTTCTAAGGGATATGTTGTTAAGAACAATCCTTACTACGCATGGGCCCTGGCTGAATAGGATCGACATAGTCCCCCCTTGGGGCACTAGAGGCCCAATCAATAAGAGCATGACGTTCCGCAGAATCGCTAGTGGCCGTCAATAATCTTGGGTAAGCTGACCCGCGTCTCCGGCGGAGCTCACGGGTTACAAAAGGGAAAGTGCATCGAAGCCCATACGCTAAGGAATTGTCCTCCCCGCCCAATGCCTACTTTGTTGTATCCACAACAGTAAACCTCTATAACCGCTAAGTCAAACTAAGCATGCAACCTCTATTAGCGGTTATTCCTATCGCACGGCTTGTACGTACTGGTGGCCAGCCAATCACGCACTTCCGTGTCCTACATGCGACACACAACTTCGTGTTACAACGTGTCAAGGCCAATGAATGCAACACACAAGGTGGTCCCTTAAATCTAGATTTAATGTGAGAAAAATAATACATAGCAAGAAATATAAACGAACAGTAAGTTCTAACAGCTTATGCCATGTATCACAGTTTATTTTGCATAAAGAAAATAAATAATGCATGAAATATGAGCTAAAATAAATAAACAACTAATGGCAAGGTGTCTTGCCTGGTAGGACGCCTGGTGTAGTGCAATGATCCAGGTGGCACGATCTGTAACTTCGGTACAACAACTAAGCATGGTGACCTCTGATGGTGGCACGGACAGTTCCATTGGGTCCAGAAGGGTCAAATTAGTTAGGGTGGACATAAGGTAGGCTTGAATTGGCGAGGGAATAGGAAGGATGGGTTTTGTCTCGGACAGAAGGATAATCGAAGGAGTTTGATATATACGTTTTTAGAGAACTATTTATAAAACTCGAAAATATATTCCCATTAGCTAAAATAGTTTTTAGGTAAATACTTGAAAAGTATAAAATCGTTTTAGGCAAACACTTAAACTTTTAAAATATGGTTTTTGAGAGAGTAAATAAAATCGTTCTTGGTAAAAACTATACGTTCATTAACTACTTAAAAATCAAAAAATTTCTATACATTAATTGAAACTATATATATATATTTACTTATCAATAAAGAATACTTGGTAAAATAATTATAAAGGTTTATTTTGTAAAACCTCCCCTAAATAATGGGCTAATTTGCGAAATACCCCCTAAAGATCTCGAATTGGTAAAACCCCCTTTCCGTCAAGACGCTGTTTGATTTTGGGTGACGTGGCAATCCGTGTGTGTTATTAAGTAAGAAAATAAAAGTTAGACGAAAATACCCCTGCGTACGTGGCAGGGGTCCTCCAACGGTCTTCTCTCTCTAAAGGAGGAAACACAAATTATTATATTTACAGTAAGGAGGAAATACAAATTATTATATTTACAGTTAGGAGGAAACACTAATTTTTAATTTCTGCTATCAACTATCAGCTGCCGTCTTCTCTTTCATGTCCACAGTTTCTAGACATACACTCTAGGTAATCAGCCGTCATCCATAAACTGTCGAAAAATACATGCACCAAACATAGTATCATTACAGTAAGGAGACGCATAAATACAAACACAAAGTTCAAATATGCTAGATTCTTCTCTTTGTCAACTATGCATACTGCAACAGGAAAATGTACTACCTGTGCCACTGCTCGACATTGTGAGGATTCTGCCTCAGCAGCACGCTATTGAGCAACTCGGGCCTCCGATCAAACAGATGCTCGAACCTCGCCAACCTCAAATCTGCATCGTCGTCGTCGTACAACCAGAACCCACGCAGGAAGCTCTTGGCCAGCTTGTCCACCCCATCATCCTTCTTTCCCCCTTTGCTGCCGTCCTCCTCCTCGCGGTCGTCATCTTCGTCGGCATCGGAGCCCCCCATCGTCTCGAGCTTGGCGGCAAGAGCGCTCTGTTCGAACTGCACATAGGACTCGAAGATGACGCTGAAGTTCCTGACGATAACGACGGTCTCCAGCCCCTCCTCGAAGATATCCCTGGCCTTCTCGTAGAGGCCCCTGCGGACGTAGTAGTCGGCCAGGGAGGTCCAGAGCCTGCCGATCTCGTTGGTGAACTTGCGGATGCCGGCGCGGATGATGGCGTCGACGTGGAGGCCGGAGACGTCGGTGGCGTGCCTGGTGAGCAGGTCGCAGAGCTCGAGCCAGAGCTGGTGCTTGATCTTGCCCTTGACGGAGGAGAAGGAGTCGTCGTTGAGGACGGAGGTGAGGCGGTGGGCGGCCTCCTGCCAGAGGGAGGAGGCGAGGAGGAAGTGGATGAAGTCCTCGACGTGGGAGGGGTCGAAGAGGAGGTAGCGGCGGTAGACGCGGAGGGAGGTCTCGACGGGGACGCCGGGGAGGGAGACGAGGGCGAGGTAGGGGGCCCAGACGCGGTCGTGCTGGGTGACGGGGAGGGCGCGGAGGGCGCGGTCGAAGGCACGGCGGGCGCGGGTGAGGAGGCGCTGGGCGGTGAGGGAGTGGAGGTAGTGGGTCCAGATGCGGGGCATCTTGTGCATGGTGACGAGGGCGCGCTCGAAGGTGTTGTTGAGGGAGGCGTAGGCCGGGTGGGAGACCGGCAGGGGGCGGACGAGGTCCAGCCGCCACTCCCTCACCGCAAAGGAAGAAGATGGCCACGTACGCAGGGGTATTTTCGTCTAACTTTTATTTTCTTACTTAATAACACACACGGATTGCCACGTCACCCAAAATCAAACAGCGTCTTGACGGAAAGGGGGTTTTACCAATTCGAGATCTTTAGGAGGTATTTCGAAAATTAGCCCATTATTTAGGGGAGGTTTTACAAAATATCCCTAATATAAATACTAAAAATTTATAATCAATAATAACATTAAAACTATACAGTTATATATGTATATAATATACTCAAAATAATATTAAATAATGAAAATACTAGAACTATTAGGCTGCTGTATACAAACATTATTAATAACATTAAAAATAATAATAATAATACTAATAAAAAAATAAAAATAAAAATAATGATAACTCACTATTCCTCCTCGTTTCACGAGAGGAATTAATACCATTAATAATAATAATAATAATAATACTTACTAAAAGAAGAAGAAGAAAAAAGAAAAAAAAGAAAAAACAAATAAAAAGCTAAACCAAACAAAAAAGCAACATAACCAATAAAAAGCAACAGAACAAATGAAAGTCGACTACTGCTGCAAAGCTAAACCAAACAACTGCTGTTCTTCAAAATAAAGAAGTAAGGGGGAGAGAGGAACCGAGAGAGAGAAGGTGAGGAGTGAGAAGGAGGAGTGGGAGCGGATTTGCCGGTGGCAAGAGGCGGCGGACACGCGTGGAGGGAGGCGGCGGAGTGTTCGATCGGGGGTGCGCGCGCTCGCCGGCGCTGTCGAGATCGGGGCGGCGCGCGGTGGCTAAGACGCTGGGTCGGCGCCGGAAGAGGAAGCGAGCGGCTGGGGTCGGGATCCGGCGCAAGGAGGCGGTGGCCAAGGGCGGTGTGCGGCCGCGAGGGTTGCGGTGGCGGCGCGCTGCTCCGGGTGGCGCCGGAGTGGTGCACGCGGAGGAGGAGGAGGCGGTCAAGGCGAGGGTCTCGTCGGCGGGCGGCACCGAGCGCGGAGAGGGTTTCGATTGGGCGGAGGGTTTCCTCGGGAGGCGCGGAGGTCGGTCGGTGACGCCGGCGGCCTGGTCGGCTCGACGGCTGTGGAGGCCTAGCGCGGCGGAAAAAAAAAGGGCAGAGTCAGGCACGGGAAGGGGGCTAGGGCTCAGTCGGAGGATCTAGGGCACGGCGGCTCGCCGGAGGTCGGCGATGCGGGAACGGGGACGACGGAGCTCAGGTTAGGACTCTTGTTTACTTTTCCATTGGGGTTTTTCTTGGGACTTCTGTGGTTTGGTGGTGGCGAGGCCGGCGATGCCCATGGTGGCAGTGGGTGATGTCGGGTGGCAGCGGTTGTGGAGGGCTAGAAGTTGGCCAGAGTTGGCTGGGATTGTGGTGTGTTGGTTTGGCGGTGGTCGGGAAGAAATCTACGAGGGCGGCCGGGGGTTTGGTTTGGTCGCTGAGAGTAACGGAGTGCAGTGGAGTGGTGGTGGTGTCCCGGTGGCGACCGGGAGGTGGCAGCAGCCGGTCACTAGAGAGCCGGGGTGGCTGCTGCTAGGTTTCGGGTTAGGGTTAGGTTTCAAATCGTGTCGGCGTGTCCTGCGTGACACGAGCACGAGGAAGATTTTATGGAATAAGTCGTATTTGGGTGTGTCGGATACAGGATAATGATATGTGTCCGTGTGTGGACACGAAAAGGGTGACAATGTAATTGTAATGGTGGAAATTAGTAGAAAATATGGAAACACGGACACGATGCACGCTCGATAAAATCTATGGATGACAATTAGTTAGGGTTGGAAATTTGTGGAAGAAATTTAGAGAATAGAAATACATGGATGAGTACCTGCCTATTTATAGGATGTGGGAATTCCCATTAAGATAAGGATTAGGATTTTAAACCCAATTTAGATAATTAAATCTATAATTTAATTTAATTCAATAAATCCAAATCCAAATCAAAATCCAATTCCAAATACAAATCAAATTTAAGTCTAATTAAATTCTTGGTTTAAAATCAATGGGATAAATCAAATTTCAAATGTTTTAATTTAAATAAATCCATAAATTCAAATCAGGATTTAAATCGCCACAATAATTTCGAAATATATTTTCCAAAAATACAATATAATAATAATTTTGAAAATAATATTTATTATTTAAATGCACTAATAAATAATTAAAATAATATTTATGAAGAATATTATTTAATATTAGTAACTGTTATAAACGAAAAGGCTTTCATAAATAAAATCGTAAACTTGGAAAAATAATTACTATATATATTATTTTGAAAATAGAAAAATGTTTTTCTAAATTGTGTACGCTCGCACATAATCACACTCGTCGAGCAAATTCGAAAAAGAAATAAAAGGTCGTGTGCGACGTATAATACGACTACACGACGTATATTACAAAATTTTAAATCAGTACTAAATTTAATAATAATAAAAAAATAGTAAAATTTTTAGGGGTTTTACATCCTACCCAACTTAAAAGAATTTCGTCCTCGAAATCAAGAATTAGTAAGGGGGGTGAGATGAAACAAGGGGGTATCGATGGGAAACAATCTATAACAAATCATGTCGTAAGAAATCATAATCTAGATCATAGAAAAATAAAATAATACGGTATGGTCACGGGTAATGAATGAGGGTCATGATTAATAGAACGAAAAAGATTCACTTAAATTAAGCGATTAGAGGGTCCTGATAGGGCCGAGTAGTTTGGGATGAAGATATAACAACATCGAGTGAGAATGGTCGTAGCCAATGGAAATGTTAGAGGAAGTTCTAGTATGACGCTTTCGTCCTCCTAAAATAGGTGAGGGCGAAGCAATATAGAGTTTGAAGGAGGCGTTTATCGAATACGAATACATGATTTCAAGGACGACCGAAAAAAATTTCAAAAGGAGTTGCCAAGACAGTCGCGGATGGGACTCTAGAGGACAAGTTTAGCTATGTCTCCATCCACGTAGAACGATAGATAAAAGCGAACCAAAATGTACTTGGTTGATCAGACCATCATGCACCGGTTCTGATAGACAATATGTTAGTGGGGTACCTCCATTAACATATATGTCACGAACAAGCTTAGTAAAAAGGCTAAGCTTGCAAAAACTAGGCTACATTAGCATCATTAGTCTAGATAGTAAAATATAGGCACGATAATAGATGAATAAAAAAACAAATATGAATGGTCTAAGAGTCATAAGGATCTAAGTCTTGTTTATTCCTATACCATCATTCTACGATTTTATTGACCAAGGCTTGGTTGACCAAATGGGTTAACTTCCTCTAGTCTCTATGGTATAGATAATACCATTTGTATTCCCTTAATGGTCAAGGGTGTGTAGGGTATTCTACCCAACTTAAAGAATTAAGCTAAGGGTGTTTGGGACATCTAACTAGTAGGGTCAATCTCTAGCAGGCACGAAGGAAAGATAAGAATTTTGTTAGAAGGAATCAAGCAAGATGCAGTCGATGAGTCAAACGGTAGATAAAATCTAGGAAAGAGTCAGGTATGTGGATGAGACCCTAGACTTCTAATCCTATACGCAGGCTTGCTTGGTATGGTAAAGTAACCAAACAATTTATCTTGACCTGCATGGGTCACCACAAAAACATGTAACGCTCCAGTCCCAAAATACGTAGGACTAGGAACGTAGACATGCCAACCGTATAATAAATATACGTAAGCTGTAAAATACAGTAGAACCATAACTAATCTCATCCATACCAAATAAATGAATAAAAGATATCATATAATGATAATGAATTGTCTTGATACAATATGTTGGGCGGAGACAAATCCACTACCAACAAGTAAAGAAAAAATACATGATAGAATAAATAATTTTGGCGAACGAAGCGAAGACGATCTAAGTGCAATCATCCTCGAGAAATAGCAATGAACATGGCTAGAGCTAAAGCACCTGCGAAAGACAATAGCACACACTTGGAGAGATAAACAGGTCCTCAGAGGGACGTAACAAGACACATAATATCATGCCATATAAACTGAATAAATATTGCTCAAATAAATAAGTCAATCGAATTATAACATGGACCAATACGGACCTACTGAACGAGCGTACCATCCCCCTAACCAAACAAGAACAGGAGATGGTAAACTAATTCACGGTGACGTATCTTTCCATGCCATGAATCCAATATGGTATCCGGACCCCAACAAGGTTCAATACCTTCTCATCGAAGTAGTAAGTCACACCTACAACCAAACAAGGATAAGATGTGACAAACTAGTCTGCGACAAGTTATTGTTCCAAGCCACGGTCAGATACAAGTACCCAAACCAAAAGTACTCGTACCTAACGGATAAAAGTGCCTAACCGTTCTAAGTGATATGTTGTTAAGAACAATCCTTCATACGCATGGGCCCTGGTTGAATAGGATCGACATAGTCCCCCCTTGGGGCACTAGAGGCCCAATCAATAAGAGCATGACATTCCGCAGAATCACTAGTGGCCGTCAGTAATCTTGGGTAAGCTCACCCGCATCTCCGGTGGAGCTCACGGGTTACAAAAGGGAAAGTGCATCGAAGCCCATATGCTAAGGAATTGTCCTTCCCGCCCAATGCCTACTTTGTTGTATCCACAACAGTAAACCTCTATAACCGCTAAGTCAAACTAAGCATGCAACCTCTATTAGCGGTTATTCCTATAGCACGGCTTGTACGTACTGGTGGCCAGCCAATCACGCACTTCCGTGTCCTACATGCGACACACAACTTCGTGTTACAACGTGTCAAGGCCAATGAATACAACACACAAGGTGGTCCCTTAAATCTAGGTTTAATGTGAGAAAAATAATACATAGCAGGAAATATAAACGAACAGTAAGTTCTAACAGGTTATGCCATGTATCACAGTTTATTTTGCATAAAGAAAATAAATAATGCATGAAATATGAGCTAAAATAAATAAACAGCTAATGGCAAGGAGTCTTGCCTGGTAGGACGCCTGGTGTAGTACAATAATCCAGGTGGCACGATCTGCGACTTCGGTACAACAACTATGCATGGTGACCTCTGATGGTGGCACGGACAGTTCCATTGGATCCAGAAGGGTCAAATTAGTTAGGGTGGACATAAGGTAGGCTTGAATTGGCGAGGGAATAGGAAGGATGGGTTTGGTCTCGGACTGAAGGATAATCGAAGGAGTTTGATATATACGTTTTTAGAGAACTATTTATAAAACTCGAAAATATATTCCCATTAGCTAAAATAGTTTTTAGGTAAATACTTGAAAAGTATAAAATCGTTTTAGGCAATCACTTAAACTTTTAAAATATGGTTTTTGAGAGAGTAAATAAAATCGTTCTTGGTAAAAAATATACGTTTATTAACTACTTAAAAATCGAAAATTTTCTATACATTAATTGAAACTATATATATATATATTTTTACTTATCAATAAAGAATACTTGGTAAAATAATATAAATACTAAAAATTTATAATCAATAATAACATTAAAACTATACAGTTATATATGTATATAATATACTCAAAATAATATTAAATAATGAAAATACTAGAACTATTAGGCTGCTGTATACAAACATTATTAATAACATTAAAAAATAATAATAATAATACTAATAGAAAAATAAAATTAAAAATAATGATAACTCACTGTTCCTCCTCGTTTCACGAGAGGAATTAATAACATTATAATAATAATAATAAAAATAATAATACTTACTAAAGAAGAAGAAGAAAAAACAAAAAAACAAAAAAAAAACAAATAAAAAGCTAAACCAAACAAAAAAGCAATATAACCAATAAAAAGCAACAGAACAAATGAAAGTCGACTACTGCTGCAAAGCAAAACCAAACAACTGCTGTTCTTCGAAATAAAGAAGTAAGAGGGGAGAGAGGAACCGAGAGAGAGAAGGTGAGGAGTGACAAGGGGGAGCGGGAGCGGATTCGCCGGCGGCAAGGGGCGACAGACACGCGTGGAGGGAGGCGGCGGAGAGTTCGATCGGGGATGCGCGCGCTCGCCGGCGCTGTCGAGATCGGGGCGGTGCGTGGTGGCTAAGACGCTGGGTCGACGCCGGAAGAGGACGCGAGCGGCTGGGGTCGGGATCTGGTACAAGAAGGCAGTGGCCAAGGGCGGTGTGCGGCCGCGAGGGTTGCGGTGGCGGTGCGCTGCTTCGGGCGGCGCCGGAGTGGTGCACGCGGAGGAGGAGGAGGCGGTCAAGGCGAGGGTCTCGTCGACGGGCGGCGCCGAGCGCCGAGAGGGTTTCGATTGGGCGGAGGGTTTCCTCGGGAGGCACGGAGGTCGGTTGGTGACGCCGGCGGCCTGGTCGGCTCGGCGGCTGCGGAGGCCTAGCGCGGCGGAAAGAAAAAGGGCAGAGTCAGGCACGAGAAGGGGGCTAGGGCTCAGGCGGAGGATCTAGGGCACGGCGGCTCGCCGGAGGTCGGCGATGCGGGGACGGGGACGACAGAGCTCAGGTTAGGACTCTTGTTTACTTTTCCATTGCGGTTTTTCTTGGGACTTCGGTGGTTTGGTGGTGGCGAGGCCGGCGATGCCCGTGGTGGCGGTGTGGTGATGTCGGGTGGCAGCGGTTGTGGAGGGCTGGAAGTTGGCCGGAGTTGGCTGGGATTGTGGTGTGTTGGTTTGGCGGTGGTCAGGAAGAAATCTACGGGGGCGGCCAGGGGTTTGGTTTGGTCGCTGAGAGTAACGGAGTGCAGTGGAGTGGTGGTGGTGTCCCGGTGGCGACCGGAAGGTGGCAGCGGCCGGTCACTAGAGAGCCGGGGTGGATGCTGCTAGGTTTCGGGTTAGGGTTAGGTTTTAAATCGTGTCGGCGTGTCCTGCGTGACACGAGCACGAGGAAGATTTTATGGAATAAGTTGTATTTGGGTGTGTCGGATACAGGATAATGATATGTGTCCGTGTGTGGACACGAAGAGGGTGATAATGTAATTGTAATGGTGGAAATTAGTGGAAAAGATGGAGACACGGACACGATGCACGCACGATAAAATCTATGGACGACAATTAGTTAGGGTTGGAAATTTGTGGAAGAAATTTGGAGAATAGAAATACATGGATGAGTACCTGCCTATTTATAGGATGTGGGAATTCCCATTAAGATAAGGATTAGGATTTTAAACCCAATTTAGATAATTAAATCTATAATTTAATTTAATTCAATAAATCCAAATCCAAATCCAAATCAAAATCCAATTCCAAATACAAATCAAATTTAAGTCTAATTAAATTCTTGGTTTAAAATCAATGGGATAAATCAAATTTCAAATGTTTTACTATTTAAATAAATCCACAAATTCAAATCAGGATTTAAATCGCCACAATAATTTTGAAATATATTTTCCAAAAATATAATATAATAATAATTTCGAAAATAATATTTATTATTTAAATGCACTAATAAATAATTAAAATAATATTTATGAAGAATATTATTTAATATTAGTAACTGTTATAAACGAAAAGGCTTTCATAAATAAAATTGTAAACTTGGAAAAATAATTATTATATATATTATTTTGAAAATAGAAAATTGTTTTTCTAAATTGTGTACGCTCGCACATAATTGCACTCGTCGAGCAAATTCGAAAAAGAAATAAAAGGTCATGCGCGACGTATAATACGACTACGCGACGTATATTACAAAATTTTAAATCAGTACTAAATTTAATAATAATAAAAAAATAGTAGAATTTTTAGGGGTTTTACAACTGTCAAACTATACTAGCCTACACATAAGTACACACACACATCCATATGCTCTCCCCTCTCTAACTTTCTATGTGTATACATGTATATATATGTAATAATATACATACAACCAATGTGAATTATAATTTAATGTAGGTATAGCCTACATAGATAGTGTATATAAATATGTGAATATAATGTGTAAGTTGAGATTCCTGTTATAAACATATATGTGTGTATATATATATATATATATATATATATATGTAGAGTGTATATGTAGTTGGCCTATATGTGATATGGCCTAGTGTTTGGCTACTTGCCTATAGGATAGGGCCTATGGCCTATATATAACCTAGATGGCATAGCCTAGGGTACTCATGGGTGGTTTGTGTGTATGAAATACACACATGTGTAATACCTATAGACTAGTGTATGGAGTATACTAGCTAAGGCAGACTGTTTAGGCCTAGTTAAACTTCAGGTTGACCTAGTTGACCTAACTTTGACCTTTTAGTTGACTGAAGTTGACCAGGGTTGACTTTGGTCTAGGATTGACCTAGTATCATGTAGACTGCATCATAGTATCTTATTTTATTTACCTGGACATGTTGTGACTTGTACTGTTCTATAGGAGACATACACCACTCCTCGGACAGTAGATATTCTTTAGATACTCAGGATACAGGAGAGTACATTATCTGATCATTTTATATCTGTTATAATTATTTTCCTGCTTTAGATTACTTTACTTGATGCTGTCACGTTGGTCACACGGATTAGTACTATATGGATCCTTTCTTGAGATGTTATTCCCTCAGGGAGCATCGTATACTACATATTCTGTGCGTTTCACTTACATTGTGTATCACTATGCTTCATGGTTCATTGATCACTTGTGACATGTACTCTCATGATCACAGAGTCTTCCTTGAATCACCCATTTATGGACATTTCCAGAATCACCCATTTATGAGCCTACCATGTATCACCCCTTGTGGGCCATTACATGGATCGTAACATAACCTGGCTAAATCATTGTGTATTGATTGGGGTACGGAGGAGTAGAAGTAGATATGTGAATAATATCCAAGTAGTGTAGTTCCCAGAATCACTCCATAGTATAGTTCCCAGAATCTCCTATGCCATTTACATGTCTATATTGTACTCTGACTCACTAGCCACTGTTAGTTCTCTATTTATAGTAGATATTTCTTTTACAGTTCTCTCTCTGTTTACATTCTGTACTTTCTTTCAGTTTTCTGTATCTTACTCTACTGCATGATTATATTTTCTAACCTACTATGATCTGTTGAGATGTATTGTGCTCGCTCCTGTCCTGACTGGACCTATTAAAAATTTTACAGAGAATGATGAGGCTATGGTGTCTACCCTTATGGGGCAGTTTAGACAACACTTGTGACTTGGACCCACTTACAGTAGAGGATCTGCCACCAGTGGTTTAGACGGCTAGCTTAGATTTTTACCTCGTCTTTCTCAATGATACATTATTGTATATACTGGGAGTTTTATCTCGATATTGTGGAGATGTTATCATAGACACTTGGATCTCTATTTGTTGTATCTCTGTGGATTCATTTCGTTCCTTATCTCTCTATCTTTTTATCGTATTCTACCTTAGATGTGATTGAGACTGTATTGCTATGTCACCTCCATTCGGAGTGTATATACTGTACAAGTACCCTTATATTGTTAGATGATTGACCTAGGACAACGATCTACCGCCGACACTGCGGCGTAGGCTGGGCGTTGTTACGTACTCGTACCCTCACAGTGGGTGCGGGTCATGACACGTTTTTAGTGGTGGCCCATGCAGGTCGAGTTTATGTAGTGGTATTTGAACTAGAGTATCACTACAGCCTACAGTAGGATTAGGATATTTTTGAGGGTACTCAATCACACTAGGAAAACTCTTACTCAGATTCCTTTTATCTAAATTTGCTGCTTATTATTTTCAATTGAATATAAACTGTCCTCCTTTGATTTTTTTTGCTTTATTCTCAGTAATTGCTTCTTGGTTTGATCTGTCTTCATGATGGTTATGAAGACATGATCTCATCGCTCCGGTTCGGGGGATACTATCGAGAGGCTGGCCACCTCTCGTCTTGTTCATCAGGGCCTTGAGACCGCAGCTTCTGTTGTGTCGACTCAGGTTGGCGTTTCTGCTACATTGGAGGTGCACCTCCATCTGTACAGAGACCTTTTTCCGTCATTTCCGATTTCTCTTAGCAGCAGCGGTTCATGCAGCATCAGCAGTAGACCAGGGAAAACCAGTAGGGGCGAGCTATCATCAGGACAGTCGATGATGCACAGACCATTAGAGATCTTGCTGCAAGTTCCGTTCTTCTCGATTTCATTCCCGCAATTGTCTTTTATAACTACCTTGAAATCCGATTCCATCTGTTCCTTGTTGATTGATTAATTTTGTCATGTTGCTCTTTTGTTATGTTTATTTTTTTTTCTTCTGAGAAAATTATATGGGCTAGGTCACCTAAATCATGGGATCTAGAATCTTCGATAGTCGTGTTAGTTGGCATAGTGTGGACATGTAGTCAGATTTTGGATGTATTTCTCGGTTATGGGAATTTAAGGTTTTTGCCGTCGCATGCGGCAATGCAAAAATTTTAAATACCATGAACCTAGAGGTACGTACCTTAGTCAAGGACTCTGTGATTATCGTAGCCTTGTTCACTAACATGATGTAGACTCTAGACAACATGATTTTGGACAGACGTATATGATTAACAGATTGTATCTTGAGAAGGTTTTAAACATCATACCCTTCTGTTGTTGTAAATAACTTAGGAGTAAGGATATTTAGTTTTGTAGAGCTTGGTAGATAATTTGTAGAGTGTTTGTACCCTAGAGATGATAGTTAGCATTGGTATTAGAATAGTAACCCATGGTAGATGATTTCCCTGTTATTTATAAAACCAACCAGTTTATATATAGGATGGTAGTATGCCATACAGCCTTGATGATTGTTATTACTTTCCTTACCTTTTTCCAGTGAGACACCCATGACCAGAGCCTGTCCTTGAATATAATGGTAGTTCACCTAAGACTGAGAGGCCTATATACATATAGATTGCAGATGGTATTGGCATATGAGATATGGGTTTGGTTGGTGTCTATAGGTCATTGTTGTATAGGATTATTAACATGTTGATTAGCCTATATTGGTCCAGTTTCTATTTTAGTTAAGTTCTCTTTGTGTTGAGTTCAGTCATGTTTGATCAACCTTTATAGACAGTGTGTAGACCCTTCACTAGATACCCTGTCCCCTTGGTTCAGACTTATACAAGTTGCTCACTGCACTCAAAATTTCATTACCTACCATATTGCATCATAGATTTCACTGGACTATTGTTCAGACCCCAATTATTGACGCACCAATATAACCATCAACCCCTTACCATATTCTGTATATCTGGAGAGTTAGTATCGTACATATTAGAGGTCTACACTCATCCTTACTTCTGTACATGGTGACCTACTGTATCTCTTAGCAATTACCTTACTTGATAGCCTTACAATACCCATTATTATAACCTGCATACCTGCCCTACAAAACCTTTTTGGACAGGGTTGTTCAGTCCATTTAGGACAGTTATATTCATTGGGGATATAATGTGGGTTGTTGATAAGAGTTCTCCCTTGACCACTGTTCTGTCCCAACACACCTTACAGTATATGACCCTTTCATTTGAGTGCTAGGCATGTGGTAGGGAGTGTGTGTTTTAGACCCTGAGTAGAGTTGAGGTGATGAGGGTTAATATATATAGTTTGTATATATATATATGTAATGTATTTTGTTGGTACGTAGCCTGCACTCATTTGCAGTATACTGCCTATTGCATTCCCTGTACACCAGTTTGGTTCACTTCTTCAGACCACTGTCCTGCATGTAGTTAGTTTAGCCAGATAGAGAGGAGAGCTCAGGTTGATCTTGAGGCATGTTTCAGTCACCATGTAGGTTTCTCTCACTTTGACTAAACAAGTAGACCCAAATGTCCTATCTTTTAGCTTATAAAAATTCAGTCTCCTTAGCATCATTCCCTTTTGCCTATATAGATGTTTCAAACCATTCATCCTTAGCCAAATTTCTGAGCATTTGTTTCAGTCCCTTATAAGTATAGTCTACTTTAACCCTTGGTTGATCAGTTTTATATATATATATATATATATATATATATATATATATATATATATATATATATATATAGATGATATACTTAGGATATATGTGATGGGTGGTTGTTCTTGAGCTTATGTATATATGGTATTTGGTATTTATGTGCTTAGAATATAGGTACTTAGTTATGGGTGACTTGATAGGATTGGAAAGTTAAGAGCTAGCCTATTATAGAGTTCTCTTTTTGCTAAGTTCTAGTTGCCAACACCTAGGTAGCTAGCATAGGTAAAATCCTAAGAAGTTGACCAGCTGATGACCAAGTACTAGGATGTTGAAAAAATTGACTAGTGATTGACCCTTGACTATGTTTGACCTGGAAAGGGGTGCGATCATCTTAATTTCGAGGACGAAATTTTTCTAAGGTGGGTAGGATTGTAACACCCAAATGAGGGTAATTTTGAAATTTTGTATTTTAATTTATTTAATTATGATATTTAAATAATAATATGATTTTTGGTGATTTTTAATCATATTAAAACTATTTAAAATCATGACTTGTGATTTTGGTATTTTGCTATTGAAACCATAGAGACTGTCTACCCTAGAGCCTAGCCATGTGATTAGGGTGTTTCATTTATCATTTTTAGTTTGAGGGTATTTTTGTCATTTTTGAATTATTTGAATTTAATATATTTTATTAGGAATTTAAAATGATTTATTTGAATGGTATGATTTAAATATTATTTAATTAATTTCTATGTGGTTTAGATTAGCCTAACCTAGATTGGACCTAACCTAGATTAGTCATAGCTAGTCTAGTGAGCCACATTGAGTTTAGTTAGTATTGGTTAAATGGGTTTAAGTCATGATTAGCTAGGTTGAGTGGGTTACAACTTGACTAGGAAGGAGCCCTAGATTCTAGGCCATTCAAATAGACTTGATGCATTGCTAGCCTTAGATGCACCCCTAGAAACCCTAACCCTAGCTAAGTGGCCAGCCAAGGACCCCCCCTTGCCTATAAAGTATCTCTATTGGGAGTTGTGCCTCTTTTCAATATTCCATCATTTTGCTAAGAACTAGGTAGGCCTCCATTTGTATTTCTTCATAGATTAATCAATAGAGCTCCATTTTTATTGAGATTTCTTCCATAACACTCTAATCACTGTTCCCCTACTGTTCATGGAGGTCATTCTCAAATTTGGGACAATTTGGAGCTTTGGGGTTAGCAAGAAGGATCCCCCATTTTGAAACTTTCTTTGGAGAAGAACACCAATAGGTTATTTCTCATTCTCTCCATGAAATTTCAATTTCTAAGCATGGATAGGAAGCCATAGGTGTCCTCTAACTGTAGGAATAAGTTTCGCTAGGTTTCGTGTCCTTTACGTGTCCGTATCGGACACGTACCAGTGTACATTCGTAGGTGTTCGACGAAATGCCACAGTGGGCATTTCGTTCTTATTTTCTAATTTTGTTTGAATAGAAAATTAAGGTTTTGTGTCGCTTACACGTTTCTAATGGACTGAACACATTTCGTGTCGTGTCGGGGTGGTATTGGACCCGCGGACATGCCCCCGCGCGTACTCGGTTGGCTGTCCTGCTACCCGCGTGTCCGTGTGGCCATTATAGGAGTCGTAGACACTTGATATTGGACACAGACCAAGGGGCAGTAACTGACATCACACTACTTGAGTCTCGTGTCGTCTTGTGTTGTGTCGGGGGAGAAATCGCTCACGCACTGGTTTTGTACACAGACTGTGCGCCCAGATATTTCCTACTGATACGGTCTTCGACTCGGACACTGACACGCCGTGGACACGATACAGGGTGTCGACTCTCTAGCCTGGGACCTCATCTACCTATGGACACGTGCACGAGACCTCACGTGCTTCGTGTCGTGACCTAGGTCGATCGACATGGCTGCACGAGCCAGTGCACGAACTGTGCACTACAGAAATTCGAACCCCAGTTTCCCTTGCTTTGGACACTTCGTGTCCACTTTTGTGGACACGACACGACCTGTATAACACCCTAACATGTGCACGACACTATGTTGGCCTTTAATTTGAAGTTTTTATGTATATTCGAATCCTAATTTAAGGATTCCTGTTCTGATACATTTTGTTCATAACCTATTTAGGACTTTAAAATGATAATTAAATGTTAAACTATATTAGTATGTGATGTTTAGTATACATACATGTCTGTGATTACCAGCATATGTGATTAGGGTCGAGAATTGTTGGGTTTTGCATGAAATTTAGATTCGAATATGGGAAATTCCCATATTCCTGATACTCTCTGTGTTCTCTGATTTCAGAGTTCACTAATAATGTTTAAACCATTGTTACATGCTAAATTATATAGTTTTTATATTGTATTTACCTAGGTATACATGCTCGAGTGTTATTGTTTTGGTTTTGTATTTGTGTTGGTTGTTTTGTGTTCGAATGCATTGAGCATACTCGAACAACATGTTATACAATATAACTTGATTCCAGTTTTCCCTTGTAACTGAATATAACCTGAGTTGAATGATTAATTGGTTTGGGAGTTAAGGTTGTATCTATGAAAATATATAGACTGGACTGAGTATGAGTAGTAGAGGGTGGGTTAGTGTTTGGAATGTGAAATGTTAATGTCCATGCTAATTTAGGTTATTAACTGAGGTTGAGTGTTAACCTGGGTATACGAAAATCCTGAGTTCAATCAAGTGAGTATGTGAATTCCTGAGATTGGTTTCCTAAATTCTGAGATTCCTGTCACCTTGATTTCCTGAGAACCCCTTGCCATTCACTGATTATTCAAATCTGAGACCCTGTCACATGATTCACCTGGGAATATTTCCCCAATTAAACACTGTTTTCAATCCTAATTCCTGAAAACTAAGGGAATATACATACTAATTTATATCCTATGCTACACTATTTTCCCTACCTATTTGTACTGTCATACACAGGCACTGCTACACACAGAAAATACTTTCATGTCACCTGAACATAGCCTATATCCTATTCCTAAGTATCCTGTACACAACTGGGACACTATGATACATGGTCTTCCTATATGACACTGTCACTTGGACTAGTAGCTGTCATCGTATGAACCTGGTTTTGCTAGGACTGAGTTGTGGTATACTAAAATTTGAGTTGTAATATGTCCTGTCACTTGGTTTATTCCTGAGAACACAACTGGTACACTTACCTGAACACTGAGACTCTTTGCATCTCACAAATCCTGAGAAAAAACCCTGTCACCAGTAATCTAATACACACAACTGAGGCATTGGCATTTGTAAACCTGTGATACACTGTCCTGAACACCTTAGACCCTGTCAATTGATTCCTGAAAATAACTTGAACACTGAACATGAGACACTTTGGACACTACTTTCCTGTCATTGGGTTCCTGGGATTACATTGTACACACACACACAGGAACATGCCTATCCTAGTATCTAGTACACTGTCACACAATACAAGCCTACACACAAATACACACACACATCCATATGCTCTCCCCTCTCTAACTTTTTATGTGTATACATGTATATATATATAATAATATACGTACAACCAATGTGAATTGTAATTTAATGTAGGTATAGCCTACTTAGATAGTGTGCATAAATATGTGAATATAATGTGTAAGTTGAGATTCCTGTTATAAACATATATGTGTATATATATATATATATATATATATATATATATATATATATATATATATATATATATATATATATATGTAGAGTGTATATATGTAGAGTGTATATGTAGTTGGCCTATATGTGATATGGCCTAGTGTTTGGCTACTTGCCTATGGGATAGGGCCTATGGCCTATAACCTAGATGGCATAGCCTAGGGTACTCATGGGTGGTTTGTGTGTATGAAATACACACATGTGTAATACCTATAGACTAGTGTATGGAGTGTACTAGCTAAGGCAGACTGTTTAGGCCTAGTTAGACTTCAGGTTGACCTAGTTGACCTAACTTTGACCTTTTAGTTGAATGAAGTTGACCAGGGTTGACTTTGGTCTAGGATTGACCTAGTATCATGTAGACTGCATTATAGTATCTTATTTTATTTACCTGGACATGTTGTGACTTGTACTGTTCTATAGGAGACAGACACCACTCCTCGGACAGTAGATATTCTTCAGATACTCAGGATACAGGCGAGTACATTCTCTGATCATTTCATATCCTGTTAGAATTATTTTCCTGCTTTAGATTACTTTACTTGATGCTGTCACGTTGGTCACACGGATTAGTACTATATGGATCCTTTCTTGAGATGTTATCCCCTCAGGAAGCATCGGATAATACATGTTCTGTGCGTTTCACTTACATCGTGTATCACTATGCTTCATGGTTCATTGATCACTTGTGACATGTACTCTTATGATCACAGAGTCTTCTTTGAATCACCTATTTATGGGCATTTCCAGAATCACCCATTTATGGGCCTACCATGTATCACCCCTTGTGGGCCATTGCATGGATCGTAACATAACCTGGCTGGATCCTTGTGTATTGATTGGGGTACGGGGGAGTAGAAGTAGACATGTGAATAATATCCAAGTAGTGTAGTTCCCAGAATCACTCCATAGTATAGTTCCCAGAATCTCCTATGCCATTTACATGTCTATATTGTACTCTGACTCACTAGCCACCGTTAGTTCTCTATTTATAGTAGATATTTCTATTACAGTTCTTTCTCTGTTTACATTCTGTACTTTCTTTCAGTTTCCTGTATCTTACTCTACTGTATGATTACATTTTCTAACCTGCTATGATCTGTTGAGATGTATTTTGCTCGCTCCTGTCCTGACTGGACCTGTTGAAAATTTTACAGAGAATGATGAGGCTATGGTGTCTACCCTTATGGTGCAGCTTAGACAACACTTGTGACTTGGACCCACTTGCAGTAGAGGATCTGCCACCAGTGGTTTAGACTGCTAGCTTAGATTTTTACCTCGTCTTTCTCAATGATACATTATTGTATATACTGGAAGTTTTATCTGGATATTGTGGAGATGTTATCATAGACACTTGGATTTCTATTTGTTGTATCTCTGTGGATTCATTTCGTTCCTTATCTCTCTATCTTATTATCGTATTCTACCTTAGATGTGATTGAGACTGTATTGCTATGTCACCTCCATTCGGAGTGTATATACTGTACAGGTACCCATATATTGTTAGATGATTGACCTAGGACAGTGATCTACCGTCGACACTACGGCGTAGGCTGGGCGTTGTTACGTACTCGTACCCTCACAGTGGATGTGGGTCATGACAAGTAGAGGGGAGTACACTCCAGTGAACTAGACAACAGTATATTTGGTTTTTGTGTGAGTGAGTCAGTAGTTTGCCTGGGTTTATACCTATAGGTGTATATACTTAGATATGTATGTGGTGCTCAAATGAGCATTGCCATTTTTGTGCTCTCAGGTTGCAGGCAATGGGTATAAGGAGTAGCAGTAAGGATTTGTGTAGCCCATATATATATATATATATTTTTATTTTATTTTTTGTGTAGCCCATATATATATATATATATATTTTGGTAGCCCATTTATTTTATTTTATTTTATTTTTTGTGTAGCCCGTATATATATATATAGTACAAAAAATATTTATATAGGGCAGCCATGTATCTATGTGTTCAGGGAGGTAGGGAGCCCAGATCTGTATATACAGTTAGTAAGGCATACAAGTGTGTGTGAGTGTTATTTGGAGGGATAGGCAGTAGGTAGAGAAAGGCATATATATGCACTTGGTAGCAGGGGACAAGGGCCTTGGGCCTGTGCAAAATACTGATATATATATATATATATATATATATATATATATATATATATATATATATATATATATATATATATATATATATATATATATATAAATACTTTATATATATATATATATATAATATATATATATATATATATATATATATATATATATATATATATATATATATATATATAAAGTAAGAAATATATATATATATATATATATATATATATATATATATATATATATATTTCTTACTTTATATATATATATATATATATATATATATATATATATATATATATATATATATATATATAAAATATATATATATATATATATATATATTATTTTATATATATATATATATATATATATTTATATATATATATATATATATATATATAATATATAATATATATAATATATATATATATATATATATATATATATATATATATTATATATATTATATATATATATATATATATATATATATATATATATATATATATATATATATATATATATATATATGTCACTCCCCATTCCCAGAATGCATATTTTTATACATGTACTACTCGAATGTATTTATTTAGTATTTATCATGTATTTATTTAATATTTATCATGTATTATCCTGTATTTAAATTCCTTTAAATTTCATGTTAATTAATTAATCTGCTCTTTAAATTTTCATGTTAATTTATTTCCTGCAATTATATTTCTGCAATTTTATTTCTGTACTTTATTTCCTGCTCTTATTCTCTGCTTTAGCTAGGCTTTAAGTTCGGGTTAGCCTTGGTTGGATCCCCTACAACCCGACCCATTGGACCCGGCCCAACTTCCACCTACCACCCCTTTTCTATTTAAAGCTTACATCTCTTTCTCTCTCCTCATAAACTCACATTCTCACTATTACTCCTCCTCTTCTTCTTCATTACTCTCTCCACCTACCAAGCCGTAGGCAAGTACAACTTGCTCCACATGAGAACCCTTGTTTTTATGGTTCATTTATCTTCCTCTCATGATCCTAAGACAGTTTAGAACTTGGCATTTTTTATTTCGAAGTCTTAATTTTTGTAGATCTAAAAATGAGTTATTTTCGGAGTTTGGTGGTTTTGATCTATCAAACTTCTTTGTTTTCAAGTTTTGATGGTTCTATGTTGTAGAGAGTTTTATTCTACCCAATTTTGACCTTTGGAAAGTTGGATTTGGACTTGTTTTGACCAAGCTATGGACCTTTGAAGCTTTGGGGTGCAACCATGGAGTTCTTGCTGTTTGGAGAAGACAGTGAGCAGTGTACACTAGCTTTTTAGCTTGCGTCACTGAGCTGTGCGCGCTCTTTAGCGCAGCGCAGTCTGGAGTCCATACGCTACCTTTTTAGGAAGCGTGTGTCTTGCATACGCTACCTTTTGGAAGCGTATGTCGTATGGAGTTCATACGCTACCTTTTGGGAGCGTATGACTTGCATACGCTGACTTGAATGATCAGGAGTCGTATGGAGTTCATACGCTACCTTTTGGGAGCGTATGACTTGCATACGCTGACTTGAATGGTCAGGAGTCGTATGGAGTTCATACGCTACCTTTTGGGAGCGTATGACTTGCATACGCTAACTTGAATGGTCAGAAGTCGTATGGAGTTCATACGCTACCTTTTGGGAGCGTATGACTTGCATATGCTGACTTGAATGGTCAGGAGTCGTATGGAGTTCATACGCTACCTTTTGGGAGCGTATGACTTGCATACGCTGACTTGAATGGTCAGGAGTCGTATGGAGTCCATACGCTGCCTGTGGGGAGCGTATGACTTGCATACGCTCACTTGGATGGTGAGGAGTCGTATGGAGCCCATACGCTGTCTCTTTGACCTGAGCGTACGCTGACTTGAGCGTAGCCTGACTTGAGCGTACGCTGACCTTACTTACTCTGATCTTCTATAGCCCTGTATATTGATATTTTATTAGATATTTAACGTCCATTTTATATCCTTACGCCTTTCGGCATAAACTTGATAAATCATGATATGTTGATATTTTTGTTAAATATAGATTGTTACATGGGATGTACCATGTGTCATGAATTGAGTTATAGATACCCCGATTGACTGGAATTAAATCCTGAGAGTTGTAGACTCGACCCCACTGAATACTAATTGACTTTCATGCCTTGTCACCATTGATAATAATGGTTATCTTGACTAAATTGATCATGCGTTCCTAGTTGGAACTAAGAGACTGGCTAGTCGTCTTATTGAATGAAATGAATGAGACACGTTCATGTTATGGACTATTGTAATCGACTGGCTGATCCCGAATATTGACTTACATGCACATGCAGGCTTCAATCTATTTATTTATTTATTTACTTATTTATTTTCTACAAAAAAAGCATGTGTACTTTATGGTCAAGGCATGATTATCGTGGTTAGATTTGATTGTTGCATTACGCTATGTAAGACCTGCAACCTAACCGCACTGGTATCGTTGTAGAGTTGTGCATATCGTACGCCGTACGTAAGTACTCATTTGAATGACCAAGATCCACGGCATGGGATTTCACTCAACGTAGGGACTATTAAGTTAAATAAAATAATGATGGCATGGAAAGAATTGATTCCCGAGTTCTTACATGGCAGCCCCCTTGGGACAAGTAATACCCGACGGGCCGGCTGGTTCCCACAGATACTGTAAAACTGCCACACGGGCAGGGCCAGATTTAGAGCCGGTCCCCGAGGATCCAGCTTACTTCTACCTCCAGGATGGTCAACACTAGAGGGGTGATCGCAGGAGGACTCGAGCGGGTTCCTTACTTCACCGCTCGTTTTGTCACTTACTTTATACTTGGCCGTTTGGCACCGACATGTTAGTCGGATTGTCTTGTACTTACTTTTACATAATTGTAATTAAAGTCAGACTGCAGCTGATAACAATTGTGTATACTTTTGCTACATCAATCTGGCTATGTTTTGTAAAGCCAGATATCAAGAACATTTTGACAGAGCGTTTGGGACGCCTTACTGTTTTATCTTACATGTTCTCTATTACTGTTTCTTGTTTGAATGATTGAGACAATAGATGTAAAGTGACCATAGTGAGACTTTCATGTAGTATGTACCCCCTCGTCTGGTTAGACAGCATTGATCGTATTATACGGTATTTATCTACCCGTAATACGTAGCTGGCTGAGTCATTCCCCCGCTCTCCAGTATTCTGGTTCTGGGGCGTGACAAGGTTTTAGTGGTGGCCCATGCAGGTCTGATTTTAGACTTGTGGGGTGTTTTGATTTATAGGATGTCTCAATCACACATGTTCCCCCTTGATCTCATGATTTGTTGATTCTCAACTCCAGCTTGACATTCCAGTATCCCTTGACTTCATTGATCCTTCATGTCCAGTCGTTTGATTGTTCTCTTGTCCCTTTTCTTAGGGGCACCTCGTCCGTATCTTTCAGAGCTGGACAACAACAACATGGACAGCAGCATGGACAACCTGACCAGGTTGCTCAGCAACAAGGGTCAGAACCACTTCATGAGGCTATTCAAGAAGAGGTGATAGTGGAACCAGCGGTCGGACCGCAGTATCCGGAGGTTACAACACCACCAATAGTTCCACCTACCCCTGTGGAATTGGACATACCAGCCCTTCTGGAGATCATGAGAGGAATGATGGCTACCCAACAACATCAGATGTTAGCCCAGCAGCGCATGCACGCTCAGTTGCAAGAGCAGAATGTACTACTCAACCAAGGATTACAGACGGCATTGGAAAGAGGGGCAAGGACAGATTCAGGAGCGTCAGCCCGATTTTGCAAGTACAACCCCCGCCGTTTCGAGGGCACGGAGGATGCCATCTCAGCAGATGCATGGCTTAAGGATATTGAGGCTATTTTAACAGCCGCTAAGGTACCGGCAGAAGAACGTGTGGATCTAGTGAAGTTGTTACTTCAGGATCTCGCACGTGATTGGTGGGAAGCAGAGGAAGTAGGCATCAGACGTCCTGTTGCATGGGACAATTTTACTGCAAGGTTCAAGACGAAGTATTATGGAGTTGTGGTGCAGTTTGAGCTACAACAGAAGTTTATCAACCTCAGACAGGCTGGCAAGACTGTAGATGCTTATGCAGCGGAGTTCTGCAGATTGAGTAGGTTTGCCCCAGAGATGGTAGCAACGGAGCGCCAGAGGGCGATAAGGTTCCAGCAAGGGTTTCATCTTGAGCTCTTGCAATTGATAGAGGGGCACAATTACCAGACTTTTGACGAAATATTGACGGCAACCCGCAGGCATGAGATCCCCATTCAAAGGCTTACGGCAAGGACTGGGGGTCAGAAGAGATCCCACAGTCAGATTGAAGGAGGAGGGGGAGCAGCGCCCCGAACAACAGCACCATCCCCTGGCATTCGTATCCACGATGTGGCGATACAAGGACCAGCACCACCACCCAGGCAGCAACAGCAACAGAAGAAGAACCAGTAACCCCCGGCGGGCTGCACTTATTGTGGGAAGATGGGACACACTAGAGATGTGTGTCGGACATTGAATGGACTATGTCTGATATGTGGAAATCCAGATCATCGGGTTACCACATGTCCCATGAATTCGAGGTCAGGAGGACCAGTGCAGCAGTTTCCTGCTCTGCCAGCACCAGGGGCAGGACAATATCGAGGACCAGCGGTAGCAGTGAGACCGTTGGCACAGCGCCCGTTAATGCCGCAGGCTCAGATGTTTCGGCAGCAGGGGCCGCCGATGCAGCAACACTAGCATAGACCACCCCAGCATCATCAAGGAAGGGGCCAGCAGCAGCACCAGGCTAGGCCGCAACATGGGAACCAGCAAGGAGGTCGAGGACAGGCATTCACTCTGTCCTTGGAAGAGGCATTAGCATCGGGAGATGTTGTGGCAGGTAACATTCTCGTCGCCTCATATCCCGCAGTAGCATTATTTGATTCGGGAGTATCGCACTCATTTATATCTGCACGATTTGCGACACGGCTAGGAATGGAGTTCAAAGCATTGCCAGGGAGGTTGAATATACTCACTGGTAATGGGCTCGTAGGAGTTAGTAGAGTTATTCTAGCGTGTAGTATTGTAGTTTGCGGGCATTCCTTACCCGCCCAGTTGATAGAATTTTCTGTTGGAAATTTCGACGTTATCTTAGGCATGGACTGGCTGAAAGACAGTCATGCGACAATAGATTGTCGTAGTGGGAGTGTATCTTTTGATATTCCAGGCATGAAGAGATTCACCTTAGTCAGATCAGAGGCAACTCAACAAGAGTAGGGAGTAGTAATGGCAATGGAAGAAGTTCAGGTTCCGAAGGTAGTTGAAGAATTTTTAGACGTATTTCCCGGTCTGCCATCGGTTAGAGATATTGAGTTCAGTATAGAATTGGCACCTGGAACTAAACCGATATCAGATCGGGTTTACAGAATGGCGGATTCGGAGCAGGCCAAGGTATATCAGCATATAGAGGAATTAAAGGAGAAGAAGTTTATCCAAGCTAGCGTATCACCGTGGGCAGCACCAGTGGTACTTGTGGGGAAGAAGGATGGATCATCCAGATTGTGCATCGATTACAGGAAGCTTAACGCGGCAACAGTAAAGAACAAGTACCCATTACCCAGGATCGACGACTTATTTGATCAGTTGAGCAAGGCTAGAGTTTTCTACAAGATAGATCTTCGTTCAGGGTATCACCAAGTGAGGGTTCGGAAGGAGGATATTCCTAAGACAGCATTCAGGTCGAAGTATGGGCATTATGAATTCTTGGTAATGCCGTTTGGTTTGACCAATGCTCCAGCAATATTTATGGATTTGATGAACCGCATCTTTATGCCGTATTTAGATCAGTTTGTCATAGTATTTCTCGGCGACATTCTTGTGTACTCTGCTAGTGAAGAGGAGCATGAAGACCACCTCAGGAAAGTATTACAGGTTTTGAGGGAGAACCAGTTGTATGCCAAGCTCAGCAAGTATGAGTTCTGGACGGATCACATTTCATTTTTGGGTCATATCGTATCAGGAGCTGGAGTAGCAGTGGATCCCAAGAAGGTAGAAGCAGTAGAGAGTTGGCCAGTACCCAAGACCGTAGCTGATGTACGGAGTTTCTTGGGATTGGCAGGATATTACAGAAGATTTGTGTCAGATTTTGCAAGACTTTCAGCACCCATGACCCGCTTGACACGGAAGGATGTGCCATTTGTTTGGTCGGCAGAATGTCAGGCATCATTTAAGAATTTGAAGCAGAAGTTGATATCAGCGCCTATTCTTACATTGCCAGTCGGATCCGGAGGTTTTACTGTATATTGTGATGCGTCAGATAAAGGACTTGGATGTGTCCTCATGCAGCATGGGAAGGTGATAGCATATGCATCTAGGCAGCTTCGGGACCACGAGAAGAATTACCCAACTCATGATTTAGAGTTGGCGGCAGTAGTATTTGCTTTGAAGCTATGGAGGCATTACTTATATGGTGACCGAGTAAACATGTACACAGACCACAAAAGTCTGAAGTACATCTTTACTCAAAAGGAGCTGAACATGAGGCAGAGAAGATGGTTAGAACTGATCAAGGATTATGACGTGGAGCTTCAGTATCATCCAGGTAAGGCTAATGTGGTAGCAGACGCCCTTAGCAGAAGAGGCGGCACATTTATGTTAACAACGCAGAAGCATATCTTAGAAGACCTTCAGGAGATGGGCATCGAGGTTATACTTCCTAGCGATATAGGAGTTCTGGCGAGTCTACAAGTTCAATCCGACTTGGTAGGTAGGATCAAGGCGGCCCAGGCACAAGACCCAAGGATTCAGAAGCTTAGGGCAGAATGTGAGTCAGGGCTCAGGAAAGAGATGCAAATTCATGAAGATGGTACACTTAGGTTTGGATCACGTCTATGTGTGCCTAGTGGAGATATCAGACAGGAGGTTATGGCAGAAGCTCACAGTTCTCAGTATTCTGTACATCCTGGAGGGACCAAGATGTACCAAGATATCAAGCAGCACTTCTGGTGGGACGGGATGAAGAGAGATATAGCTAGATTTGTTTCCCGTTGCTTGGTATGTCAGCAAGTGAAGGCAGAACAGCAGAGGCCAGCTAGATTATTGTAACCGCTTCCCATCCCGGAATGGAAATGGGAGCATATTACAATGGACTTTGTGACCGGTTTACCGAGATCACCAAGTGGTAAAGATGCTATTTGGGTGATAGTAGATCGGCATACAAAGGTAGCACACTTTCTTCCTTTCAGGGCAATCAGAAAGAACAATTCAGACTTTGGAAGATATGTTGCGAGCTTGCACTCTGGATTTTGGAGGATCTTGGGAAAGCCACCTGCACTTAATTGAGTTCTCATACAATAACAGTTATCATGCTAGTATCCAGATGGCGCCATTTGAGGCACTATATGGTAAGAAGTGTAGATCGCCACTAGCATGGGATGATATCGGGGAAAGGAAGATGCTAGGCCCAGAAATGATTATTCAGACGGTTGAAGTAGTTAAAGGAATTAGAGAGCGACTTAGAGTTGCGCAGGACTGGCATCGTCATTGGACGGACCAGCATCGTAGGCCGCTAGAGTTTTCTGTTGGGGACCACGTGTTCTTACGGATCTTACCTACCCGTGGGGTCATTAGATTTGGCGTTCGCGGGAAGTTGAGTCCGCGATACGTAGGCCCATTTGCTATTCTTGATAGGGTAGGCGATGTTGCTTAATATCGGGGAAAGGAAGATGCTAGGCCCAGAAATGATTATTCAGACGGTTGAAGTAGTTAAAGGAATTAGAGAGCGACTTAGAGTTGCGCAGGACCGGCATCGTCATTGGGCGGACCAGCATCGTAGGCCGCTAGAGTTTTCTGTTGGGGACCACGTGTTCTTACGGATCTCACCTACCCGTGGGGTCATTAGATTTGGCGTTCGCGGGAAGTTGAGTCCGCGATACGTAGGCCCATTTGCTATTCTTGATAGGGTAGACGATGTTGCTTATCGTTTGTCCCTTCCACCTTCGTTATGAGAGGTGCATGACGTGTTTCATGTATCTCAATTGCGAAGGTATGTATCGGACCCCAGCCATATCTTCGATCATTCAGAACTGGTTGTTGGTACCAACCTGTCTTACGAGGAGCAGCCTGTGTCCATCTTGGACCGAAGAGAGAAGATACTCAAGAACCGAACAATTAACTTTGTTCGGGTTGCTTGGTGTCATCACTCTTTGGGAGAGTCAACGTGGGAACGTGAGGATGATATCCGATCACGGTATCCACATCTGTTTGACTCACAAGGTATATCTTTTTCTGTGTACCTGATTGTCTTGATTCCTCATGCTTATCACCTTATGGGTAGAATTGCTTGATGTCGTAGATTGTTAAATATAGATATGTTACTTGCTATAGACATTGTAAAATGATTGCTTCATTGAATTGCTTGTACTTAGATTAGTTTAGCCCCGAGGTTTCTATCCTGCTTGGATTTGAAATTCCGAGGACGGAATTTTTCTAAGGAGGGTAGAGATGTCACTCCCCGTTCCCAGAATGCATATTTTATACATGTACTACTCAAATGTATTTATTTAGTATATATCATATATTTATTTAATATTTATCATGTATTATTTTGTATTTAAATTCCTTTAAATTTTATGTTAATCAATTAATCTGCTCTTTAAATTTTTATGTTAATTTATTTCCTGCAATTATATTTCTGCAATTTTATTTCTGTACTTTATTTCCTGCTCTTATTCTCTGCTTTAGCTAGGCTTTAGGTTCGGGTTAGCCTTGGTTGGATCCCCTATAACTCGACCCATTGGACCCGGCCCAACTCCCACCTACCACCCCTTTTCTATTTAAAGCTTACATCTCTTTCTCTCTCCTCATAAACTCATATTCTCACCATTACTCCTCCTCTTCTTCTTCATTACTCTCTTCACCTACCAAACCGTAGGCAAGTACAACTTGCTCCACATGAGAACCCATGTTTTTATGGTTCATTTATCTTCCTCTTGTGATCCTAAGACAGTTTAGAACTTGGCATTTTTCATTTCGAAGTCTTAATTTTTGTAGATCTAAAAATGAGTTATTTTCGGAGTTTGGTGGTTTTGATCTATCAAACTTCTTTGTTTTCAAGTTTTGATGGTTCTATGTTGTAGAGAGTTTTATTCTACCCAATTTTGACCTTTGGAAAGTTGGATTTGGACTTGTTTTGACCAAGCTATGGACCTTTGAAGCTTTGGGGTGCAACCATGGCGTTCTTGCTGTTTGGAGAAGACAGTGAGCAGTGTACACTAGCTTTTTAGCTTGCGTCACTGAGCTGTGCACGCTCTTTAGCGCAGCGCAGTCTGGAGTCCATACGCTACCTTTTTAGGAAGCGTGTGTCTTGCATACGCTACCTTTTGGAAGCGTATGTCGTATGGAGTTCATACGCTACCTTTTGGGAGCGTATGACTTGCATACGCTGACTTGAATGGTCAGGAGTCGTATGGAGTTCATACGCTACCTTTTGGGAGCGTATGACTTGCATACGCTGACTTGAATGGTCAGGAGTCGTATGGAGTTCATACGCTACCTTTTGGGAGCGTATGACTTGCATACGCTGACTTGTATGGTCAGGAGTCGTATGGAGTTCATACGCTGCCTTTGGGGAGCGTATGACTTGCATACGCTGACTTGAATGGTCAGGAGTCGTATGGAGTTCATACGCTACCTTTTGGGAGCGTATGACTTGCATACGCTGACTTGAATGGTCAGGAGTCGTATGTAGTCCATACGCTGCCTTTGGGGAGCGTATGACTTGCATACGCTCACTTGGATGGTGAGGAGTCGTATGGAGCCCATACGCTGCCTCTTTGACCTGAGCGTACGCTGACTTGAGCGTAGCCTGACTTGAGCGTACGCTGACCTTACTTACCCTGATCTTCTATAGCCCTGTATATTGATATTTTATTAGATATTTAACGTCCATTTTATATCCTTACGCCTTTTGGCATAAACTTGATAAATTATGATATGTTGATATTTCTGTTAAATATAGATTGTTACATGGGATGTACCATGTGTCATGAATTGAGTTATAGATACTCCGATTGACTGGAATTAAACCCTGAGAGTTGTAGACTCGACCCCACTGAATACTAATTGACTTTCATGCCTTGTCACCATTGATAATAATGGTTATCTTGACTAAATTGATCATGCGTTCCTAGTTGGAACTAAGAGACTGGCTAGTCGTCTTATTGAATGAAATGAATAAGACACGTTCATGTTATGGACTATTGTAATCGACTGGCTGATCCCGAATATTGACTTACATGCACATGCAGGCTTCAATCTATTTATTTATTTATTTACTTATTTATTTTCTACAAAAGAAGCATGTGTACTTTATGGTCAAGGCATGATTATCGTGGTTAGATTTGATTATTGCATTACGCTATGTAAGACCTGCAACCTAACCGCACTGGTATCGTTGTAGAGTTGTGCATATCGTACGCCGTACGTAAGTGCTCATTTGAATGACCAAGATCCACGGCATGGGATTTCACTCAACGTAGGGACTATTAAGTTAAATAAAATAATGATGGCATGGAGAGAATTGATTCCCGAGTTCTTACATGGCAGCCCCCTTGGGACAAGTAATACCCGACGGGCCGGCTGGTTCCCACAGATACTGTAAAACTGCCACACGGGCAGGGAACAGTATCTGCTTTTATTATTATTGTATATTGTATATTGACGGGCGTCCTGCTAGGACTCGTCTAATTCATGCATGGCGTACATGATTGACTGGATAGACTAGCCTTGCTCGCACATGGTAAGAACTACGGAATCCCTAATTGCATAAATCCAGGATAACTTGGGACTCACAATAGCAAGCCGTAGGAGTTGATTGGCCGTTCAAGATGATTTATTTGTGTACTGTACTACTCTGTTACCTAACCGGGATGATTAGAATGTCAAGACATGACGGGCCAACTTCTGTCCTTGTTTGGTTGGGAGGTTGGTTCGAAGTGTCGTGATGTGATGTGAATCCTAGTGAAAAGCAGAGATCTATTATTATATTCTCTTACTTACTGGTTTTAGTTCTCATGTCGTGCTTCCTTGTGGTACTTGCTATTAGAGGTCCAACCTCTCTGGTTTTGCATGGCCAGGTTTAGAGCCGGTCCCCGAGGATCCAGCTTACTTCTACCTCCAGGATGGTCAACACTAGAGGGATGATCGCAGGAGGACTCGAGTGGGTTCCTTACTTCACCGCTCGTTTTGTCACTTACTTTATACTTGGCCGTTTGGCACCGACATGTTAGTCGGATTGTCTTGTACTTACTTTTACATAATTGTAATTAAAGTCAGACTGCAGCTGATAACAATTGTGTATACTTTTGCTACATCAATCTGGCTATGTTTTGTAAAGCCAGATATCAAGAATATTTTGACAGAGCGTTTGGGACGCCTTACTGCTTTATCTTACATGTTCTCTATTACTATTTTTTGTTTGAATGATTGAGACAATAGATGTGAAGTGACCATAGTGAGACTTTCATGTAGTATGCACCCCCTCGTCTGGTTAGACAGCATTGATCGTATTATACGGTATTCATCTACCCGTAATACGTAGCTGGCTGAGTCATTCCCCCGCTCTCCAGTATTTTGGTTCTGGGGCGTGACAATATATATATATATATATATATATATATATATATATATATATATATATATAAAATATACATATAATATATATATATATTTTTTTATAATATATATATATATTTTTTTATAATATATATATATATATATATATATATATATATATATATATATATATATATATATATATATATATATATATTTTATATATATATATATATATATATATATATATATATATATATATATAAAACAAAAAATATATATATATATATATATATATATATATATATATATATATATATATATATATATATATATATATATATATATATATATTTTATATATATATATATATATATATATATATATATATATATATATATATATTAAAATATATATATATATATATATATATTTTTTTATATATATATATATACATATATATATATATATATATATATATATATATATATATATATACATATATATATATATTAAAATATATATATATATATATATATATATATATATATATATATATATATATAGTGCCGAAAATATATATATATATATGGCAGCCATGTATCTGTGTGTTCAGGGAGGTAGGGAGCCCAGATCTGTATATACAGTTAGTAAGGCATAAAAGTGTGTGTGAGTGTTATTTGGAGGGACAGGCAGTAGGTAGAGAGAGGCATATATATGCACTTGGTAGCAGGGGACAGGGGCCTTGGGCCTGTAAAAACTACTGCAGCGAGACTTAGGGGGTTCCGGTGGAGATGAGGAGCCTATGGATAGCCTATAGAGGTCCACCATTAGCAACAGAAGGGCATATCTACCATGCCTATTAGCAAGGGGCGGGAAGTTCTAACAGAGAAGCAGTATTAGCAGTAGGATCATTCAGTAGACAGGAAGAAAAAGGGAACCTGTAGTAGGCAGGGGTGCCTAGGCAGCACACTTCTTTTAGCAGTACAAATTTGGCTTGCACTATGGAGCAGTTTTTAGGCCAGGTACTTATGGGTGTACATAGGTGAGTTTGGAAGAGCTAAGGGGAAATCCGTATCAGGGTGTATTGCAACCTGTGTATCCTGTAGAGTATATGTAGAGTGTCAAATGTGTTTGTATATGTAAATGTATGGTCTGTGTGAGATTGACAGTGACACATATGGGTGTATATATATTTGGTTATATTAGTGTGTATTGTGGAGTGATAGGCTTGGGTGGGTCACTTAGATGAATAGGTAGATAGCTAACAAGGAGAGAGGGATTTACTGCTCCTGTGAGTGTGAACAGGTGAAACATGTTTGGACTAGGAATGGATATGTGAGTTAGAGCACCCATGTAGGTGTCATCAGTAGCAGTTAGGCATAAGATGTGAGTGTGTGTGGTTCTTGTGGGCCCTAATATGAAAACAGATGTGAGAATGTGAGTATAGGTAATGACTTAGGTAATGCCTATTGGTAATGGTTAGGTGGATAAAGGTATAGACATGAGGATGCGTGTCCTAGGGACTAGGGTGGAGGTCATGTCTGTTCAGAGCAGGGGTTCCTGTCTAATATGGAAGCAGGTTAGATGTATGAAAGTATGTGTGTAAGGGAAAAATAGAAGGAGACAGCAGTAGGGGTGTGTGCGTGGTCAGTGATCAGGGAGTGAAGGCATGTGTGCAAGCTGTACGGCTTGTAGGGTAGCCTTAGTGAAACAAGAAGGGTGGTATGTTGTAGATCCCTGCAACATATATCTGTGTATATAGGGTGAGTAGCAAAGCAATAGGAAGGGCAGCCTATCAGTTAGTTAGACAGTGAGCTATTAAGGGAATGGTGCAGGTGCAAATAAAGGGATTCTAATCCCTGTTCACGCAGGTGTAGGGGAGAAGAATAGGTAACCGTGAAGTTGGGTTGGAGTTTACCTATGTACCAAGTAGCTAGTGCCAAGTGGTTATACCTGTGATATGTATACAAGTGTACTTATGAAGGGTAGGCTAGCAAACTAGGTCATACATAAATGCAGATGTAGGATACATGTAGGTAGGTAATATATATATATATATATATATATATATATATATATATATATATATGTGGATAAAAAAAAATAGGTGGATAAAGAAAACAAGATATTATGTGTGCATATCTTAAATAGGTAGGTTAGGGTCTAGTAAAGTCTAATATGGGTATGGATATGGTTAGGTAAGGTATTAAATTTGAGCCTATATGCATAATATAGGTAGATACACAAGGGTATGACTTGGTATGACCTAGTATAGACTAGAAAACCTAGGTATTGCCTAATTTGATCTAGCTTAGAATGGTACTGACCCGATTGACCTAGTTTGACCTAGAAATGATATGGAAACCTAGAATTAACTTAGTATAACATGTTTATGATTCCAAAACTCACACTGACATTAATATTCCATATTTAGGTCTTTGAGGTGTCGTATCAGACACTGTTGATATTTTACACCGGATCTCAGGCGAGTACATTCTCTGATAGTTTCTATTATTTAATTACTGCTATAATTCAAGTATTTAAAAATGTTACTTATGATTCTTGACATGATGGTACACGGATTGGTATTATCATTAGATCTTCAGTTACGAGATGTTACGTAAACTCATCGCAATGGTATCAGATACTGTTCCTCGTTGGTATTAGATAACATTGGATAATATTGGATAATATTGGTTAACATTAAATACATTGGCTAGTAACGTGTCATGGTTGGATCCATTGTATAAGTCGGGGCAGGGAAAATACTAGTTAGGTATGTGATCAAGAACTATTGACAAGTATTGTTAATCATCGGCTACTAGCTAATCATATACTTCACGTATGATTGAGCTAGCTTCCTTAGTGTAAATCATTGAATCTCCCAAGCCGATCACATATCTATTTGGTATCTAAAAACATATTGTTTATTGTAGTTTTTATATTCAGTTCATCAGTTACATTGCACTATCCCTAATATTGTAAGTTCCTCTTCCATTATTTTTTTGCACTGATCACATTCTATTGGTGATATTGCATGTCTTCCTTTATTACTTACATTGTATTAGTTTTATTTCTCATCGTATATAGCATCTTCTTTATCACTACTTTATAGCTATTGTCAATTAATTGGAATTGTTATTGGGTTGTACTTCACTCCAATCCTGACTGGATAATATTTTTCAGAGAATTTAGAGGACTGACGACATACCCAGGAGATTTACCTTGGAGCCGGTGCTCGCGGAGGGTGCACCTCCAGTAGTATTTTAGCTAGTAGCTAGATTTGTCTCCAGTTTGACATATTGAGGGATGTTATATTTATTCAGGAGATGTATTATTTGATATAGACTTCTAAATTGTTTGTACTTACTTATGTAACTACTCTATTTCATCACTTTATTATCTGATATCACTTCGTGCTATATTCTTCCTCTAGATTTATGTGATTGAGTATACATTTCTAGATTGCATATTATTCCTCCGTACAGAAATGATAGGTTATATTTCATATGTGTTAGATGCTAGATATTATAGTCGAGCTATACAGCATTCTACTATCAACACTGCGGTATAGGCTGGACATACCCGCGTGCTCGTGACCCTAAACCGGGTACGGGTCATGACAATCATTATTTATTTAAATGCTATATTTTGAGATACTTGGATTGTATATTATGTGTCTTGCTATGTCCCTCTGAGGACCTGATGATCTCTTCAGTTATAGACGGTCGACAGGATCTTGAGGAGTACGACCCAGGCTAGACTCTTTATTTGCGGACCATATGATTTTTTTCTTTGGATAGTGGACTTGTTATTCTTTATCTAATTTATTTTGATCTATTCTTACAGTCACTTGGTAGTGTATTTGTCTCTACCGAACAAATATTATATTCTCCATTTCAATTAATATAATTGATTAGTTTTTTTTATTTGTTGTTGTGGATGAGATATAGATATTTTCTTTGACCATAAAATATTATTATAGGCTGGAGTTCATATAATACAGCTTATGTGCATATTTGTATGTTTTATATATTGGAGTAGCCTACATATACATACAACTAGTATATATACGTTCCTAGTCTTTTTTAAGACAGGGGCGTTACAGCAAAAAGCAAAATTTTGTTATATTATCAATAAGTAAAGCGGAATATATCGCTGTCGGATGCTATTGTGCACAAATTTTATGGATGAAGCAAATCTTAGAAGACTATAGTTTGCATTTCAAAAGTATAGACAATACTAGCACAATTAATTTAACTAAGATTCCAATATGTCACTCATGCACCAAGCACATAGAAATATGTCATCATTTTTTCCATGATCACGAACTACACGGGGACGTATGCTTAGAGTACATTGACACAGGGCATCATGTAGGAGACATATTTACAAAGCCATTATCATAAGGTCACTTCAGTTTTATTTATTGCGAGTTAGGCATTCTCGATGATTGTTCTAAAGCATAAATGTCATTTGTTATTAAAAATGATATGTATTTAATTCGATAATTATTAAAATTGAGATTATTTTTGGTACAAGTCGAAAGGGCCCTTCTGTCACACAGTAGTAAATAGCCTGAAGCCATATGGTGTCAAGTGTCTCTGGACTACCGCTATCTGGGATCCGGTCCCTATAGCTAACCCAAAGTAGTAAGATTTTAATTAATTATAATTTTTAAATTATTTAATTTTAACTACATAAACAAATATGCTAGGAACAAGGGAACCGGACTCGGACCGAACTCTGACTGAATTCGGGCCGAACTCGATCCCTAGTTCCAGAACCGAACCCAAGGCTGGCCAACTCTTTTTAAGTTGCATCTTCTTTATTTTCTCCTTCCTCTTCCCAAACCAGCAACCGAATAGACCCCCTTCCAAACCCTAGTTCTTTAAACCCTAACCCTATAAATCCTAATTTTTAGGGTTTCCATCATCAAGTTTTTGGTTTTAGGAGTCTCTCGGTGTTCTCTTCCAATCTACGTTGTTTTTTTTGAGGTGTAATCTCTCATCTCTTAATTTTTCTATGGCACCTAAACTTTTCACCGAGAAAAAGATAACAGTTGACAAGGCATCCTCATCTAAACTTTCACAAGATCTAATGCCTAATTTGTTTAGCCCTTCAGAACCAGAAGCACGCAAATTTGACGGATCTTTGTTTAGGAACTTAGAAGTTTCTTATGAATGGTTTGAGGATTTCTATCAGAGGAAAATTCGACCGGGAAATCTAATTAGTTTTACTATTTATCTGGATCATCTATCATTTTTTAAAAGTCTTGAAATTGTCGATGTAGTTCAAGTTGCACATCCTATTTATTCCAATGTCATTCACATATTTTATTGCAACTTACAATACTCACATGGGTCTATATATTCACGAGTTTGCAGTATTGACATTGAGTTCGATGATGATGACCTATGCGAGATTCTCCATATTCCATAATCCATAGATGCTCTAGTTGACATCACAAAAGTCAACTTCAATAATGTAATGACCCTTAAAACATTCAAGAATGCGATGTGTGATCCATACCCTCGATGTCCTCCTGGCAGACTGATGGCCAAATCTTTAAACCAACATTTCTATGAGATGCATCGTATAATATTTTATGCTATCTTACCCAAGACGGGATTAACCGATGAGATCACGTACATAGAGATGTCGGCTCTCTATCATCTTCATTTGGCATCCCTTTTAGTCTACCAAAGACTATGATTGAGGCTATGGTTAGGTGTCGCAAGAGGGCGAAACCTACTCTATGCGATGTATCTTCCCATCATCTTCCATAGGTTTTTATTCCCCTTGACTTATTCGTTCGTCGACACTCTTTTCTATCTCCTCAAGTCTTGTAAGACTGCTCCTCATATTCTTGATTCTAATGAGGACTCTTCTGACAAGGTTCCTGCTGAGGACGCTCCACCAGACGTCCAAGCACCTCATCATGTTCCTCCTCCTGCTATTGAGGCTGGCGACGATACTATTATGATGAGGACACTTCTGACAAAGTTCCTGTTGATACTGGCGACGATACTCATTGGGGATAATTTTTTGTTTTGGACTTATAAAGTTTTTGCAGATGGATATATTCGAGTGACACTTTTTATTTTTATTCTGGCTGCATTTTAGTTAGCTTTATTTTGTCTATGTATCAAACGTTTGCACTTTTTTAGCTTATGACTTAGTCTATTTTATGCATCTTATGTGTAAAACCCCTAAATTTCTACTATTTTTTATTATTAAATTTAGTACTGATTTAAAATTTTGTATTGTACATCCCGTAATCGTATTGTACGTCATGCACGAAATTTTATTTTTTCGAAATTGCTCGACGAGTGCGAATATGTGTGAACAAACATATTTTTAGATAAACATTTTTCCTATTTATAGTTTCAAGATAATATATATATTAATTATTTTTAGCTATCAAAGTTTCTAAATTTATGAGTTTATTTATGAAAAGCCTTTTTAGAAAGTTATAATAATAAATAATATTCTTATAAAAAGGTATACTAGAAAAGTGTATATTTGTAAATATTATTTGTGCATACATACATATTTCGTAATTAATTATTAGTTTATTTTAAATAATAAAGTAATTTTTGAAATTATTATTAATAGTATTTTTGGAAAACATATTTTGAAATTATTGTGACAATTTAAATCTTGATTTAAATTTTGGATTTATTTAAATTAATATCGATATTTGGGATTTGAATTATCTTATTTTTTAAACTAAAGGATGTAAATTAATTAGATTTAAATTGGATTTTGATTTGGATTTGGATTTATTGAATTAATTTAATTAATACATGAATTATCTACTTGGGTTTTAAATATTTCTAGTCCTTATCCAATTGGGAATTCCCACATCCTATAAATAGGCAGGTACTCCTCCATTATTTTCTCCACATTATTCCTCCACAAATTCCACAACCAAACGTGCGTGCATCGTGTCGGTGTTCCCCGTCCAATTCTAATTCCATATTTTACAAATACATTATTTTACCTTCTTCGTGTCCACATTTCGGACACATCTCCTCATCACCATCCATGTCTCGCAGGACACACCCCTGACTCGATACAATCAATTCACAAACCCAGCCCGTGTCGGACACCCCGACATAATACTAACCCTAGCCCTAATCCTAATCCCTAACCCTAGATTTTCCCGACCACGCCTCCACGGCTGGCCACCTTGCTGCTGCCCTGTCCCGTGGACGCCAGCACACCCCGACCACCACCAGCATCACCTTCACCATACCCGCCCGACTCCGTCCCCTGCGACCACACTGTCGTTCCAGCCATCAACATCCCCGTCCCAGCCACAATTCCCGACCATCTCACCATCACGATCACCAACAGGACAGCCACCACGGCCACGGCCACTGGGCGGAAACCCGACCGCCACAACCACCCTGTCTACCATATTACAAATCCACCACCACCGCCAACAATTCTCAGAATAGAGAGAGGAGAACCTAACCTCGCCGCATGCTCCTTTTCGCCGGTGCTAGGATGCCTGATCCGGTGGCAGAGAGCCAGCCGACTTATCCCCGACGCCTTGGCCTGCGGTCGCCCCGCTCGGAGCACCACGCGAGTCCCCACCGCGAGCGCCCAGCACAGAGCTTCCCCTCTCCGCCGCCCTGAGCGCCCCACCGCGTGCGTCGCCGTCAGCCCCGAACGTCTCTTCCTCTTCTTACCGAGCCTCTCCAAAATCCTCCTTCGTCCTCCGCCTACTTCCGTGCCCGGACGGCTCCGCCTTCCCCTGACTCCTTTCCCCACACCATCCTTCCTCCGCCTGCGGCGGTACCGACTCCGGCGACGACCCAGCCGGGAGTCTCCGCCTTTTTCCTCCTCCGCAGCGGCGCTGACCTTCACTGCAGACTGCCCGCCCGAGCTTCCTTCGTCGCCGGCGACTCCGACCCTCCACCACTCTCTCTCGCTCATCTCCTCCTTCTCCGTCCTCTTAATTGAGAGGAATACGAAAACCCTCGTTCTCTCTCATCTCTCTGCGTCTGTTGAGGGATTAACTATTTTAATTGTTTAGTTTTTATTTATTTATTTACTATTTATTCTTTTAAAATTTATGATTATGACTTAGTATTTAACAAATAGATTTTTAGGTATTATTAATAATAATAATAATAATTTTTGTGATTATTATTATTTTGTTCTTGTTTCCTGTCTCTTAAAAATTACTACCAATATGAGTATTTTATTTTATTATCTATTGCTATTATTACTATTAAGTACTGTTACGTTGGCATTATTTTACAATGTAGGGTTTTTATTGATGAAAATATATCTTTATTACTATTATTATAAACTTTAGTACATGTATTGGTACAATAGTATCATGATAAGTACTTTTAGTATTGTTAACATTATTATTAATATAAATTATTTTGCAAAAAGATATATATGTAATAAAAATAGTGGAAGTGGCTTGACTTACCAATAGTTCTCAATTTTAGTTTTAAACCAACAGTAAATATTCTAGATTATTTATTCAAAATATTTTGACCTATAAAAATATATAGTTTCCAAACTATAGAATAATTTTCTAGTATTTTTGCATTGTTTCTGACTAATAAAATATAGCTTTTCCTTCTTCTTTTTACTTAGAAATTCTATTTGGACAAACTGGAGTTTTTCCTAAAAATGGTTTATTTATTTCTCAAGCATTTACCTAAGAACTATTTTAAGCTAATAAGAAATATTTTTCAAGTATTATAAATTAGTTTTCTAAAATCATATAATTATTATTCGTCAATTTTTTTTTATTCTTTTGACCGTGAATCAACCCCCTCTTTCCTATTTCGATCGCCAGTTCTAGACTACCTTATGTCGAACCTAACTAATTTGACCCTTCTGGACCCAATGAAACTGTCCGTGCCACCATCAGAGATCACCTTGCATAGTTGTTGCACCGAAGTCACAGTTCGTGCCACCTTGATCATCGCAGCACACCAGACGTCCTACCAGGCAAGACATCTTGCCATTTGTTGTTTATTTATTTTAGCTCATATTTCATGTAATATTTATTTTCTTTATGCAAAATAAATTGTGATACATGGCATAACCTGTTAGAACTTACTGTTCATTTTTATTTCCTGCTATGTATTGTTTTTCTTACACATTAAACCTAGATTTAAGGGACCACCTTGTGTGTTGCATTCATTGGCCTTGACACGTAGTACCACGAAGTTGTGTGTCGCATATAGAAGACGGACGTGCGTGATTGGCTGGCCACCAGTACGTACAAGCCGTGCGATAGGAATAACCGCTAATAGAATTGCATGCTAGTTTGACTTAGCGGTCATAGAGGTTAATGTTGTGGATACAACATAGTAGGCATTGGGCGGAAAGGACAATTCCTTAGCGTATGGGCTTCGATGCACTTTCCCTTTTGTAACCAGTGAGCTCCGCCGGAGACGCGGGTCAGATTACCCATGATTACTGACGGCCACTAGCGATTCTGCGGAACGTCATGCTCTTACTAATGGGGCCTCTGGTGCCCAAGAGGGGACCATGCCGATCCTATTTAGCCAGGGCCCATGCGTAGGAAGGATTGTTCTTAACTACATTTCACTTAGAACGGTTAGGCACCTTTATCCGTTAGGTACGAGTACTTTTGGTTTGGGTACTTGTATCTGACCGTGGCTTGGAACAATAACTTATCGCATATTAGTTTGTCACATCTTATCCTTGTTTGGTTGTAGGTGTGACTTACTACATCGATGAGAAGGTATTGAACCTTGTTGGGGTCCGGATGCCATATTGGATTCATAGCATGGAAAGATACGTCACCGTGAATTAGTTTACCATCTCCTGTCCCTGTTTGGTTGGGGGGATGGTACGCTCGTTCAATAGATGTGTATTGGACCATGTTATAATTCAATTGACTTATTTATTTGAGCAGTATTTATTCAGTTTATATGGCATGATATTATGTGTCTTGTTACGTCCCTCTGAGGACCTGGTTATCTCGCCAGATGTGTGCTCTTGTCTTTTGCAGGTGCTCTAGCTCTAGCCGTGATCATCGCTATTTCTTCGAGGATGATTGCACTTGGATCGTCTTCGCTTCGCTCGTCAAAAAAAATCATTTCTTTTCTCATGTATTTTTCCTTACTTGTCGGCAGTGGATTTGTCTCCGCCCAACATATTGTATCAAGACAATTCCATAGTTGATTATATGATATCTTTTATTCATTTATTTTTGTGTGGATGAGATTAGTTATGGTTCTACTGTATTTTACAGCTTACGTATATTTATTATACGGCTGGCATGTCTACGTTTCTAGCCCTACGTATTTTGGGACTGGGTGTTACATGTTTTTGTGGTGGCCCATGCAGGTCAAGATAAATTGTTTGGTTACTTTACCGTACCAAACAAGCCTGCGAATAGGATTAGAAGTCTAGGATCTCATCCACATACTTGACCTCTTTCCTCGATTCCATATTCGAACTATCGTTCGACTCATCGACTGCATCTTGCTTGATTTCTTCTATCATAATTTTTATCTTCCCTTCGTGCTTGCTAGAGATTGACCCTACTAGTTAGATGTCCCAAACACCCTTAGCTAAATTCTTTTAAGTTGGGTAGAATACCCCACGACCTGACACACCCTTGACTTTTAAGGGAATACAAATAGTATTATCTAGACCATAGAGACTAGAGGAATTTAACCCATTTGGTCAACCAAGCCTTGGTCAATAAAACCGTAGAATAATTGTATAGGAATAAACAAAACTTAGATTCTTATGACTCTTAGACTATTCATATTTGTTTTTATTCCATCTAACATCATGCCTATGTTCTACTATCTAGACTAATTAATGATGCTAATATAGCCTAGTATTTGCAAGCTAATTCTTTATCGAGCTTGATCAAGGCATATGATATTGAGCGGCCGCTCACTAATGTATTGTCTACTCAGAACCGGTACATGATGGTCTGATCAACCGAGTGCACTTTGGTTCGCTTATATCTATCGTTCTACGTGGATGGGGACATAGCTAAACTTGTCCTTTAGAGTCTCATCCGCGACTACCTTGACAACTTCTTTTGAATTATTCGATCGCCTTTGAACCAAGTATTTGTATTCGATAACGCCTCCTTCGAACTCTATATTGCTTTCGCCTTCACCTGTTTTAGAAAGACGAAGGCGTCGTACTAGAACTTCCTCTAGCCTTCCTATCAATTATGATAGTTATCACTCAAGGTTGTTATATCCTCATCCTAAACTGCTCGTTCTTATCTCGGCCCTATATTTACTCTCATGACCTTCTAATCACTTAAGTTAGGAGTGACCCAAATCGCCCTCTCAATCGTGCTAGCAACCAACTCCTAAGAAACCATATCTTTAAGGTCTCTAATCTATTCTTCTCTAGATAACGCACTAGCCTTTATTACGTGTTCTAACTTTAAACCTTATTCATTTTCCTTCTTGAGCTAACCCATGATTACTCTCGCCGTTATTGAAGTCGCGATTTCCTAATGCATGATTGCGTTGGACGTTGTGAATGATTATTCCTCACCGATACCCCCTTGTGCCTTTCACCCCCTACTAATTCTTAATTTCGAAGACGAAATTCTTTTAAGTTGGGTAGGATGTAAAACCCCTAAATTTCTACTATTTTTTATTATTAAATTTAGTACTGATTTAAAATTTTGTATTGTACATCGCGTAATCGTATTGTACGTCGCGCACGAAATTTTATTTTTTCGAAATTGCTCGACGAGTGCGAATATGTGAGAGCGTACATATTTTTAGAAAAACATTTTTCCTATTTATAGTTTCAAGATAATATATATTAATTATTTTTAGCAATCAAAGTTTCTAAATTTATGAGTTTATTTATGAAAAGCCTTTTTAGACAGTTATAATAATAAATAATATTCTTATAAAAAGGTATACTAGAAAAGTGTATATTTGTAAATATTATTTGTGCATACATATATATTTCGTAATTAATTATTAGTTTATTTTAAATAATAAAGTAATTTTTGAAATTATTATTAATAGTATTTTTGGAAAACATATTTTGAAATTATTGTGACAATTTAAATCTTGATTTGAATTTTGGATTTATTTAAATTAATATCGATATTTAGGATTTGAATTATCTTATTTTTTAAACTAAAGGATGTAAATTAATTAGATTTAAATTGGATTTTGATTTGGATTTGGATTTATTGAATTAATTTAATTAATACATGAATTATCTACTTGGGTTTTAAATATTTCTAGTCCTTATCCAATTGGGAATTCCCACATCCTATAAATAGGCAGGTACTCCTCCATTATTTTCCCCACATTATTCCTCCACAAATTCCACAACCAAACGTGCGTGCATCGTGTCGGTGTTTCCCGTCCAATTCTAATTCCATATTTTACAAATACATTATTTTACCTTCTCCGTGTCCACATTTCGGACGCATCTCCTCATCACCATCTGTGTCTCGCAGGACACACCCCCGACTCGATACAATCAATTCCCAAACCCAGCCCGTGTCGGACACCCCGACATAATACTAACCCTAGCCCTAATCCTAATCCCTAACCCTAGATTTTCCCGACCGCGCCTCCACGGCTGGCCACCTTGCTGCTGCCCTGTCCCGTGGACGCCAGCACGCCCCGACCACCACCAGTATCACCTTCACCATACCCGCCCGACTCCGTCCCCTGCGACCACACTGTCGTTCCAGCCATCAACATCCCCGTCCTAGCCACAATTCCCGACCATCTCACCATCACCATCACCAACAGGACCGCCACCACGGCCACGACCACTGGCCGGAAACCCGACCGCCACAACCACCCTATCCACCACATTATAAATCCACTACCACCGCCAACAATTCTCAGAATAGATAGAGGAGAACCTAACCTCGCCGCATGCTCCTTTCCGCCGGCGCTAGGATGCCGGATCCGGTGGCAGAGAGCCAGCCGACTTATCCCCGACGCCTTGGCCAGCGGTCGCCCCGCCCGGAGCACCACGCGAGTCCCCACCGCGAGCGCCCAGCACCGAGCTACCCCTCTCCGCCACCCTGAGCGCCCCACCGCGTGCGTCGCCGTCAGCCCCGAATGTCTATTCCTCTTCTTACCGAGCCTCTCCAAAAAAAACCTTCGTCCTCCGCCTACTTCCGCGCCCGGACGGCTCCGCCTTCCCCTGACTCCTTTCCCCGCACCATCCTTCCTCCGCCTGCGGCGGTGCCGACTCCGACGACGACCCAGCCGGGAGTCTCCGCCTTCTTCCTCCTCCGCAGCGGCACTGACGTTCGCTGCAGACTGCCCGGCCGAGCTTCCTTCGTCGCCGGCGACTCCGACCCTCCACCCCTCTCTCTCGCTCATCTTCTCCTTCTCCGTCCTCTTAATTGAGAGGAATACAAAAACCCTCGTTCTCTCTCATCTCTCTGTGTCTGTTGAGGGATTAACTATTTTAATTGTTTAGTTTTTATTTATTTATTTACTATTTATTCTTTTGAAATTTATGATTATGACTTAGTATTTAACAAATAGATTTTTAGGTATTATTATTAATAATAATAATAATTTTAACCATAACTCATAGGGTGTCTTCTTCGATTTAGGTCAAATCAGAACCCTATTGAGAACATAACAAGCTGTATTGACAGCTTCAGCCCAAAAGTGTTTAGGATGACTAAACTGGTTTAACATAACTCTAGTTATTTCAGATAGTCTTATTCTTAAGTTCCACAACTCTATTTTTTTTGCGGAGTCCTAAGACAGGAGAACTCAAGCAGATAATCGTGTGTGTCACAAAATTGCTCAAACTCTATATTCTCAAATTTGCCGCCATGATCGCTTCGAATACGAGTGATCATGAATTCTTTTTCATTCTGAACTTTCTTGCAAAAGGCGACAAATTCAGACAATGCATCATTTTTGTGTGCAAGAAAATGTACCCACATGTATCTAGAGAAATCATCTACTATTACAAAAGCATATAACTTACCACCTAGGCTAGCAATTCTATTAGCTCCAAATAAATCCATATGTAGTAAGTATAGAGGTCTAGTGGTACTTACAGCATTCTTAGACTTAAATGTGGATCTAATAGCTTTGTTCTTTTTACATTCACTACATACCATATTCTTCTTGAAGGTGATGTCCGGTAAGCCTCATACCAACTTCTTTGTGGATAGTCTTAAAATTGTGTCCTTGTTTGCATGACCGAGTCTCAAATGCCATAGTTGACTCTCATTGTTTTTGGCGATTAAGCATCTACCTGCTTTGTTAGCCTCTTCCAACAGATAAAAAACATATATATTGTCTTCCCTAATACCTTCAAAGATAGTACTACCAGTTGAGCTATCGACTATAGTACATTTGTCTTTGATATAGTTAATACCATAACCATGGTCAGCTAAATGGCTTATGCTGAGTAGGTTATGTTTTAACTCGGTTACTAGATAGATATTTTTTAATCACAGGATAGGGAGCCTTATCAATATTGCCGATACCTACTATATACCCTTTAAGATTATAACCGAAGGAGACGTATCCTTCCTACTTCTTCGACAGTGTCACGAATAATGAAGTGTCACCGATCATGTGTCGTGAGCAACCGTTGTCGAGGATCTATTTGCTTCTAGCATGCTTAGGGTGTTCCATCTACAAGAGAATTTGCAGATAAAACTTTTGGTACCCATTTTTTGTAGGGTCCTGAAATGTTAGTCTTTGGTATCTATGCATATAATTTCAAATCAACTAGCTTTCTTACTCTACATGCAGGAGAGATATGACCATTGGTGCCACAATAATGACATCTAGCATGTTGAGGGTTAGATCTAGTATGTTGTACATGATTGGTAGGTTTTTCTCTTCTAGTTAGATATTTATAATAAAATCCATGCCTATTAGTCTTCTTAGGCAAAGGTTTGGTTGGTCTGACAGTGTTGGGTTTGACAGTGTTCGGCTGTTTCAGTAAGTGACACGTATTAGGGTAGGAAGCAGGAACCTCAGGCTGTTTTCCTAACCTAATTTTTAACTTTTTGGAAGTATCATATAGTGTATTGTAGTCAACAGTTAGTGCATCATTTCTGGCTAGTGCTTGCTGATGACTCTTCTTCTCTTTGAGTAGGTCTTCCTCTAATTTGGTAATAGTCTTGTCTTTTTCTTCGGATAGCCTTGTGGTCTCGTGTAACTACAACTTAACAGAAGAGAGCTCACCTACCTCACTAGAATTATCATTACTTCTAACCTCAGCTAGTAGCTCGATAAGTCTTCCTATTTCACATTTGTACTCTTTGAGTACCTTCTTATAGTTTTGGTATTTAGTACGCAATTTTCTGTAATCACCTAAGAGGTCACTAAAGGCTTCACCGAACGGTTCAAAGGTAAAATTATAATATGTATCAAACATGGGGTTAGTGTTTACCTGATCAAATGCCATTAAGCATACATTTACAGCGTCGTCTGATTTTTCATCTTCTGAGTCACTGGCTTCACTTTTGCCATATGCTTGTGTTGGCATTCCTTTTGGATGTTGATTTCTTCAGGTAACCCTTTTCATACTTGTTGCTTTTCCTGGTTGATGATGATGTTGTTGGACAGTCCTTCTTGATGTGTCATTTTTTTAAAACCGTAGCAGATTGGATCTTTTTATTGTTGCTATTGTTGTTGTTGTTTTCTTTTGTTCTTCTATTGAATCTCATGAACTTCTTGAACTTTATTACTAGAAGAGCTTGATCTTCAGGGTCAGAGTCACTGTCGTCGAAATCATCTTCGACAGATCTTCTGTGTTGAGCTTTGAGGGCGATTGACTTCTCCTTTGGTGCAACTTCTTCAAAGTCTTGAAGTTCCAGCTTGTGAGTGAGTAGCTTACCCATAAGTGTTTCAAGAAACATAGTAGTGAGGTCGTTTCCTTCAATAATTGCAGTAGCCTTTGGAATCCAGTTCTTCGTGAGAGCTCGTAGAAGTTTGCGACTTTTCTCATGGTTATTATATTCCTTGCCTAAGGAAGACAAAAGGTTTACAATATCCAAAAATCTTGTAAATATCTGAGTGATGGATTAGTTTGGCTTCATCTTGAATGCCTCATACTCCTGAGTAAGTCTGCTGATCTTTGACTCCTTGATTTGGGTCGTGCCTTCGTGAGTAACTTTGAGAAGTTTCCACACTTTATTTTATGTTGTGCATGTAGACACCCTATTAAATTCACTCCTATCTAAGCCACAAAATAAAGCATTGATAGCACGTGCGTCAAGACTGGCATGTTTCTTTTCAGCTTCAGTATACTTGTCATGGAGTTTCTCAACCAACTCTCCATTATCAAAAGTACGAGCAGGCTTTTTATAGCCATCAATCACAATAGACCATAAGTCAAAATCTAAAGATTTCAAGAAGAAACTCATACGTGTTTTCCAATATGTGTAATTTGTACCATCAAACAATGGAGGTCTGTTTGTGGCCTGGCCTTCACTTGTGAATTTCATAGTTGCCATGTGTAATATAGTGATCTATATAACAGAAGTATAGATAAGAATAAAATAACTGTGTTACCTTACTTTACCTGTATAATTCGCTTTGATACCAATTGTAGGAACGAAATATAAAATGCTATACTCCATGTAAATGAAAAGTACAGAGCAGAAAGTAAACGCAAACACAATGATGTAGACTGGTTTTCCTCTTGTAAGGACTATTCCAATCGGAAGAACTCTAGCTTCTAGTTGAATTCTTCTATAGAAAAATGTCGCAAGTTTTTCTCCGAGTTCTTGCAACTTCTACAACGCAAGCTTTGATTCGAAGTACTCGACCAACTTCAATTGTGAAGTGCCTTTCTTCAATCAAGCCTCTGATTACAATCACTATAAAACTTCTAGACCATATCACACTGGCAAATCGACTAGAGGAATGTAACTGGCTTGGGATTTAAAAATGAATAGCTTAGAATACTTTGGAAGAACGTATTAAGCTTAGAGAGAAGAGAAGAGAGAGGTGTGTTGAAATAAGGGAAATTCTTCTCTATTTATAGGTTTTCTAAAGGGAGAATTCAAGTAGAATTCTGGCAAAATTCTTTGAAAAAATCTCGACAAATAGCCGTTGCATCCGTAACTGCAGGATGACCAAGTTCAAAATCCAACGGGCACTAACCGAACTCAGGACGAATTTAGGCTGAACTCGGACTGAATTCCCTTGGAGTTCTGTTAGAATTTTTACAATTTAGTTTTTGGGATTTTTGAAAAGTTTAAGCAGTTTATGAGCTTTTTGTAAAAAGGGCTATTTTTAAAAACAAAGGATATGTTGAAAATATTTTGGGATAGCCTATTTGCTAGTACGACTCGGTGTACATCATATTCCTACACTCAATAAAATATGAAAATTATATTTGAATACGGAAATATAGACTCATGGGGTAAAATGGCTTCAGTCTTGAACGATAGCAGTAGCAGATCTCAGCAATCGTCCAAGTAGCCCTTATATTGAGACAGGGTTAGATCAATTATTAAAATCAGGTTTGACCATGACTAGTGGGCCAACAATAAAGTGATCGTCTTTTTATCAGCTTCCAACAATTATAGTTCCCCATAATCAAATTATACCCTTGTACTCCCTTTTTAGTTTGTAACCTAGTTTTCTCGAAAAATATTTATTTTTGCAAACACACACATGCACTCTCTAGAGGTGCTCAACAATCCGACAGCCCCAGCCTTGGTGCTTGGGTGTCAAGCTCCAATGAGCTCGACCATCTCCTGGTTGCCTCGACAGCCGAGCGCCTTCCCTCACCGTCCCTCCCCAAAAATTGTCGTCTGCACCTCGATCCCAATGCTGCCACCTCCGTTGTGTCCTCGACTGGCCCCGACCACCTCCTTCATCCATCGCCAGTTACCATCTACTACCATATATCACCGATCTTTTTTCGGTAAGATCCTCCACCTACTCCTCCTTCTTTATTTTTCTTCTTCTTCTTTCCTCTCCTCCTCCTTCTAGATTCTTCTTTTTCTCCTTCTTCTTTTTCTTTAGATGATGTCTCTCTCTTCCTATGGGGAATGAGAATATGTGTGAGTTGGGCCAGGTTTGGAAGGGATGGGTTATCTGGGATTTTGAGCCAAGAAGCATGTGGGCTTCTTTAAAAAAGAAATAAAAAAATAAAAAAAGGATGATTGAGCCTGGGCCATGCCAAGACTGTAGGCCATGGGCCAGTTGAAGAAAAAAAAGGGAAAGGAAAAAGAAAAGAAGAGTTGTGTATTGGGTCTGGTAGCATGGGCTAAGGATTTAATTGAAGTTTGAAATAATAAAAATTAGTTTTTGGCCAACTACAGTCTATGGTATAATAGGTGATTATGAGTTCTAGTAATGATTTTGGGCTTATACATATAAGTAGAGTGTAGGGATATTTAGGCCTTTAAGGTTCATTTAGAAATTTCTAGGACTTAAATAGTTTTACTGGATGATATTCATGAGTATTTATTTCGTGGTAGGTTTTTGACTAGGCACCAAGTCAATCTTTAGATCCGAGGCAAGTACACTCCTTACTCATGTTTCTCTATACATTATAATGTAATATTTTCTTGTCATATCATATTTCTTATTGTGACACTGTCTTGACAACTGATCATGTTTACTAATCATGATCGTATTCTTGATCGCGATTCATGTTTATTGTTCATGGTCATGATCGTGACTTGTTTATTATATATTAATCATGACTTGTGTCATGTTTATCATATATTGATCATGACTTGTGTTATTGATATTGTTTCATATCTCGGGAGAGGAAAAATGACAAATAGATATGTGGTCACACCCAATTGATATTGTACATATCGTAAATAGCACGCATATACGTCATGTATGTTGGGTCGTACTCCCATCATTAATAGCCATCTTCGGATGTGTCGTATTACCCCAGCTGACAACATATTGAACATGGTATTTCGATTACACACAGTTTTCTAGTCATATTTATTCTTGATCATGGATATTCTCATAGTTTCTCGTGTTGCAGGTTGCATCGCATGACATTGTTCCGTGTCACATGTTCTGGTCCATTTATTTCTTGTATTTAATTTATTGCTTTATTTTGTATCGTACGACATTTGTTTGGATGGATGTACTTTTATCCTTTTCTAACTGTATCGTTGACATATTAGGCCAGGACATGAGGATGGATTTGGATTGGATGACGACTCGTGGAAGGTTCTATTAGACTTTGATTTTATATGAGATATATATATGTTGCAAATGTTTTTAATGAGACAGATGTATGGGTTGTATTATTATAGATATGGATTAGCAGATTTGTCTCCGGAGGAATAGACATGTAATATGTACTCAAAGTGATAGTGGATGGTGTGATCTTGTGTTGGCTTGGTTTTGGTTTTATTTCTTTTCTACTTTCATGATTGAGCAAAAAATCAATTTTTGCGATAAATTTATGACCATTGAGTCTAGACAGCTAACTACCACCGATTCTGTAATATAGACAGGACGTATCCATGCACTCGTACCTGATCATATGGGCACGGTTGTGACAATCACCGCCAGACACTTCAAACTCAGGCTCTTGGAAATGCCCTGCTAGTGTCACGACCCGCACCCTAGAGTAAGGGCATGAGACATGGGTACGTCCAGCCTACGTCGTAGTGTCGGCGGTAGAACGCTGTCCTAGGTCACAACATCTAACAGTTTAAGGTAATAACAGTTATACTCCCCGAATGAGGGTGATATAACAGAATATATCTCAATCAAAACTAAGGTAGAACATGATAAGGATAGATAGATAAATATCCAGAATGAAAACACAGAGATACAATCCAGAATTCTAAGTGTCTAAATAAAAACATATCCCAAAATCTCAGAATTTATATACAGTAATCCATGAAAGTAAAGACATCCTAATCTAAAGGAGTGTCATCCACTGCTAGTGGGTCCTGCTGCTGGTCCAAGTCCAAGCACTCATCTAGTGTAGCACCGTAGTAGGTAGGGCAGAATGCCTCAGCCTCGTCCTCTGTAATATTTTAACAGGCCCAGTCAGGACAGGAGCGAGCACAGTACATCTCAACAAATCATAGCAGGTCAGGATATATAATCATGCTAGAGAGTAAGATACAAGAAACTGAAAGAATAACATGATGAAAAGGAAGACTGTAAATAAATAGATACAGTATATAGAGAACTAACGGTGACTAGTGATTCAGAGCACAAGATGGTTATGTAAACGGCACGATGTTGTACACGAGTAATCTACAGAGGTTTGTACACGAGTAATCTACTGGATTGAATACATAACCACTTCTACTCCCCCACCCCAATCAATACACAAGGATCTAGCTAAATTATGTTATTGTACACGAAGGTCATGTGAATACATGATTATATACGATTCACACGTTTCGTGCATGAATGTCATGAATACAAGGAGTACACGATGCTCACGATAAAGTACACGAACACGAATACCCGATGTATCCGCTAAGGGGATAACATCGCACAACCAGATCCATTTAGTACTAATCCGTGTTTCCAACTTGTCAGCATCATGTAAAGTAATCTAAAACAGGAAATATACTCCTAATACAGGATATGAAATGATCAGAGAATGTACTCGCCTATATCCTGAGAATCTGAAGGATATATACTGTCCGAGGAGTGGTGTCTGTCTCCTATAGAACAGTACAAGTCACTATGAGTCTAAGATGATAATAAGATGCAAGTTAATGCATTCTACATGAATCTAGGTCAATCTAGACCAAAGTCAACTCTTGGTCAACTCTGGTCAACCCTAGAAGTCAAACTAGGTCAACCAAGTCAAACCTAAGTCAAACGAGTCTATGCTAGTCTAACTAGTCTATTCTAGGTCTAACAAGACTAAACAAGTCTATCTAGACTCTATACTGACAAACAGATACATCTATAGGCCAAGAGCCTAGGCTATAGGTTATTAGGCAATACCATGCCTAAAGCCAACCTATAATCACATCTACACATGACAATATTTATATCTAAATTATAATACACACATTAATATAATATAGTAACACACATCCTAATAATGTATCTAATGTAATATATAAGTACACACACATCACTAATATATATAGGATACCTATTTATACATCTCAAATATATATATACATACATAGAAAATAGGAAAGGCAATGCACTCTCATGTGTGTGTGAGAGGGCACAAGAGTGTGTGTCACTGAAAACAATGGCATGGCAATGTGTGATACAAACAGGAAACCTATTATAAAATAGTGTACACTATCTAAAGAGGAAAATAGGGAATGGCAACCTGTGTGTGGGTTATATAACCTGTGCACATTGTGACATTGTGTGCAGTAGGTGATATGGAAATAGTGAGCAATAGGAGAGTAGCAAACAGTGCTAACTAACCATTTAGAAATCTGGAATTAATTGACAATTGAAGGAAATCCTGAAATCAGTGAAGTAACATAGGAAATCAGTGTACATTTGTGCTCAAGTGTCAATGAGTGTAGGGAAAATCAGTGAGCTTCCATAGTAAATCAGTGACTAGTTAATAGGAAAATCAGTGTTCTTGGCATAACTGGAAAACAGTGAAGTACTAAAGGAACAGTGAGCTAAACACATCTCCAAGAAATCAGTGAAGTCTATCAGAAATCAGGAAAATACATTGATAGAGTGTGTGAAATGGAATCTGGAAAAACCTATTGCAACAGTGTACTTATATTTAAGGAAAATAGGGAATGATTCTCAGTTAAACAGGGAATGGAATAATCTCAGGTTTTGGAAAAAGGAAATAAATTCCCAGATTATGAAGGACTAACAATCATTCATTCAAAATTTAGTTTACATTATGAAGGAACAATCTCAGTTAACAGCATTCGAAACCCACACCTTGCCAATCCCATTCACAACTCAAAAAGCCTATTCTAAATAAGAAATCATGAAGTAAACCTAAACTAAAATATGTGGGGATCATTGGTAATTAAAACAATCGATTAAAATAGGATTGAAATGTTCAGGAAATGGAAAAAGGTAATGTGGTATCAGATATCAGTCTAAGTATCAGTAAACATACAGTAAATCCCAATTCAAAACCAATTTCATCCAACCTTTAAACTAACATGTAAACTTAATATAATATAGATTATACATTATATTTAGGATCTAATTAGCAAATTAAAACACAATTAAACATTTAAAAACTAAAAGAAAATAAGAACACAAAACAGTGCACTGAAACACACAGTGCATACCCTGTGCACGCACGATACCGTGTCCGATACGACACGAGAGGTCGTGTCACTTGACACACGTGATGTCAGTGGTTGCCCCAAGGTGTGTGTCGAATATTTTGTGTCGACGTGTCGTGTGCTGCTCGCAAATGACCCCGAGCAGCAGGGCAAGGGATCTACGTGCGCGCGTGTGGTGCACCTGCGTGTCCCCGTGTCCGTGGCGACACGACTCGACACCAATACGTGCTCAGAGCAATGGAATCTCATAAGCAAGGTTAAAACCTAAATTCCTATTCAAAAATATCCCTGAAATCAGATCGAAATGCCCTTTGGGGCATTTCGTCAAACACATATATTCATGAACTGATACGTGTCCGATACGGACACGTATAGGACTTGAAACCTAGGGTTAGCTAGTCCTACAGTTAGGTTAGGCCTAGGGCTTCCTAGATATGCAATAAAATCAATATTTCATGGTGAGGATTAGAATTTACCTATAGGTTGCAAAGCTCAAAAAGCCCCAAATGAGAATGGTTCCTCAAGCTTCCAAAACTCTCCCAAATTGTTTCTCCCCTGAAATTTCTCAATAACAACAGCAAGTAGTGTAAATTTAGGACCTATTTCAATTGGTTTGGGTGGAAAAGGAATTGAAATTAAATTTCTAAGAATTAATGAAGATTGAGACTCACCTCTTTCTAAAACTTGCAAATATTCCTAATGGAGGCTAGCCCTAATTTCTAGGAGCATTAAATAGGGGAGGGAATGACCTAAGTGGCCGGCCAAGGCTGTTGGGCTAGGGTTAGGGCTCTATAAGTGTTGGGTTGGGCCTCTAAGGCTTAATTCATAAGTCATGACTTGTGAAACCACAAGCCATTTTCTATTCAAATCAAAATCCTAATTTCTCCAAATAATTTCTAATGAGTTAAATGTCACTAACTTAGGTCAAGCTAGGGTTCCATAACCTAACCAAATAGTCATGACCTAGGTTAGCTTCTAGGACAGTCTCCTAAGACACCCTGAGTCAAAGTCAATAATGGCACCAAATCAATTATACTAAAAATCACTTAAAAAATCTAATAATTTTAATTAATACTAATAAATCCCAATTAATTCCCAAAATTTTAAAATGACCAAAATACCCTCAAGCTAGAAAAGTGGTAGTGACAACTAGATATTCAGTATACACTCCCTCAGCGCCCAGTCGGGCCATATTCGATTCTCAGAGATCCCAATTGTCCAGGTTATCGCATTGATCATGCTTATGTACAGAGATACTTGGATCCAGCAGACGCCTTTTATGTCCTAATAGATTAGTTGAACCAAATGATAATGGAGATGACCACTAGATGTTACAGTAAATTTGAACTTAAAGCTCGAGTTTAGATTGCTCTGTCATGATGTTCTTAGTTTACATCCACTTTATTTTTTTCAACTCATTGTATGCATTTGGTTTGAAACTAGTTATGCAATGTTATCATCTTTTGACATAATATATTGGTCATTATTATTATATATGTGTTGTTTCACTCTCTTATTAGGGAGCACACTATTTCGATCAAATAACAAAGAGAGATAGAACATGAGACATGATACTTTACTTTGTTGTATCAAATTGCTCCACAAATTGAAGGAGAGTTGTCCACATCCAAGAATTGCAGTATCATTCATAGTTTATCAATTATCAAAATAGGGAAGATTGTTGGCCCATTCGTCCCAGTCAACTTGATTTTGATAAGTTAACTAAACCATGTTTCGATATATCGCAATATGATATAGTTGATCCAACTGAACACTCAACAATGTTGTAATGATTACTAGTTGTACAATGTCTAGTTTCATTAGTATAATCTTATATTTCATTTGACTATATGACTTACGTATATAGAGTTGCATTGGCATACTCAAGTCCACTCAAATAGCCTGAAACCTATCCACATATACAAATCCAAAAACTAACCAAATCTAGCCAATACAAACATTTGGACCATTCTAAAATAAACCAACCAAACTCTGTCTGAACTCGTTTAACCCATTTTAGAAATATAGCCAGTTGTGAAATCCCTGATTTTGTGCTTCCAATGTTCGAAAAAATCAAATATTTTAGCCTAAACCTTTCCATCTCCATGATCAACTCCCCAGTCTAGCGCCAAGTGCGATCTCGATTTAGAAGTCGGTTAGAGTTATAAGAGCTTGGCTCAATAAGTTTTCTCTCTAGTCTTGAAGTCAACAAGCCTTCGTATAAAAGCTTGTGGTTGTAAAGAAGTGGCCCGGACTAAAGCTTGCGATTCACTATTGGTGATTATAGTGGATATAACTCCGAGCAAGAGTTCTCGGGCCTAGACTCATCCTCTCAGAGAAAAATTGGGATAAAATTACGGTGTTTGTGTTTGTGTTTGTGTTTGATTTATCTTACTTTTACTGCTTTATATATGTCTTGCTTATACACAATATTATCGTCAATCATTAATTGCCTTCATATAGCACTTATTTTTAATTGTGTAGATTATGTTGTTGTACTCTATTCATGCCCCTCTAGAGTTGCCTTACAGTCCAACAAAAAGTGCAAGTTACACTTAGTCTACCAGTTGAAAAAAAGTCGGTATGGTCTGAAGCGGGCTCCGAGGCATTAGTATAGAAAGTTTGAGTCATTTATGAAGGAGCATGGCTATGCACGGACGATTATGGATCAATGTGTATTCGTAAGGCACTTTTCTGAGGATGATTTCATCATACTACTACTTTATGTAGATGTATGCTATTAGTGGGTCAGAATGCTATCATGATAATAAAGTTAAAGCACCAAATAGGTATGGTCTTCTCTATGAAGGATTTGGCACAGTAAAGACTATTGGAATAAAGATCAGTCCTGAGAAAGAGAGAGAGCGCTATTGTATTTGTCATAATATAAGTACATTCATCGGGTACTTCAGCATTTCGGGATGGACGGGACGAAAAAAGTGAGCAACTCCCTTGTGGCTCACTTTAGGTTCACTATGCGGCAGTTTCCATCTACCAAGGACGAAATGGAAAATATGGAGCAGGTTTTGTATCCTTCAGCAATGGAGAGTCTCATGTATACAATGGTGTATAGGAGGCCAGATATTACTCATGCGGATGGTGTGGTTAACAGGTATCTTTTTAATCCTGAAAAAGTATATTTGAGTGCAGTCAAATGGATTCTATGATACCTTCAAGGCACTGCTAATTTGAGGCTTTCATTTGGTAGTGACGAGCCAAAGTTGTCACGCCCTAATTCTGTAGAATCGATAGGCATCTCCCGGGCGTGATGCCGTGCGAACCTAATTTGCGATCGCACAAGACATAGTCATAAGGTTATCCAAAGCACAACATCTAATAGAGTATGCAGAGATATTGAACAACACATTTAAGACATAAGAAACTTTCAGTTTATTGATAATAGACATCATTTACAAGATTCTATTACAATCCTTATCGTGCGGGCTTACAACATGACTCGATTACAAAATAAATGCCGATGAGATAATCGTTCCATACATTACATCCCCATTTACAAGTAAAACATTCAAAAGACCTGCTATCGTAGGGAGTCGAGACATCTTTCTTCTAGACTGAATGTGGAGTCTTCAAAGGATCAAAACAAGCCTTTAACACATGGACGAGGCTTCAAAATGACTAGTGTCGCCTTGAGTTAAGTGGCATACCCTTCTTGGTTCGGGATACCTGTGGGGAGCGAGGATAGTATATTACACTTGTACTGGTGCGTGGCAATTAAGTTCCACGCTCTTATTTGGTTGAAGAAATTATATGACTTAATTTGTGATCTTTCTAGCCATCCAAATGAATTTCAGACAAGCATTTGATAGGCAAAATGTAAATTATGCTAGAACTTGTCCACGGCAGAGCATGTCGTGCAATGTGAGACTTACCATGTTCTTCCCTGTCAATTGTTATTATTTACTAGCATATCGTGTGCAATTTCATAGGTGATGATCAGTGACACCACAAGCCATCTTGGACTTATAACGTTGTTAGACGGGACCCTTTCAACGCAAGTAGCGAGCCCCGCTGAAAGTCTTCACATAACCCGTGCTAACATTTTCGCAGCTGTACCATGTTTTCCCATAGGCCGAATCGGTCCCGTGGCCCCCGGGTGTCGTTCGAAAAAACTTTTACCTTGTGCACAAGTTATCCATGACCGTGCTAGACTAAACTTAGTTACTCAAGCATGGTCAACATTATGAGAACTTAATCATTTTCATCGTGTCCCATCTTGTCGTGGCATTATTTGATCAATGAGTCTATCTTTTGTTTAACATAGCAAGCATGTTAAAGTTTTATGGCATATCAGTTCTATAGCGAGTGTACATGATAAATCGTGCAACAGTTCATTGAAAGTAAGTATTTGTGACCTTTGCATAACCAACTAGCATTCTTTCAAATGATTTAGGATTTCAGAGGGTCAAGGGAAAGAAGGGTCAGCCACTCACCTTGATTGTTTGATTGAGGCGAGAGACCCACTGGCTGCGCTAGACGGCGCCTACGTGGTCATCTGAAATCGCATAAGCAACTGATTAGAACAATGTTTCATTCAAAGAGTTTGATACGAATACGAAGTTCAGAAATGCAAGTCATGAAAATTATCGTAAACATTCACAAAAATGCATTTAGAAAACCAAAGCCAAAGAAGCTAGTGTGGCATGAAAAATAGAGCAACATGAGGTCTCTCCCGACTCAGCCGCAGAGTCTATCCTTGAGGCGCAACCCGCTGAATATGGGACTTGATTCCGAAGAAGCCATTCCATAACGTATAGTGCCCCGACCCACAAGATGCCTTATGATGGATGGTTGGTTCAATGAAGCCTTATTGGACTTGGAATTATGCGAATGATCACTTAGAAGGCTATACGATCATTGCAGGAATTGTCTTATAAAAGTGAGTAGTATTGAACCCTTCGAAAATCTTTTAGCTTCACGCTTAATAAAAGGATTTTATGCTATGTTTACTCATTGAGTTGCTGAATAACACCTTGCAAGAAAGTCTGAAAGATAATCAAAGATAATTAATCACAAGACCCGAAAGCTGTTGCGTATCATTTAATGAATTATATGCTTGCGTGTGGTGCTATGTGTTGACCCAAACTGGATCACAGTCAACCAAATTTAGATAATTAATAAAAATGATATTTGTTATGATCCAATATGACACATCAAGCTCAAAGTCAGAACATCATCACATTTTGGTTCAAGACAGACGTCATCAACATATACAGCTATAACTTGTATTCTGTGTCTGTAATTTTACATTTATTGAGTCTAGGATTATGTACGCTGAGTAGCACTGAGTGTCTTAACCCTAGAATCACTTATCCAAAACCAAGCCTATTTAAACATCCTAGCCCATTTGGATATTCTGGCCCAAGGAATAAGAATTCGGGCCGAACTTTTCCCTAGGCAGAGTTCGGGCCGAACCCTGTGTCCTGAAAATCAGAATCCTAATTTCTAGGGTTTGCTGGTTGCTAGCTGTTCAACGGCCAAAAAAATAAATTTTAGACAGAGTTCTAGCCGAACTCTGTCTCCCATGACTAGTATAACAGGGTATAATTTCTCTTATTTTCATTCATCTCTTCTTCTCATCTTCTATAGCCTTATACATTCTAAGCCTACTCTTCCCATCTACTAGCCACACAACTTGCTAAGCCCCAAGGTTCTCAGTGAAATTCAGCTAGAAGTTCTGTGCAAGAGTTTAAAAGTAGTCGCTTGGACAATTCTAAGTTTTGCCTCTGCGAAGTTGTAAGAAGTTGGCGTGCTCTTCTGAGTAAAGGCACATAGTGTACCTCTATTTCACAAATAATGGATTTCAATCCTGAGTGAGAGTTCTCAGGCCTGAACTAGTCCTCCACGAGGAAAACTAGGTTAAAACTGCTGTATTTGCGTATGCTCTTCTGATCTCTTTTATTTCCTCATTAATACTCTGATTAATTATTCTGTTGGTGAAAGTGTTAAATTTTATTTGGTTATTATCGACACAAACTCTATTCACCCCCCTCTAGAGTTGCCTACACGTACTTCAATTGGTATCAGAGCTTTGTTCTCTTGATACGGATTAACATCCTAGAGTTGAACCATGGCAACCACACAACCTATCTTTACCAACTATGGTGAGGGACAATCCAAAAATAGGCCACCCCTATTTGATAGAACCAAATACACCTATTGGAAGACTAGAATAAGTTTTTATCTAAAGTCTCTAAACTTTGATCTTTGGACCATCGTCACTGCTGGTTACAAGAAGCCTACTAGAATTGTTGTCGAGGGGACTCTCATTGAAAAACCCCACGACAAATATACCTACCAAGAAAAGAAACAGGCTAGTCTAGATGCTAAGGCTACTAATGCTCTCTTCTGTACTATAGACATGACTGAATTCAACAGGGTCTCTACATGCTCCACTTCACATGAAGTATGGATGCTTCTGGAGGTTACCCATGAAGGAACCACACAGGTAAAAGAATCAAAGATCAGTCGTCTAACACAAGAATATGAGGCATTCAAGATGAAGCCTAATAAGACAATCACTCAAATGTTCACAAGGTTCCTCGACATCGTCAACCCTCTATCTTCCCTTAGCAAAGAGTACTCCAACCATGAGAAGATCCGTAAGATGCTCAGGGGGCTACCAAAGATCTGGAACCCCAAGGTGACTACAATCATCGAAGGCAATGATCTCACCAACATGTCTATGGAAACTCTGATGGGCAAGTTGATGACTCATGAGCTCGATCTCAAAGACTTTGATGAATCCGTTCCAAAGCAAAAGGAAATCACGCTTAGAGCTCATCGTCGAAGAACCATTTCAGAGGAAACAGATGATGATGATTCCGATGGTGATGATCAAGCACTCATGGTACGTAACTTCAAGAAGTTTCTACGCTTCAACCAAAGGAAGAAGGAACAAAAGGACGACGATGAAGAACTCACTTGCTTCGGTTGCAAGAAGACATGACACGTCAGAAAAGATTGCCCTGTAACAAAGAAATGAGGCAAATATGAGAAGCTGTATAAGAAGTCATCCTCACAGAAGTATACCAACACCAGTATCTGGCATGAAAGCGAAGCCAGTGACTCAGACGAAGAAGATGACTCTCCCCAAGACTCGGCAAACGTCTGCCTAATGGCAACCTCTGATAAGGTAACACACGATCCTCTTAATAACTTTACTTTTGATGAACTCGGTGATGCCTTTAGTGATCTACTTGAAGACCACAAAAAGGTAATTAGCAAGTATAAACATGCTAAGGATAAAATCAAGGCTCATGAAGTTGATATCCATAGACTTTCATGTTTACTATATAATGTTAGAGTCACACCTCCCACAGAGGACATCAATGAGGTATCCAAGCTTAAATTAAGCTTACACGATGCCGAATCTCATTGAGAAACAAACACATGATATTACAATACTCAATAAAGATCTTGTTGAAGAGAAAAATAAATACAAAGTTGCTACTGCTAGAATTAATGGTCTTTCTGCTAAGTATGATGAAGTATATGCTGCCTCTAAGAAATTAGAAATCAGGCTGGACAAACAAGTTGCTCAACCTCAAACTCAGTCTCACAGTTACAGCACATATACTAAACATCAACACAATAGAACACGTCATCACAATAACATGCATCCACCTACTACACGTAAACATGCTTTCATGTACACCTACTCCCATACAGCACATAAAACACCCATATGTTGTTATTATCATCATCCTGCTTCTACACATAGTCACCATCATCATCTTGCTACTACACATAGTCACTATCATCATCTTGCACCCATATATAGATATTACTATCAACCTACACCAAATACAAATATGCATGCTACATATACATATTGTGGTTTACATGGACACGTATCACCACAATATAGAATTAGAAAATTAGTCGATAAGAATCTATATACATGGGTACTGAAAACTAACCTTTCAGGACCCTCAAGGATTTGGGTACCAAAGGTCACATCTACTTATGGTGTAGGTGGACCTTCCTTTACCAACTAGAAGCAAATAGATTCTCAATAGTGGGTGCTCGCGACATATGACTGGAGATGCTAATCTATTCACAACACTATCAATGAAAAGGGAAGGATATGTATCCTTCGGCAATAATCTGAAAGGTTATATCATAGGTAATGGTACTATTGGTAATCCTCCTTCTTCCAATTATTAAGGATGTCTGTTTAGTGACCGAGTTAAAACATAATTGCTCAACATTAGTCATCTTGCTAATCATGGATATGATATTAACTTCAGGAAAACTAAGTGCTTTATCTATGATAGATCATCTGGAGACATCATTTTTGAAGGAATAAGAGAAGATAATATATACATTTTTTATTTGTCTAAAGATACTAACAGTGCAAGAAGATGCCTCTACGCCCACAAAGACGAAAGGCTATTATGGCATCAACATCTTGGTCATGCTAACATGGACACCATATCAAGACCATCTACCAAGAAGCTAGTAAAAGGACTACCTAACATCACATTCAAAAAGGATACAATATGTGCTGAATGTGAAAAGAATAAGGCTACCAAATCCTTTTTTAAATCCATCAACAGTATAAGTACCACTCGACCTTTGTAACTGTTTCACATGGATTTATTTGGACCAATTAGAGTAGCCAGTCTTGGCAAAAAACTTTATGCTTTTGTTATTGTTGACGATTTTTTTAGATTTACTTGGGTTTTCTTCCTTACAAACAAAAGTGATACTATTTCTGTTTTTAAAGTATTTTCTAAAAAGGTTCAAAACAAAAAAGGCTACATGATTACTTGAATCTGAAGTGATCATGGTGGCAAATTCGAAAATTCTGATTTTGAAAAATTTTGTGAGTCAAATGGTTTTGATCATGAATTTTCTTGTCCTAGAACTCCTAAATAAAATGGTGTTGTGGAGCGGAAGAATAAGACTCTTGGCAATATAGCTAGAGTCATGTTGAATCAATTTTTTTTCTAAAATACTTTTGGGCTGAAGCTGTCAGTACAGCATGCCATATTTTAAATAGGATGTTGATTCGACCTATTTCAAAAAAAACTCCCTGTGAACTTTGGTTTGGTAGGACACCTACTATTTCTTACATTCGAATGTTTTGTTGCCACTACTTTATCCTGAATACCAAAGGAAACTTAGGCAAGTTTGATGCCAAAGCTGACAAAGGTATTTTTTTGGATATGCTGCCAAGATAAAAAATTATAGAGTGTTCAACAAACGCTCTATGATTGTTGAAGAGTCTACTATTGTCATATTTGATGAGAGTAATAGTACAACTGATATCCCTGATGACGACGTTGACGGTCACATCGAACCATCAACCTCTACACCTGTGGATACAACAACTGGAACCAGTTATCTGGAAGGATTACCAAAGAAATTCCAATTCACACCTTCACATCCAGAAAACTTGGTAATAGGTGAGGTATCAAGAGGGATAACTACTCGATCTTTTGTAAGAGATTCTATTGCTAGCACTGCATTCATTTCTCAGATAGAACCCAAAAATGTCTTAGAAGCTTTTAACGATGAATTTTGGATATCTGCATTGCAAGAAGAACTCAACCAATTCGAAAGAAATCAGGTTTGGAAACTTGTTCCTAAACCTGTTGACCATTCGATCATTGGTACTAAATGGATTTTTCGTAACAAAGTTAATAAGGATGGTTCAGTCACTCGTAACAAGGCTCGTCTCGTAGCTCAAGGATACAACCAAGAGAAAGGTATCGACTATGATGAGACGTACGCTCCTGTTGCACGACTTGAATCAATCTGCATGCTTTATGCATTTACAAATTTCCAAAACTTCAAACTTTTTCAAATGGATGTGAAAAGTGCTTTTCTTAATGGCTTTATTAAAGAAGAAGGTTTTGTTAAGCAACCGACTTGGTTTGAAAATCATAAATTTCCCAATCATGTTTTTAAACTTAAGAAAGCTCTCTATGGCCTCAAGCAAGTCCCTCGAGCTTGGTATAAACGCCTTAGCACTTTCTTACTTGACAAAGGCTTTTCAAAAGGAAAAATTGACATGACACTTTTCATAAAATCTCTTGATGACACCATTCTGTTAGTACAAATTTATTTTGATGATATTATATTTGGGTCTACTAATGAGATTCTATGCTAAGAATTTGCCAAGTGTATGCAGAACGAGTTTGAGATGAGCATGATGGGGGAGCTCAACTACTTCCTTGGACTGCAAGTCAAACAATACTCACAAGACGTCTTCATCAGCCAATCGAAGTATACAAAGGATATGCTGAAGAAGTTTGATCTTGACAACATCAAACCGATCAGTACTCCGATGGCTACTACAACCAAATTAGAACCTGATGAAAGCGGCAAACCTGTTGATCAACGTAAGTATCGAGGTATGATTGGTAGTATATTATATTTAACTACTAGTCATCCCGATATCATGTTTAGTGTTTGCTTATGTGCTAGATATAAAGCTAACCCTAAGAAATCGCACATGGCTGCGATTAAGCGTATCTTTCTATATCTTAAAGGGACTGTTACGATGGGCTTGTGGTATCCCAAAACCACTTTCTTTGACTTAATCGGATATTTCGATGAAGATTTTACGGGATGAAAAGTCGGCGGTAAGAGCCCCAGCGGCACGTGTCATTTGTTAGGAAAGGCTTTATTCTCATGGTTTACCAAGAAGCAGAACTCTGTCGCACTATCCACAATAGAACCTGAATACATCGCAGTTGGTCGTTGTTGTGCTTAGATTCTGTCGATGAAGCAAGCCCTTGAAGACTATAATTTACTATTCAAACACATAACTATTTTCTGTGATAGCACAAATACAATCAATTTGACCAAAAATCTTGTATGTCACTCACGCACAAAGCATATAGAGATTAGACATCACTTTTGGCGTGATCATCAACTATATGGCACTATATACTTAAAATTTATTGACACTGAACATCAGCTAGCAGACTTTTTCACAAAATCACTAGCCGAAAAGCGCTTCAATTTTCTTCGTCGAGAGTTAGGAATTTTAGATGAAAATGTCGTGCAATAAGCTGCACCTACAAAAATAGTTGTTAATATATAATCGTATATGGTGATATTGCTTTGGGTACAAGCCGAAAGGGCCCTTTTGACAACAAGACGTAAAAGCCTAAGCGACGCGGTGCACTAATCTTCGGACTACCGATAGCTGGGATCCGGCTCCTACAGCTACCCTGAGGCAGTTATTATGTACTGATAAACGTTTAACAAGACTTATTGCATGGTGTAACATATTAAATTGCATTTATATTTCATTATTTTCTAATTTTAGACAATGCTTGCTTTCTGCCTTATTCATTTTTCAGCCCTTCTGTGTTCTGGAACCAAAAACACAGAACTCGGTCTGAACTCTACCTTTGGCAGAGTTCGGGCCGAACTCGGTATCCTTGGTGACAGAACCTTCAGCTGCTCTCAGCCAACCATTCTTTTTGATCCGATGGCCACGATTTAACCAAACCAGCCAGCCCTACTCCTCTTATACACGAAAATTGAGTCTCTCTACTCATTTCCACCTTTTTCTACCTCTCTCTAAAGTGTTTTTCCTCAAACCCTAACCCTAGAAACTCCACTTTTGGTGCTCTTCCTCCTTCCAAACTTGGAATCTCAAGGTTTTTGAAGTTTCTCTTCAACTCTACATCATCTTTTTGAGGTATAAACACTTATTTCTCCATCTACTCTTCATTAGATATTTATCTTTTATTATCATATGGCTCCAAGACTCTTCAATAGGGGAAAGAGGGTTAGAACCGAAGGTGCATCCTCATCAAACACTTCTTCTCCTCCACAAAATGTCCAACCCATTCATCCTTTATTCAACCCTCCTCCACCTCCCAATGACAACACCTTTGATGAGAACATTTTTGTCTCATTAGATTCTTCTAATGAATGGTTCGCGAATTTTATATCACGGAGTGTTGTACCGGGGCATCTGATCAACTTTACTATTTTTTCGACTTTGATCCAAACTTTAAGGATCTTTATTTAGATGAACTTGTGTCCACCCAATCTGTCATATACTAAAATGCAATACAAATGTTCTATTGTAATATGACTCACGACGACACCCGAATTTACTCTCGGGTCACCGGTATCGATATTTATTTGATGATTTTGATCTTGCCGAAATCCTTGAACTTACCGATCCCAACACTTGGGAGAAAATCGTTGATGTTCGTGAGTTCCAATTCGTTGGAGAAATCACTTTGGAAGGGTTCAAGGACATGATGTGTGAATCTAACTCCCGCCCTCGCAAACTTAGGGCAAAATATCTCAACAATCACTTTTAAGAACTCCATCGGATTATCTTTTCTTCTATCCTGCCCAAAGCAGGATCTACCGATGAAGTCTCCTATCATGAGATCACTGCCTTCTACTTTCTTCATTTCACCATTTCCTTCAACTTTCCTCGTTCGATGATGGATTAGATTATTCGAGCTAGGAAGAAACCCCGATCGCTTGTATATGCGATGTATATTCCTATGATCTTCCGTGCTTTCCACGTCCCTTTGGATGAGTGTCAGATCTTACCTACACCTGGCTTTCTATCTAAGGCCCATAGGACAACCCCTGCCCCTGTTCCTCCCGAGCCAGTTGAGGAGGAATTATCTGACCCTGATGCACCAGAGCCAGAGCCACCAGCCACCCTTGACTCCATCCGTACCATGTTGTGTGACCACTTTCGTTTGGAAGACGATCTCTACACCCAGCTGGACTACCGGACTACCTTGCAGATGAGCGCCATCACCAACACTCTACATGATATCTAGTACAACATGGCTCGGCATCCCACGATGCCCTTTCATACGGGTCGGGACCCTTATTGCGGAGGTTACCAGATTGATGACCCATGGGCCAGGCGGTACTTGGATCCCGATGCGACGTTCGTTGTTCCTCGGCACTCCTCTAGCGAGCCTTCCGAGTCGGCCGGTCCATCCCGTTCACAGGCTCCATGATAGTGGTGGTTATCTACCTGTTGCTGCTGCTACTGATGGTTCACTTTAGTTCAATTTTATCATTTTCATTTTTTAGCACTCTTTGCATTATGCCCTTAGTTTGACATGTTATGAACTTCTAGCTTATTTTGGGTTTTATCACAAACTGCTTAGATGACTCTTATCATGTTTGGTTTTGGTTATATGTTGTGTGTTGCTTTCCTTACTTTTGTCATATTGATATCCTCTTATGGGTGAGATATGTATGGTTATTTTTGCTAAATGACAAAGGGGAAGAAGTATGGATATTTGCTGTGATATGTGATGTGATCTTATATATGATCGTATATGTTGGATTTTATGTTGTGCTTGGAAAGATTTTTTTTCTCAGGACATCTATTTACGGGGGAGCCAACATATCCATCTACGGGGGAGCTATTCACTCCATGCCATTCGTTTCATACTCCCCCATAACATGTGTCCAAGTATGAACATTGGGGCATAAAAATAATATTTTGTCAATTATCAAAAAGGGGAGATTGTTGACCTAAATTGTATCACAATCAACCAAATTTTAGATAATTAACAAAAATGATATTTGTTATGATCCAATATGACACATCAAGCTCAAAGTCAGAACATCATCACATATTGGTTCAAGACAGATGTCATCAACATATGCAGTTATAACTTGTACTCTGTGTCTGTAATTTTATGTTTATTGAGTCTAGGATTATGTATGCTGAGTAGCAATGAGTGTCTTAAACCTAGAATCACTTATCCAAAGCTCCACCAAACAATCACCAAACCAAACCAAGCCCATTTGAACATCCTAGCTCATTTGGACATTCTGGCCCAAGGAATAAGAATTCGGGCCGAACTCTGTCCTAGGCAAAGTTCGGGCCAAACTCTGTGTCCTGAAAATCAGGATGCTAATTTCTAGGGTTTTCTGGTTGCTAGCTGTTTAACGGCCAAAAATTTGAATTTTGGAAAGAGTTCTGGCCGAACTCTGTCTCCCATGACTAGTATATATAGGACATGATTTCTCTCATTTTCATTCATCTCTTCTTCTCATCTTCTATAGCCTTATATATTCTAAGCCTACTCTTCCCATCTACTAGCCACAAAACTTCCTAGGCTCCAAGGTGCTCAGTGCAATTCAGCTAGAAGTTCTATGCAAGAGTTTGAAAGTAGTCGCTTGGACAATTCCAAGTTTTACCTCTGCGAAGTTGTAAGAAGTTGGCATGCTCTTCTGAGTAAAGGCATGTGGTGTACCTTTATTTCACAAATAGTAGATTTCAATCCTGAGCGAGAGTTCTCAGTCCTAGACTAGTCCTCCACGAGGGAAACCAGGTTAAAACTACTGTGTTTGTGTATGCTCTTCTGATCTCTTTTATTTTCGCATTACTACTCTGATTAATTATTCTGTTAGTGAAAGTGTTAAATTTTATTTGGTTATTATCGACACAAACTCTATTCACCTCCCTATAGAGTTGCCTACACGTACTTCACTATGAAATTCATGACAGGTGAAGAAAAAGTCCCAAATACTTGGGCGGTGAGTATACCGAGCCTTAGCTCTATGGATAGATGGTAACACAGATAATAAGACCCAAGGACTGGGCAGCTAGTATGCTTCAATTATGTTCGAATGAACACATGCTAAAACAGATGCTAAGTCCCAAGAATTGGGCGGTGATTACATTGAGTCTTGGTTGGAAAGATGTATGGTGTCAAAGATATAAGGAAAGGCTTAGGTAATCACATTCTATTATCATGTCGCCGATGTAGAATGTTGATTACACTAAGACCATGAATTGGGCAGATAAAAATATGAGCGTTGGCTCAAGGCAAGACGGCAAGATAGCAATATGAATGAGAACGATGGCTTATTGAGAAAGATGGCTTATTTACTTAGTTTTTCTTATCATGCATTATATGTCTCTTCGTAGATAAGTTGCATATATTTGCATGATCATGGACAACTTATCAACAAGGTGGTTCCTCGAACGGTATTCCAAGGCCTTGGAATCCGGTTTGTCCTGGGGGAACCTCGTGTTGAAGTAGTAGCACTGTGCTGAAGTAGTAGCACGGTATGCGGGACCTTCAGTGGGGCTAGCTACCCGCACTGCAAGGGGCCCCATTATACCTGTAAGATGGTGCAAGATGGCATATCGCCAGTGACCTTCATATAGATAGGTCCCATGCTAATGATGTCTTATGTAAGAAGACTAAGTTATTACCCAATTAAAGGAAAGGATGTCGGCTCTTGGTAAGAAATCACCTGAACGGTGATAAATATATTGAATCATGATATTATTCCTAATAATGTCTTATACGGGTTGAGTAGGTATTATAAATGTACAGGAATGACTACACGACCGTGGGTAAGAATCACCAAAGGGTGATACCATATTGCTTTACATTATGTTGGCTATGAGATTTGCATGCTTTACTTCTTGTCGGATATGAACTGCTAATTGACCCTAAGACAACGAGGAAGACATTTTTAATAATGTTCTATAACATGATTACTTAGTGTTGTCTTCTTAGGTCAGTTGGGCCAGTACCGCTCGCCAGTACATTGATGATGTACTAACCTACGTTGTGGACAATATTACAGGTGCTTGGGCATGGGAGAAATCATTTGATCAGTGCTTGGCATCAATGAATCGGATGGGTGCGCAGAAACTTTGCTTACAAGACGATGTCTTTTGCTATACGGTACATAATGTATGGAACAGTGTAACTCAGATATACCAGTGAGATTGTAAGCAAAGTCGGCATGTTTGATTGTAAAGCCTAAATGGCAAGTGTATATTCAGTTGGCTATTCAAGAGTCTTGTAATCAGTTGTAAACTTTGTATAATCCACTGCAAGTCCTGTAATCCATTGTAATTATCAATGAAGAGATATATTTCTTCATATCTTGTGTGACTTCAATTTATCTGCTTGGTTTTGTTGCGCTGTCGCTGTTTTATGAGAAATACCAGAAACTGAAAATCTACACTTGTACGGCATCACGCCCAGTGTCTAGTTTTTGATCCTCGGGGATCGGGGCATAACATAATGGTATCATAGCACGACTTTACGTCCTTGGAATTATTATTTTGATTTGTTCAATCAAAGTTGCTACTATGATGATTTAAAGCTGCTTCCACGATGACTCAGACATTGCTTCCGCGATTACTCAAAGTTGCTTTCGTGATGAAATCAAAGTTGCCTCTACGATGACTCAAAGTGCTTCCGCGATTATTCAGTGTTGTTTCCAAATTTATTCTAAGTTGCTCCCTTGACTGAAAGTCCATTGATTCATCTAGCCGCTCACTGGGTGTTCCATACAATAAGTCTAAATATGTGGGCTGTGATTTATGTGCTTCAACGATTTCTTAAAGATACTAAAATGAATAACAATGATGCGATGCGATAATAAGTTGGTAACATGTGCTTGATGTCTTATGTGAGATTCATAGAAGTCGATTGTTATGTGGCAATCGGAAGTAGGTGATGGCATGGTATGTTGGAACATGAATTGTTCATGACTTCAATGAACATGAATCGACAGAATTTTGAGTTGGCTTATGTGTGTTGGCTTGGGTATATTTTAGATACAGATGCGAGGGAATTAGTTGGTATTTTGTGGTCGACAGAGCCACTACAGGATGGATAGTCCATAATGGACTTTGGTTTGATGAGAAAAGGAATATTTTGTCGGGAATGGCTTGAGCTCTGAGTGGTATATGGCTCTACCTTCTTAGTGATAAGATGACCCTTGACCCTGTTCATATTATAGTGATTGCTTTACCTATAAGGTATTGGGTAGTATCGAGTCGTAGCTGGGATTACGATTGATACAGGACGGCTAGGCGTGTCCCTTGATAATTAAGTTCGGATAAGTCGCTGCAAGATTTTGATGAGTTCAGATGAGCCGTTGCTGGACTCTGATAGTTAGCATTGTGTTGGGTAATGAGGATTGAGAATATAAAATGAATGCTTTGGTTTGGAATGGTATAAGTTGTAGATTCAGACAATGACTTGAATCAGTTGGATAACATAATTGTAGGTTCAGTAGAGATAGTGGAATATTGTGAATGATTTAGAAGATGCAGATAGTTGCATCAACGAACGAAAAATAGAGAATGGGCTTGAAGAAATAGATGATCTTAGCACATTGTGAAGTTGTACTTGGGAAAATATGACGTGTCCCGAATCAACAAGTTATGACCCTTGATTATGTTGAGGCGTAGAGAACGAACAATTGCCCCGTGATACATGAAAGAGTAGATGTTTTTTATGAGACTCTGATGGCGGGAATACATATGAGTATCGAGATGCCATAATATGTAATAGACCATGTCGGTGGATGATATTGTCACATAAATAACGAGTTTGGGTGGAATATAGAATTTGTTGGATTTCAACTTAGCTGAATGACTTATGTCATATCCACTGGATAATCGAGGTACGAATGTTAGATGATTGATGCCATAGAGATTGGATTAATGCATGAATAGTGAAATCTTCTTATGGAATCATAAGAAGATGGTGCAAAATGAATGTTGATGGTTAATGTGAATTGCTAAAAGACGTTCGTGTTTGTTGCTAGCAAAAATCTCATAAATGATGCTTTCGAAAGAAAGATGATTAGTTGCCTTATTTTGTTGGTTAAAGAGTACGAACATATCGATGATCTAAAAATGTAGGAAATGAATATGTCGCAAAGAGACCGTAGGAAAGAGACCATAAATGATGGACCATTGAGGTAGCAATGTTGGAAAATAACTCAGAATAGTTGGCCGATGGAATAAACGCAATTGAGTACGATATGAGAATACAAGTCAGATTGGAAGGTGATGCTGCGTTTATAAAAGTGAAAACTATATTTGGATGTTCAATTGATAGAGATTTATATGATGGCTTCGAGATTGACCTGTAACGCCCTAGTCCTAAAATACTTAGGGCTAGGTACGTATCCATGCCAGCTGTATACATACGAAGTACGCTCCAGTGTATGGAAATCTTATATGTATACATAAGTCATAAAATGCAGTAATCCATGACTAAATCTCATCCACAATGATAAGAATAATAATATAAAATCAACTTGAATAATCATGGTTCAATTATTGGGCGGAGACAAATCCACTACCAGCAAATTTTAATAAGAAAGAAATATACAAGGAAAGTAATTTGGTAGAGCGAAGGGGGTGACGATCCAAGTGCAACATCTCGAAGAATAGAGCGCAAGTCATGGCCTTAGCTAGAGCACCTGCAGAAATCACAAGACACACCTGGAGGAATCACCAGATCCTCAGAGGGACGTAACAAGATATAATAAACAGCATGCCATATAAATACTGAATATAAAATATGCCACAAACAAAAGTAAGTGACAAGACAACAATAAGGTAATCTAACCATACTAAAGTGAACATGCAGTTAAGAACAAACCTTTCGTCGCATGAGCCCTGGCTGTAAATGGGATCTGGTATAGTTTCCACTTGGGCACCAGTGACCTAAGCGTATGACGTTCAAAAACGACAGTGGCAAACCTGAGAGGCTAAACATACCCGTATCTCCAGCGGAGCTTACGGATTATAAGGGAAGTGCAATCGAAGCCCATACGACAAGAAAATTTTCTCCCCACCCAATGTACCTATCATGTCGCATCTACGACCAAGTAACACTACTAACCGTCAAGTCTTCTAATATACAACTATAGACAGTTAGGCCTAACGCATGTGCACGGGTGATCAGCTAACACGCAAGGACCTCTACATGCCACTCATCTCACACATCCTCGTGCTACAACGGTGTCATGGTATATGCGATACACTACAATCGGTAGTCCCTTAACTCTAGGTCCATATGCAATCAAAGGATAATAACAAGTAAGCTAATATCACCGAGCAGGTAGTAAATCAAGAAATATAAGAACTAAAAATAAATAAACAGTAATATGTAATAAAATACAAACTAAAAATAAACAGTATAATGGCAAGATATCTTGCCTGGTGTATCTCCTGGAATGGTGCAGTGTTCTCGGAGGGTGTTCGACGGAGAGCCAGCGGCGGGGTGGTCCTGCGCGCGGTGGCACGCACGGCAGGAAAGAGCGGTGGAGTTCTCGGATCTGGGCGGAGTCATCGTGGTCAGGATTTTTCAAGAGCGACGGCGCTCTCCGGAGGCGCTGGTCTGTCACGGTCGGTATGGGACGTGGCCGGATGAGGCTACGGTGGAGCGGCGTGTAGGCCGAGCTAGGGCTATGCTGCGGCAAAAACATTTCTCTGGCGGCTGTCGCCACAAGCGATGGGAAGCGCACCCGCGGGCGGCGCTAGCGATTGGCGCGAGGATGGCGACAGAGGAAGCTCGGTGCACAGGCGACCAGAGGAAAAAGAGCGGCGGTCGGGTTCGTGGATAAGGCAGAAGGCGGTGGATGCTGTTCATCGGCGCTGAAGCCTAGTTCGGCCGCTCAGCAGCGCGTCAGATCCGGGAAGTATGGGTCGAGGCGAACGCCGGAAGAGGGGACGCTGCGATGGCGAGGTGAGTTTGGGGTTTCTCTGTGTCTTTGGTCGGTGGTGTTGAATTTTGGGTGGTGACTGCGGCCGATGATGGCCGTGGCGGAGGCAGTTTTGGCTGATGGTGGTGGTGATGGTGATGGCCATGGTGTTTGGTTGGTAACGGTGTCGGTGGTGGCAGACGGGAATAAGGGCTGGTTATGATGCCCGATGTGGCGATGGTGCAGGGGCTTGTGGTCGTCGGTTCAGGTGGTGCTGGTGCTGGGTTTAGGAAAGAAGGCTGGTGGGATTTCAGCGATGGCCGGGAGGCACTCGAGAAGGCGGAGGTGATGGGTCGATGGCGGGGACGATGGTCGATTGCTGGGGACTGGGGAATCGATGGAGGTTATGGGGATGATGACGGAGGTTGTGGTGGCGGTGACGGTTTGGTTTAGGATTAATGCTTCGGGATGTGTCAGATACGATAAATTGTATAACAATAGTGGAATAGAATAGGAGGACACCGACACGGTGCACGGACACGGTTATGGATGCACGGACACAATGCACATACACCCTGGGTTGTGGTGGAGGAATTTGGATGGTGAAGTTTTTTGGAAAAAAAAAAGAATAAGGGCTCTCCTTATATAGGAGATGGAAGCCCTATTTCGATCAGGATTAGGATTGTTTAAACACCCCATTAGATAATTGTCACATTTGTTTTAAAACAAATCAATCCAAATCCAATCCAAATCCAAATCCAATTAGATTTTATACATAGAAAATTCTAGCTAAATTAAATAATTAAATCTTAATTTAAATTTTCATAAATAATAACTTAGATACACTTTCAAATTTTCTATTAATTTATAATTTCAAAAATTATATTATAAACTAATAAATATTATGAAATATATATGTATGCATGAAGAATATTAATTATTTTTAATAAATGTTATAAATGAAAGGCTTTTAAAATTAAAATAAAAACTTTGAAATTTTTGGTACGATAGCAAGGATAATTATTATATATATTATTTTGAAACTATAAAAAAATAGAAAAACATTTTTCTAAAAATATGTACGCTCGCACATATTCGCACTCATCGAGCAATTACGAAAAACGAAATTTTGCGCGCGACGTACAATACAAAATAAAAAAATCAGTACCAAATTTATTTTTTTTAAAATAGTAGAAATTTAGGGGTTTTACATCATACCCAACTTAAAAGAATTTCGTCCTCGAAATTTAGGAAAAATTAGGGTAGGTAGGCTTCAGAAGATAGAAATAGTTTAAGGATGAGAAATCACGAGTTAGTTCATTAGACGAGGAGAAGAAACGACATTTAACAAAAATTGACAATTTGATAACTTAAAAGAATAAATCAAAGGTGTAGTTTTGTAATGATCATGCGCATGACATCCTTCTGTGTCTAATTTGGTCATACTGCCATCAATCCTAGAATCACCAAAATTTCAAAGATTTTTAATAACTTTCTCTATCTCATCCTAAGACTACTATTTCCATATTCGGGTCGCGTTAAATATCATCATGATCTTCGAGTAATCACTATGGTTTTTTATTAGTAATAAATCTTCAAAAGCTTCAATTTCTTCTCAATATTCATATTCCATAAAACTTCAATTTTTCTTAAGACACTTTATTTTTCTTCTTTATTTCCTTTGATGTTTCTCCTTAAGATTAACTCACAAAATTTATATTCCTTAAAATTATATTCTCAATTCCTATATCTTACAATATAAATTTCAATAAGTACCAAAGTTTTGAATTCAAGGATTCTAGATTCTTCTTCTTCCATCATATCTATATATAGTTTTGGTTCAAACTAAATTTTGACCTCATAATCTCTTTAAAATTTAAATTTAATAACTCAATTAGTCGGAGCAATCAAACTCTATCTTAGTCATGAAACTTCATATTCGTAATCATTATAAAAAAAAATTTTCCTTAGGATATCAAGAATTTTCACCTTTTAATATTAGGTAGCTTCGAGATCTACTACATCAACATCCTACTTATCACCTCATAAAAATTTCTCAATAATGGATTTACCTTGAAGAACCGATTTGTCTCCTCTGAGAAATGATAGCACCTTCCTCAATTTTGCCACAAAATTCCACTTATGCATATTCAATCACATTAATTAATTATGCCACTATTCTCCTCGGTGAGTTTTCTAATCTAACCTCTACTAACCGAGGGATGTCATGGTCAAAGTTCATCTTTACATAAGAGAATCAAAAATGGAATAAGGTTGCATAAACTACGAAGGAATCGTAGCGAAATACGGGTGAAGCAAATTAATCGGAAGGGAGAAAGTAGGGTTGTTAATGTTGCATGGAGAGTAAAAGGGGGTATGGGTCTAAGTAAACAAGATAAGGCATGAAATAAAAGGACAAGGGTTAAGCAATTGAGATAAAACACAAATTAAGCATTTAGAAATTTTAGTAGATCACAAACATACATTGGGTCGAAAGGTTTAAGTTAAGTTTTGGTCTCTAAATGAAGTCAGGAAGGACAATGTTATCTTGGTAGAGTTTATAGCTAGTCATTTTTACTCAAAAGTCGCATCATAAAAATAGAGTGCAAGGGGTCGTGTTTTAGTGGGACATGATACGTCTACATGAAGGTGGACTTGTCTAGCTCTTGCATATGGAATTTGTTGGAAGGAAAAGTCTCGTGTTGTGCCCCAAATATCAAAGTCATGATAGGGAACGCCAAATGATCAAAATAGAAAGTGGGTTTTCATAAGGTACTAATTAATGCACAAAAATAAAAGGTTGAAGCACGAAATAAAGATAATTTAGGAAATCTCATAGATCAAGGTAAAATAAGTTAGGGACACGGCTCCTAGAGAGAAAATAGTCTCATAGATAAGGGCTTGGTCAAGGGAATGATTATAATCATTTCTAAGTTTCGAACAATTAGATGGTCACGATAAAAGATCTAGATTTGAGGGAAGGTCGAGTAAGGCAAAGATATGTTCATCGGTTTGGTCGATGACTAACTACACTTGAGTATATACCACTATTATGGTCATGAGTGATATGGCAACTTTACTCCTATCTTATTAGGGCTATCTGGGTTGTCTACCATTATAAGTCTAACTTCTTGAACTCGAGTCTTCACAAAAATTCTAAAAATCTAACATAATTTCTATTCATTCTAAATCGTCCAACATAATCATAGCTTAAAATGTAAATTCCTTTAATCAATCTAACATAACTTTTTATCATATCATTAATAACATTTCCCAAACTTATAATAAAACTCGATATTCAAATAATCCTATCAGTCGTCAACTTTTTTTTTACTAAACTTCCATAAAATTATAACTAAACAAAAATTTTAAATTTCTCAAATAACCTCGAGATAACTCTTAGCATATTACAATCAACCCAAAAAGTAAGCTCAAGTTTTAAATAATCTTATCAATCGTGATTCAAACAAAAATTGAGCATTTAAAATAAATCCCCGGATTGATTTTATATCTTTCAAAATTTATATCTAAACTTCCAATAAGTCACAACTATTCTAAAACCTTCAAAAGTCAAAAATTCCTTCTTCTTCTTCCCTTTTTTTCCCCTAAAAATGCATAATTAAGGCTTTAAACTCGAAATCTAAATATCTAAATAACTTTATAATTCATAGATCATATGACACAATTTAATTCAAGAAAATATTTTATCAAAAATTATCAATCGTCCTCAAAGTTTGGTCAATCGTAAATCCTACTTCAACATTTAAAAATTTAAGATCATTTTTAAATCAAATTTATATCCATCCAAAGATGTATAGCTATAACTCAGTAATTCATAAATATTTTCAAAGACCTTTAAAAATCAAATCAATTTGTTTTCTCAATCTAGCTATCCTCTTGTGTATACCATCTTGTAATATCAAAATAAAATTCCAACTATCCTGTGAAGGCGGTAATATGCTACTACCCAACTTGGAATTAGCTAATCCTTAAGATCATACTTTTAGAAAAATGTCTTTATAACTCAAATAAGACTCCAATGCATACTAATTGTCAATGTAATCTTTCTAGCCATGGGTTTGACCTATGAGCATATAATAGTGTAGTCATCTTCCTAACTGTGACTAAGCATGAAAAATAAGAATTTACGGTAGAAAAAGTTTAAGCAGGATGCAAATCAAGGATGGTAACGAGAGTTCGAAACTTGAAGTAAGGAAAGAGGTCAATCGTGTGGATGAGATTCTAGACTCTAATCCTATATACAGGTTCACATCGGTACAGTCGCGTAATCGAAGTGATAAACTTAACCTACATGGACCACCACAAAAACATGTAATGCCCAGTCCCAAAATACTTAGGACTAGGTACGTATCCATGCCAGCTGTATACATACGAAGTATACTCCAGTGTATGGAAACCTTGTATGTATACATAAGCTGTAAAATGCAGTAATCCAAGTCTAAATCTCATCCACAGTGAAAAGAATAATAATATAAAATCAACTTGAATAATCATGGTTCAATCGTTGGGTGGAGACAAATCCACTACCAATAAATTTTAATAAGAAAGAAATATACAAGGAAAGTAATTTGGTGGAGCGAAGGGGGTGACGATCCAAGAGCAACATCTCGAAGAATAGAGTGCAATTCATGGCCTTAGCTAGAGCACCTGCAGAAATCACAAGACACACCTGGAGGAATCACCAGGTCCTCAGAGGGACGTAACAAGATATAATAAACATCATGCCATATAAATACTGAATATAAAATATGCCACAAATAAAAGTAAGTGACAAGACAACAATAAGGTAATCTAACCATACTAAAGTGAACATGCAGTTAAGAACAAACCTTTCGTCGTATGAGCCCTGGCTGTAAATGGGATCTGGTATAGTCCCCACTTGGGCACCAGTGACCTAAGCGCATGACGTTCAAAAATGACAGTGGCCAACCTGAGAGGCTAAACATACCCGTATCTCCAGCGGAGCTTCCGAGTTACAAGGGAAGTACAATCGAAGCCCATACGACAAGGAAATGTTCTCCCCACCCAATGTACCTATCATGTCGCATCCATGACCATGTAACACTACTAACCGTCAAGTCTTCTAATATACAACTATAGACAGTTAGGCCTAACGTATGCGCACGGGTGATCAGCCAACACGCAAGGACCTCTACATGCCACTCATCTTACACATCCTCGTGGTACAACTGTGTTATGGTATATGCGATACACTACAATCGATAGTCCCTTAACTCTAGGGCCATATGCAATCAAAGGATAATAACAAGTAAGCTAATATCACCGAGCATGTTGTAAATCAAGAACTGTAAGAACTGAAAATAAATGAACAATGATATGTAATAAAATACAAACTAAAAATAAATAGTATAATGGTAAGGTATCTTGCCTGGTGTATCTCCTGGAGTGGTACAGTATTCTCAGAGGGTGTTCGACGGAGAGGCAGCGACGGGGTGGTCCTGCGCGCAGTGGCGCGCACTGCAGGAAAGAGCGGCGGAGTTCTCGGATCTGGGCGGAGTCATCGCGGTCAGGATTTGTTAAGCACGACGTCGCTCTCCGGAAGCACTGATCTATCACGGTCGGTATGGGACATGGCCGGATGAGGCTGCAGTGGAGCGGCGTGTAGGCCAAGCTGAGGCTATGTCGCGGCAAATTTTTTTTTCCGGCGGCTGTCGCCACAAGCGGTAGGACGCACCCCCGCGGGCGGCACTAGCGACTAGCGCGAGGACGACGACGAAGAGAGCTCGGCGCACAGGCGGCCAGAGGAAAAAGAGCGGCGGTCGGGTTTGTGGATGCAGCAGACGGCGGTGGATGCGGTTCATCGGCGCTGAAGCCTAGTTCGGTCGCTCAGCAGTGCGTCAGATCCGGGAAGTATGGGTCAAAGCGAACGTCGGAAGAGGGGACGCTGCAGTGGCGAGGTGAGTTTGGGGTTTCTTTATGTCTTTGGTCGGTGGTGTTAAATTTTGGGTGGTGACTGCGGCCGATGATGGCCGTGGTGGGGGAAATTTTGGCTGATGGTGGCGGTGATGGTGATGGCCATGGTGTTTGGTTGGTAACGATGTCGGTGGTGGTAAACGGGAATAAGGGCTGGTTATGATGCCCAATGTGGCGATGGTGCAGGGGCTTGTGGTCGTCGGTTCAGGTGTTGGTGGTGCTGGGTTTAGAAAAAAAGGCTGGTGGGATTTTGACGATGGCCGGGAGGCACTCGTGAAGGCAGTGGTGATGGGTCGATGGCGGGGACGATGGTCGGATGCTGGAGACTGGGGAGTCGATGGAGATTGTGGAGATAATGATGGAGGTTGTGGTGGCTGTGACGGTTTGGTTTAGGATTAATGCTTCGGGATGTGTCAAATACGATAAATTGTATAACAATAATGGAATAAAATGGGTGGACACCAATACGGTGCACGAACACGGTTATGGATGCACGGACACAATGCACATACACCCTGGGTTGTGGTGGAGGAATTTGGATGGTAAAGTTTTTTGGAAAAAAAAGAATATGGGGGCTCTCCTTATATAGGAGGTGGAAGCCCTATTTCGGTAAGGATTAGGATTGTTTAAACACCCCATTAGATAATTGTCACATTTGTTTTAAAACAAATCAATCCAAATCCAAATCTAATTAGATTTTATACATAGAAAATTCTAGCTAAATTAAATAATTAAATCTTAATTTAAATTTTCATATAAAATAACTTAGATACACTTTCAAATTTTCTTTTAATTTATAATTTCAAAAATTATATTATAAACTAATAAAATATTTTGAAATATATATGATTGCGTGAAGAATATTATTTATTTTTAATAACTGTTATAAATGAAAGGCTTTTATAATTAAAATAACAAACTTAAAAAATTTTGGTACGATAGCAAGGATAATTATTATATATATTATTTTGAAACTATAAAAAATAGAAAAATATTTTTCTAAAAATATGTACGCTCGCACATATTCGCACTCGTCGAGCAATTACAAAAAACAAAATTTTGCGTGCGACGTACAATACAAAATAAAAAAATCAGTACCAAATTTATTTTTTAAAAAAATAGTAGAAATTTAGGGGTTTTACATGACCCATAAGGTTTGTCGGGTAGATTTTGTCGGTTGTGGGTAAGTCTAGAATGACTTTGTTGGGTATGGCCCGAGGATAAGTACGGGTATAAAGACTTGACCCTAGAATGTCGGTTAATTGCCTAGAATATCGGTTGGTTTCCTAGAGTATTGTTTGATTGCCTAAGTTCGGATTGGTTGGCTATATTATTTCAGTTGACCGTGTTGGGGTATAAGTTTATAAGATTGGGGCGGTGTCCCATGTCCCTTAGATTGGTCAGATTATAGATTTTCCCTGAGATAAAATAGAGTTGTCCCTATGATAAGAGTTGGTTGCCTCTAAGATAAGTGTATCCCTGATAGCTATCCATCTCAGATGAGTTAGCTGAATGTCTGGTTTAGCTTAGATTAGCTGACTGTAGAGACTTGACTAAATGCTAAGTTGACAGTTGGAAACTCATAAGATGTCCCTATTGATGTTGCATGTATATAATCGAAATGAGTGAGATATGTCGGGAAGTAAACTTCAGAATGGAATGAAGATTGGAAAATTTTGATGTTACAACGTTGGATGGGATGACGGATCATGTTGGCTTTGGAAACTTGGTTGCCTTTATTCGGAATGTCAGAAATTGTTAGAGCTAGTTGGATTTGATTGGTTAGTTGAATCATATTGAGATGCTTAAAATAACGATAGTTGTCTTGAGATAGTCGAAATAAATTCATTGGTGGACAATCAGATCGAAATTGAGAATAAGTGTTACGGCGGAATGTAATAGTGCATGTAGTCGAGATCGACGAGAACGAATGAAATATTGAAAAGACCCTCGAAATTAATGTTGCTGGAATATAAGAGTTGCACATGTGAAAGGATGATATGTTGGCTTGATCAATGCAAGAAAATGTTTGAGTATAGCAAAAAAATTGCTAGAGTGGACTGATGGTACAACTTGGAAAGATGGATAATAATCGAGAAATAACGATTGTACATAAGTGTATGGATGCGAACGATGACGAGTACAAGATTTGATCGATGAGAACCATAGTGTTGAATTGAAATATGCTATGGGATTTATCAACTTTGGTGGCATGAATGACAATATACTTGAAAGGGAACTCCGGATTCATTAAATATTTGATATTACTATGTCGGAATACATTGGAAAAAATTTGGTCGGCTGTGGAAAATTACTCGAGTTGGAAATTGGTAACATTCATTGTGGGATTAGTTGAATAGAAAATTTGAGTAAGTAAATTGCAGCTATACGAGATGCCTAAGAGGGATTGCTAACATTCGGGAATGAAGTTATACCGTAGCTCGTTCATTTTCTTTATCACTGAACTTGGCTGAAGTACATATATTTCTCGAATGTCTAAAATATGTGTATGACTCCAACTAAGTGGTACGCTAAATTCAAACGAAGTCTTGGAAGAGGATTATCGTGTGCTAAGTAATTGCACGAGTGTTGAAGGAAAGAACAAAGATGGTAAACTATTTTGAATCAAATTGGAATGTTGTGATGAGATGGTACATTACTTTAAATCAATTGAGATATTACGAAGAAATGTTAAATGGTGCAACACTACCAAAATAAGTGGTTTTAGCGACGCCCAAAAACGTCGCTAAAACAATAAAATCCGTCGCTAATATGAAGCACCGACGCATTTACCGACGTTTAAGTTTTGTCGCCGTTTCCTTAGTCGCTGATTACAAAAACGTCGCTGAACATCGCAATTACCGACATCCAGCGACGTAACTGTACGTCGGTGAGGTATCGACGTCTACCGTCGTGTCGGCGGTATATTAGCGACGTATATGTCGTCGCTACACGTCGGTGAAGTCCTGGAATAATTCCCGACGTCTACCGTCGTTGCGTCGGTAATATAGCGACGTGAATGTAGTCGCTAGACGTCGGGGACCTGTACATTTTTTTGCAGCTAGTCGTCGGTAAACGTCGGAAAAGCGTCGGAGACCTGTATTTTTTTTGCAGTTAGTCGTCGGTAAATGTCGGAAAAACGTCGAAAAAATGTATTTTTGCAGCTTCTCGTCGGTAAACGTCGGAAAATGACGTCGATAAACGTCAGTAAGCGTCGCTAAACGTCGCTAAAATTGTAAAAAAAAATAAAAAAAATAAAACACAGATTCTATATTACCACTCACAATTCAAGATGCTACACATATAGGTACACATTCAAATCCCCACTCACAATTCCAAATCACAGCGCATTCAAACCCCCACTCACAATTCAAGATGCTACACATATAGCTTTAATCTAAGTTAATTAACATCCAATCCAAACACAATTAACATTTATCGACGAAGGAATTAACATCCAATCCAAACAAGTCACAAGTCAAATCGATACAAACACAATTAACATCCAAATCCAAACATCCAATCATAAGTCACAAACATATGATGATACAAACACAAACAAAAGTCCTAACTAGGACTACTAGTGATCTGGTGCAGGAGGGGCACCGCCGCGACGAAGGGATAACAACTCATCATACTCCGCAAGTAAAATCGATACAGATGGAGCGCCAGGCTGTGACGTCGGTGGAGTCAGTGTCGAAGAAGAAGGCGGTGGAGGCGGCGGTGTCGACGACGATGAAGGCGCACCCAGAGTACCAGCATGCTCCAACGCTGTAAGTCGCTGGTTGTATGAATCCATGATAGATAACATTCTACCACTGCTCTGGACCATCGAATCCTGTGCCAATCTCACCGTCTCGGCCATGGTCACCTGTCCTGTCTGCAACTCCGTCACCGTGTGCTCTAACCCTCCAACGGTGCGCTCTGTCCTCTCAGTCGTCTCCACGAGCCCCATAATGCCGCGGTCGAGCGCATCCAATCGTGCTATCAGCGCAGGATCGTCCGTAGGGTACTGAGACTGCTGTTCGATCTGTCGTAGCAGGTCGTCACGGAGAGACTCCATCATCTGGTGGACTCGGGCAGACTCCTGGGACGGCTGTGGACCATGCACACTAGCAGGAGATGTCCTAGAGGACTGGGTCGCAACTAGGGCGCCATAGGATCCCGTACCGTAGTACGTACCCCTATGGAGGCCACCAGCGGCGGTCATCCACAGCTCGTCCTCCGACAGAGCTTGAGTGGGCTGCGAGGAAGTACCGGCCACTCCTGTATCAGGTGCACTAGCAGTCGCCCGTTCCCGCAGCCTCTGATACTCGGCCTAGAAAGTATGGATAGTACTCTATGATTTCTAATTTCTAATTAATGTACTTATTTTTACTAACTTCATGAATATTTATTTGCATCATATTTACTAAGTTATATTAAAATTGACACGAAGTATTAAATTAAGATAACGTATTGTAATACTTACATAGGTCTGCTCGGCCCTCTCGTCAATAAGGACTCCACCCTTCCGATGGGTGGCCAGGAAGACGGTCACCATGTCGACGTTACCGACCTTCCTTACCTGTAATTAAATATATTATCTTAGTAATAATTTATCGGATTTGCATTAAAATAATATTTCTAAAAGAGAAAGACATACCAGACGACGGAAATGTTCCGTCATCGGAATCGACCCACCGTACCACTTCGAGGCATGTTGCCTAGCCGCCTTAGCCTTCTCCGACTTCTCCTTGTACCTTGGCTCGTTGAATCGAGCCTTCATCGCATTCCACTGATCAGGGGTGATCCAACCTTTGATCGGCTTTCCGGCACGATCACGTTCCTTCTGATCATTAATAGAGTCGCGGATCAGCTTAGCAGCGACGGAAGGAAACATCCCCTCGATCAGCTCGGCCCGGTGCGGTGGATAGTAAAACATATCCTAGAACAGTACGAAACCAAATATTTATCAGTTATATATAATATGCATAAATTAAATGATTCATGTTAAAAACAAATCTATTTTAACCTTGAAGCGCGTAAACCAGTAGTTCTTCCTTTCGTCTGGAGCATCAGAGTAGTTAATCCAGGGACCACCATAATTATGCCTCAGCATATCGCCTAGGCGTCTCTGTACCCCTGGAGGACGATATCTATACAGACATATTATATTCATGAAAAAAGTTAATTTATGATAAAAACAGAAAAAAAAAATTATAAACCAAAATACCTACTTTGTACCGTCGCCCAGATCTCCGTCCTCCTCTCCTCCGGAGGTGCGCAAGGAGGATCTGCATGATGCTGGTCGGCCGTCGGCACATCCTCCTCGGCCGTCGGCGTAGCCTCCGCCATCTGCTCATCCGTCTCCATCGTCGTATCAGCATCAGGAACGCTAGACGGGCGAGCACTCTCAACAGGCCTGGAACTACTCATCCCAGGAGATATGCCACGTGATATCGTCCCAGCAGGCCCAGCTACTGTCCGATATGGAGGAGTAATCGGCGACGAAGATCCAGAGCCGGTACCAGTAGGAGGTACCGAAGGAAAACTCCGTCCTCTAGCAGTACCTGTAGGAAGTACTGGAGGATTATGTCCTCGTCGTGTCCCTCGTAACGCTCCGCGACGACCTGCCATACCTGATAACAGTATATGATAGTACAAGAAATAATAGAGACTAGAAATATGAAAGTACAACAAATAATAGAGACTAGAAATATGAAAGTACAATAAATAATAGAGACTAGAAATATGACAGTACAACAAAGATAATAACCAAGGTAACGTATGATGATACATTCTACAATAAATATCTAAGTCCAGATAATATATTCTAGAAGAAACATCTAAGTTCAGATAAGTATATCTCTCTCAATCATCTTCAGAATAATCATCTTGTTCGTCTTCCTCGACCTCATCTTCCTCTTCCTCCTCATCTTCACTTTCGTCTTCACCTTCGTCGGCTTCGTCTTCCTCTTCGGATAATTCTACATCTTCTACATTATGTGTCGTGTAATGCGTAACTTCCGTGGAGTCCACATCGACAATATTGGTTACAGAAGGTAGCTCGTCCTCCTGGTAAGCTTTTTCATCAACATCAAAAGTATCTCTAGCTTTAGTCTTGCATACTGCCCACCAGTCAGACTTCGTTGCTTCCCGTCTCGGATAAGCTGTGAAGTACACGAGCTGAGCCTGAGTTGCTAGGACAAACGGTTCGTAGCCTTGATATCTACGCTTGTAGTTTATATCCACAAGACCATGCTTGTCAATTTTCCAGCCTTGATTTTCAATCGTATCGAACCATTCACACTTGAACAACACGATCTTTGCAGGTTCTCTGCCATAATTATATGACAACTCCACAATCTCTCGCAAGATGCCAAAGAAATCATTTCCTGGATCGACGTCTTTGTAGTTCGAAGACTTGATACACAAACAACTGTTCTTCATGGAATCAAGATCCAGGAAGCTGTCTCTGATCGGAGCATTTGTCGACTTGAACCGAAAGCCATTGACACAATAACTTGGCCATGTTTTAACAAAAGTAATTGGTCCCTTGGCAAGAGTTCTAATTAATTCAATCTCGGGTGAAATTAGACGATTGACCTGAATATCAAAGAAGAGATAATAAGTTATTTATTGCGCAGTTGCATTAGAAGAGGCCAGTAAATATTACCGAGCTGCTTACATATTCGCTCAACCAAGAAGGAAAATGACGTCTCATTTCTTGTTCTAATGCTTCGTCTGTTTGGTAGGGTCTAACCAGCCTCAACTCATCATTATATGTGCTGGAAAACAACAAAGCATTAGAACGATTAGTACAATAATATTAGCTTATACTATTATATTGAGATGACGTAAACTCATCATTCCTTACTTACCCCTCTAGCTTCTCCACTTCATCCTCGTCGCAATTGAGTAATACATACAACTGAGCAGCCCTTAGCTCTTCGTCATTCAAATATCTCTTCTTCAGCCCTTAGCCCTTAGCTGATTCAACTCATCAATCAATGGCTGTAAATAAACATCGATGTTCCTTTTCGGATTGTTCGGACCTGGGATAATAACGGTGAGGAACATATATGGAGTCTTCATGCACATCCAAGGCGGTAGATTGTACGGGGTGACGATCACAGGCCAACACGAATACTGGGATCCCGAAAGTCCGAATGGGGTAAAACTGTCAGAGCAGAGACCCAATCTAATATTACGCGGATCAGAAGCAAAATCTGGATACTCTCGATCAAAGTGCTTCCATGCTTCTCCATCAGATGGGTGATCCAACACTCCTTCGGTATGTTCCCGCTTATGCCAACTCATGTTTTCTGCAGTTTCCTTCACCATAAACAACCGCTGCAAACGCGGCGTCAACGGCAAGTAGTGCATCGAAGAGGTAGGCTTCCTGTAGCGATCGACACCACAAAATCTGCAGGCGTCTTCATCCTTGTCGTCTTTGTAGTACAACATGCACCCGTTGCGACAGGCATCGATTTTTTTATATCCCATCCAGAGCGATCTAACCATCCTCTTAGACCGGTAGAAGTCTTTAGGCAACTTCGCACCCTCAGGCAATATTTCTATAAGCAACTCCATAATACGGTTGTAGCAATCTTGCGACATGTTAAAATCGGACTTGATGCTCAACAATCTTGTAACCACCTCCAACGATGAATGATCCTCACAACCAGGATATAATGGAGTCCTTGCATTCTCCAGCAACTCCATGAACTGTGCAGCATCGGGGTTCGGTGCCTCCTCAGGTGCATCATGATCATCCGGATCGAAACTAGGCCCGGCCGCGTCAAAAACCATGTTCACCAACCCATCGTCGTAAGGAGCGTTGTTGTGGACATCCACATAAGGCTCGTACTCCGATGCTAAAGACACAAGTTCTCCGTGCTCGCTCCACTGATAGTAATTCGGCGTGAAACCCTTCGAGTACAAATGATACGTGACATCCACTTCTGGATGATATTTCAAGTTGCGACATCTCACACACGGACACTTAATTTTGGTACCATCCATGTACTGAGGGAACGCCTTGGCAAACTGCAGGAACTGGTGTACACCCTCTATGAATTCATCCCGCACACCGCACATGTCATCAGGATGACGGTTGTACATCCAAGTACGATTCCGCAGATAGTAATTCAGCTCCATAATTCTGTAAGATAGATACATCAAGGTAGTGAATGATATGCAAGTGTCAAAGCTTTTCCGATGGATTGCATTTATCTTTTCATCTATTCATTCATGCATTGCATTTATCTTTTCAGTTTTGCATATCATTACCTACTATTTTACATGCATACTTTATATATACATCAAGGTAGTAATACTAGTTGATGTTCTGAAAAGGAGAGTGCGATGTCTAGTAGAGGATTCTTTTTTTTGAGGAGCTGTCATATCATGGAAGTCAATATAAAATAAAAGAAGTCTACATGCAATTCTATATGATTTCTAGGCCAATCAAGGTCAAAGTCAACTGAACCCACAATCTTTAACTTACCATAAGTCACTATACTATCCTTTATATATACAACCTTTATAGATACAATCGATATATAGCCATCACTCCCTTCTTTTATCAAATCTGATACACCCTACCATCTTTGTGAACTCTCAATGTCACATACTAACTTTCCCTCTTCACACTCCACTCTAAACTCTGAACTCAACCCTTAGGTAACCCAATATATAACTAAATCCTAACCACTGCAACCAAACACAAATCGAGATACACATATATATACAAAGCTAATCAAATATATATACTAGACTTCACATTCAAGGATTGGTTTAAGTTCAAGGACTGAACAAGGATGAGAAGGGTTTGACTGAATATGGGTTAAAATGGGGCTTAATCTCTGCTTGGCCTATTGGCCTGTTGCCTAAGGCCCTCTCTCATCTATTACAGTGCTCTACCCTTTCTATACTAACACCCAAATCCTAATCTAAAAGATACTATGGTTGACTATGGCTGATACTAGTAACTTTGGAACTGATACATGTTCATAAGTTGAACAAGGACTGAACACTTATGCCCCCTCTCCCTTCCATCAAATGATACATCTAAGAAGTGGCCTTTACCTACCTAGAAGTCCACTGAACAACTAAGAAAGGGGACTGAACAATATAGAGGGCAGTTACTCAGTTTCAATGTCCTACAGTAAATAACATTACATTATATGAATTAGCATCTTAATTATCAATTTTACTCTTGAAAACACAAAGAACAATACATGTATCAGAAAATCCCTTTTTCGAACCCAAATTTGAATAAATACAACCCAAACTTGCATTCCATGAACCTCGGCCATGTAAACTAACATCTCAGATATTGTATACATCTTAAACATCATGAATCTACATTATTTAACAATTTAATTTACTTAAAAGATTTTAGAAAATGCTCAAACTGGACAGTTTCAGAAAATATGTGAAGAACCCTCAATTCGAATCAAAAACCCAAATTCATATCAATTAATGTGTGCACAAGGTTTATACATATGTCAGGGGGGTGTCTCGTGTCTAGCAAACTAGACACGAGGTGTCCAAACAAGAAACGTGCACAGGCTCGTGTTGAGGTGTCGAGCCGGTTAGAGTTAGGGTTTACCTGACCGTGACGACGAGGGGGAGCGACGACGGCGAGGGGGAGCGGCGATCGAGGTGGCTGGAGCTGGCTCTGGCGAACGGCGAGGGGGAGCGGCGGTGGAGGTGGCTGGAGCTGGCTCTGGCGACGGCGAGGGGGAGCGGCGGTGGAGGGGGAGGAGGGGGTCGACGGTCTCCGGAGGAGGAGAGCGGCGGTCACCGAAGGTCGGTGGGGGTCGGGGGCCGAGGGGGTGGGGGAAGCCGGCTTGGGGTCGAGGGGGAAGGAAAATAATTGGGGGGAAAATAATGGGGGGAATGAAAATCGAACCTGACCTATATTTACAAGTTAGCGACGTCACACAAAAACGTCGGTAAACGTCGCTAGTATAAGTGATATTAGCAATGAATTAACATATACGTCGGTAAACGTCGCTAATATCACTAATATTAGCGACGTTTACCGACTTATACGCGACGTTATCTGTTTAAAACGCAAACGTAGTTTAAATACGTCGCAGAACGTTGTCATCCGTCACTAATAACGACGTTTTGCGACGTAATAAAAAAATGTCGCTAAATTGTTTTTTCTCTGCGACGTTTTCTTAAAACGTCGCTAATTTCGGCGGTAATATGACTTATTTTGGTAGTGCAAGTTGATCGTTGAGAAGTTTCATAAAAGTCGGTTGAAGTTTTGGGGATGAGTTTTATTTTAAGTTTCGAGGACGAAACTTTTTTGAGTGGTATATATTGTAGTGCCCCAACCCACAAGATGCCTTATGATGGATGGTTGGTTCGATGAAGCCTTATTAGACTTGGGATTATGCGAAGGATCTCTTGGAAGGCTATGCAATCATGGCGGGAATCATCTTATAAAAGTGAGTAGTGTTGAACCCTTTGAAGATCCTTTAGCTTAACGCTTAATAAAAAGATTGTATGCTATGTTTACTCATTGAGTTGCTGAATAACACCTTGCATAAAAGTCCGAAAGATAATCAAAGATAATTAATCACATGAACCGAAAGCTATTGTGTATCATTTTAACGAATTGTATGCTTGCGTGTGGTGCTATGAAATACATGATAGGTGAAGAAAAAGTACCAAATACTTGGGCAATGAGTATATCGAGCCTTAGCTCAATGGATAAATGGTAACACAGATAATAAGACCTAAGAATTGGGCAGTGAGTATGCTTCAATTATGTTCGAATGAACGCATGCTAAAACAGATGCTAAGTCCCAGGAATTAGGTGGTGAGTACATTAAATTTTGGTTGGAAAGATGTATGGTATCAAAGATATGAGGAAGAACTTAGGTAATCACATTCTATTATTCTGTCGCCAATATAGAATATTGATTACGCTAAGACCCTGGATTGGGCAGATGAAAATGTGAGCGTTGGCTCAAGGCAAGATGGCAATACGAATGATAACGATGGCTTATTGAGAAAGATGGCTTATTTACTTAGTTTTCCTTATCAGGCATTATATGTCCCTTCATAGATAAGTTGTATATATTTGCATGGTCATGGACAACTTGTCGACAAGGTGGTTCCTCGAACGGTACTCCAAGGCCTTGGAATCCGGTTCGTCCTAGGGGGAACCTCGTGCTGAAGTAATAGTACAGTGCTGAAGTAGTAGCACAGTGTTGAAGTAGTAGCACGGTATGTGGGACCTTCAGTGGGGCTAGCTAGTCGTACTGTAAGGGGTGATGTTATACCTGTAAGATGGTCCAAGATGGCATGTCTCCAGTGACCTTAATATAGCTAGGTCATGTGCTAATGATGTCTTATGCAGAAAGAGTAAGTTATTACTCAATTACAAGGAAGGATGTCGGCTGTTGGTAAGAAATTACCTGAACGATGACAAATATATTGAATCATGATATTGTTCCTAACAATATCTTGTGTATGCTGAGTAAGTATTATAAATGTACAGGGATGGCTACACGACCGAGGGTAAGAATCACCAAAGGGTGTTGACATATTACTTTACATTATGTTGGCTATGAGATTTGCATGCTTTACTTCTTGTCGGATATGAACTGCTAACTGACCCTAAGACAACGAAAAATACCACTTTTAATAATGTTCTATAACATGATTACTTAGTATTGTCTTCTTAGATGAGTTGGGCCAGCACCGCTTGCTAGTACGTTGATGATGTACTTACCCACGTTGTGGGCAATATTACATATACTTGGGCATAGGAAATCGTTTGATCAGTGCTTGGCATCGATGAATCGGATGGGGGCGCAGAAACTCTTCTTACAAGACGATATTTTCTGCTATACGAGACATAATATATGGAACAGTGTAACCCAAATGTACCAGTGAGACTGTAAGCAAAGTCAGCATGTTTGGTTGTAAAGCCTAAATGACAATTATATATTCAGTTGGCTATTCAAGAGTCTTGTAATCAGTTGTAAACTTTGTATTCCGCTACAAGTCTTATAATCCATTGCAATTATTAATAAAAAGATACATTTCTTCATATCTTGTGTGACTTGAATTTATCTGCTTGGTTTTGTTGCGCCTCATTGTTTTATGAGAAATACCAGGAACTGTACTGGTTTTACCTTGTACAAGTGCAATCTAGATTTGTACGACATCATGTCTAGTAGCTAATTTTTTATCCTTCCACTACCAGAATATCACCTTTTAGCGACTCCCAAAACGTCGCTAAATGGATGAAAATGTCGCTAATTCTAATTTTTGACGTATTTAGCGACATTTTACGGTTGTCGAAGAAAGCCTAGTCGCTAACAGGAAAAATGTCGCTAATCGTCGCTCTTACCGACGCTTACGATGCATTCATACGTCGGTAATTTATCGACGTTTACCGGCGTACTGTCGGTAATAGAGCGATGTTTATTACGTCGGCCAATGTCGGTAACTCCTGGAACATTTAGCGATGCAATATCAATACTTACCGACGTTTATCGATTCTGTAAACGACAAAAAATTCTGGAACATTTATCGACGTTTATCGACTCGTACCGACGTTTATCGACACGATAATACGTCGGTAGGCATTGGTATACCTGCTAATATTACCGACGTTTAGCGACTTAGAGTCGCTAATCACCGACGTTTACCGAAGTAAGTCTGCGTCGGTAAGCGTCGGTAAGTGTCGGTTGTTTGCCATGAATTATAAAAGAACAGAACAATTATATCGGAGGACTGGACTTTTACTTCACAATACAAACTCGCTCATACAAAGAAAGCCTAGGGACGAAAACCTAGGTACAGCAATCTAAGTACAATTGTTTAGTTTTTCTGGGAGGTGACGGTAGAGGCTCGGGAAAGCAACGGCAGCTCTGCCTTACTCCTTGGACGATCGGATGCAGCCTTGGCTCCGGAGAATAAATGCTCTTGGACGTGTGGGGAGACTCCCTTGTGCCTTCGGTTGCTAGATCTCTGGATGTCTCTATAGTGCTCTCTTTTTTTTTTGCTCCTCTGTCTATTTATCTCTCTATGCTCTCGTCTCCTGAATTCTTCCGAATTTGCAAGGGAATGGCACCTTGCTATTTATAGAAGTAGGGGTATGATCATTAGGGTTTGCAAATGATTACCTCCTTGAGAAGTCGGCGGTTAAGGATCAATTGATCTGGGCCATTCATCCTGATTGTAGCAAATCTAGGTAATTAATGTAGATTGCATCAAATTTCTATGGGCAATAAATATTGATTGCCATGAATATTTATGATTTGTGATAGCCTGCCACGTGTCCAATTTGCTTGATTTGATTTGATCAGGACAATTATGACGATTGCAACAAATCTAATTTTGTTAGGATTTATTAGCACCCATAATTCCAGGGAAGATAAGACTGCCACGTGTCTCAATTGTCGCGAAGAGCGCCACGTGTCTCAAATGGACCGTCCTGGCAGAGCCGCATATGGGTGGTCCTCTCAGCCGTATGAAGCATACAGTCGCATGAGGATGGGCAGCCGCATGAAGATGGGCAGCCGCATGAAAATGGACAGCCGCACGTGGATGGGCAGCCGTATGGGGATAGACAGCCACATACAGATGGGCAGCCGCATGGGGATGGGCAGCCGCATGGGAATAGGCAGCCGCATGAGAATGGGTAGCCGCATGAGGATGGGCAACCGCATGGGGATAGGCAGCCGCATGAAGTGGACGGCCGCATAAATGCAGTAGCCGCATGGAGTGGCCTCGGAACTTGTTGGATTTTGCCAACTGTAAGGAGATTTTCTTCTCTTTCCTATGAACACGCCATCATGTCAGTCATTATTGCGTCTTTATGTCAGAGCTGCCATAGCCGTCATTTGTCAGAGCAGCCGTCAGGGCATTAAATGCAGCCGAATGTCGAGAAGAACTGTTGAAGGCCACGTGGCTTCTTCCTGGGCCGCATGGAACTATCCGAGCCGCATGGACCCTTGAGCCGTATGGACTCCTGAGTCGCATGTGGATCCTAAGCCGCATGGGGATCCTGCGCTGCATAGGGATCTCTCTGTCGGAGCTGCATAGGCCTTTCTTTATTCTTTTTTATGCTTCTACAAGACCCCCTTCAAAGTTTTCAATTTGCAAAATTGAAATACTTTGAATAATAAGCATGGCCATGTAATAACTCTTCGGGCCGCATAGGTTGTTCTGGCCGCATGGATGTCCCAGCCGCATGGCCTCCTCAGCCGTATGGCCATCTGAGCCGCATAGGCTGTCTGGCCGCATAGGCTCCTCGCCACGTCTTCATGCCACGTGTGCAAATCTTTGCATTGATGCCTTTGATTTGCTGTCAGATTTAAAGCCGCTTTTTGGGACAGGATCCTAAGAGTTTAGCCTTGAATAGTCGGATCGCCTTGATAACCGAAGAGTCGGTTCATTGCATATAGATCGATGCGTCGGTCTACGGGCTTTCGTCTATAAATAGCAGCATGTTTTTGGAAAGAAGACTTCTTTACTTTTTGCTCTTGCCTTAGCTTTTTTGTCTTCATCTTCCTTTTCTGATCATCAGCAATGGCTCCCAAGTCCTCCAAGGTTGCAACGAAGGCTGCGGCGAAGGGTAAGGGCGCGGCCTCGACGTCGGCTGCGGCACCCGAAGCTCACTCCGACGTTCATCCTACTGTTAAGGGTAAGGATTTGGGAAAGTCATATACTTCGAAACCCTAACAACGGCTTTGTTGCATGCTTTATGCATAAGCCTTTAATGCAGCCTGTTCAAATTATATGGGCCGCATACATGTCCCATAACCGAGCCGTATGGGGGTATACCCCATGTCCGAGCCGCATAGGAGTTGTCTTAGTGGGCCGTATAAACACTTCACGAACTGGACCGCATGGTGGCCCTTCGAAAAGATCCGCATGAGTCCCTCTGAATCGAGCCCACATAAGTTCGTCTAAATTGGACTACCTTAGGCTGTGCTGCATCGAACCGCATGAGCTCTCCTTTTAGACTGTGCCGCATAAGGCTCTGACCATCTTTTGACTTTGTTTCTTTTTATCTTTGATTCTTGCAGCAACCCTGCCGAAGGCTGAGATCATTGTGAAAGAAGAATTGCTGCCCCCTTTCAAACAAGAATCATCGCTTGTTAAGGAGGAGGTAACACCAGAAGTGGAGGAACAAAAAGGAGAGCTGGCGCCCATTGCTGTAAAGGAGGAGCCCCAGTCTGACGGCGGTAGTACTGGAAGTTCTGACCATCCTATTTCGGACGAGGATCTTGCTCAAGTACATCCTTCATATGCAAAATGGTTGAGGGATTGGTATATGCGTCCCCGCAACTAATGATTCGTGGGCTCTCACAAATGTCCGTCTTTGTCTTGATACTTCTGTCTGTCTTTAGCTGCGGTTTATGTCTTACTTCTTTTGGACATCGATGTAATCTTCTTTCCTTTTGTCTGAATGAAATAATAGAGAACTTTTCTGGCTTGCTCGTGAGATATAGTCATGTGAATGTCACCGCCTTTGAATGACTGGGATACATTCGCTCTATTCTTTGTTTTGTAGTAGTTGCCACAATGAGAGACTTTTTGTGGACCTATTATCCTTGGCATATCTTGATTCTGGATACGGATAATAAGTTGAGAGATAAACCAACATACTTACTCAGAGGTAATGAGGACATGGCAAGCATGAGGGTTTCTTCGATGGATCCTTCCCACTCAGAGGTAAGGCGGACATGGCAGGAGTGGGCTCCATGAAGGGGTACACAGAACGACTCAGAGGTAATGAGGACATGGAGGTTCTATGTAGGGGGTGATTTATTTTTGGCGGAAGTGAAATGACTCAGAGGTAGCATCGACGTGGTCGTTTTAGAAATTTTGTGGATCTGTTACCCTTTTTGTGTACTGAGAGTGTGGGTAGTGGATCATGAGGAAGGAGGCTCTTTTAGGAGAAAAGTTCAGAGGTATGATCATACATGACTTACTACCTAGGAGAGACGATATAGATTTATCTATAGTGACCAGAGTGTAAGTTCAGCGGTACCTGCGGGTACATAATTCGATGATCTGGAAGAGTTGGAGTTGGCATGTGAGTTCAGTGGTACGAAAGAGTATATGACTCGTCATTCTGGAAGATTTGTAGTCGGGATGTGAGTTCAGCAGTACCAGCGGGTACATAACTCAGCGATCTGGGATATTTGGGGAAGAATGTGAGTTTAGCGGTACTGGAAGGTACATAACTCAATAATCTGGGATTTTGTGAATGTGAGTTCAGCGGTACCGACGGGTACATAACTCAATAATCTGGAATTTGGAGAATGTGAGTTCAGCGGTACCGACGGGTACATAACTCAATAATCTGGGATTTTGTGAATGTAAGTTCAGCGGTACCGGTGGGTACATAACTCAATAATCTGGAATTCGGAGAATGTGAGTTCAGCGGTACCGACGGGTACATAACTCAATAATCTAGGATTTTGTGAATGTGAGTTCAGCGGTACCTAGCGGGTACATAACTCAATAATCTGGGATTCGAAGAATGTGAGTTCAGCGGTACCGGCGGGTACATAACTCAATAATCTGCGATTCGGAGAATGTCGCTTAGACATAATATTTCTTCAGAAACTTACCGTTGACGGGCAACATGAGCAAGTCTCCGTTTTGTTTTGCGAGGCGGTAAGCACCGTTGGAGAATACAACCTCAATGATAAATGGACCTTCCCATTTTGGCTAGAATTTGTCGACGGTTTTGTGAGTCATAACCATCGGCCTCCGAACTGCCAAAACGAGATTGTCCACTTGGAATGTTCTGATTTTAACCTTCTTGTTGAAGGCTCCGGAGATGCGTGCTTGGTATAGCTCGATTCGTTGCTGAGCTATTAGGCTCTTTTCATCTAAGGCCTCCAACTCTTGTAGCCGGCGATGGTAGTTATCGTCCGTCGTCAATTGGTAAGTGAGAGCGACACGGAGCGAGGGTATTTGAGTCTCCAATGGGAGAACTGCCTCACTCCCGTATACTAGGGAGAATGGTATGTTCCCTGTGGCTGTTCGGACTGTAGTACGGTATGCCCATAAGCATTCACCAAGCTTTTCGTTCCAGTCGCGTTTGTTGGATGATACGAACTTTTTGAGCAACTTGATGATGGTTTTGTTGAATGCTTCTGCCAACCCATTCGCTGCCGGATTGTATGGCGTTGAAGTAATATTCTGGATGCGGTGCTTGTCGCAGAACCGATATAGGCGTGGCTTGCAAACTGTGGACCATTATCATGGATGATCCTTCGGGGCAGTCCAAAGCGATAGATGACGTGATGCTTGAGGAAGCTGATCACGTTTGAAGTCTTCACTTCTGCAAGCGGAACAGCTTCCGTCCATTTAGAGAAGTAATCTGTGATGGCGAGTATGAAGTGATGTCCTCGGAACGAAGGTGGAGTGATCGGACCGATGATATCCATTCCCCATGCTTCGAATGGCCAGGACGCTATCGTCGGATGTAGAAATTCGGATGACTGGTGGATGAAGTCCGCATGGACTTGGCAGGCTTTGTACTTTCTTGCATAGTCTATCGTATCTGCTACCATCGTGGGCCAGTAGTAGCCCATTCGACGAAGACGGTCTTACAATTTTAGGCCAGGATGATGGGCCCCGTAGACACCGTCATGGGCTTCGCGTACGGCTTCTTTGGCTTCTGCGTTTGACAGACATCGAAGCAATAATCCATCGTAGGATCGACGATACAGCATTTTCGTCTCTGTATGGCAGAAGAATCTGAGAGAACGCCTTCTGATAAAGGTGGCTTCCTTTGGGTCCTCCGGCAGAATGTCGTAGACTACAAAGTCAATGAATGGTTGTCTCCAGTCTGGTGCTTCGTCGATCGTCTGAGCAGAATAACTCGCCACGAATTGAATGTTGTTCTTGGGACAGACCAGTTCATGGCCTATCACATCCACCGATTGATGAGCATAGTTCGGAACCGCTAGGGAAGCGGCAAGGCCAGCTAAGGCATCGGCTTCGATATTTTGGAGTCTGGGGACGTGTTCGACGAAGAACCTTTCAAATGACGAGATAATGTTAATCGCTATTTGGTGATAGGGGATCATGTCTTCATGGTGGACTTCGTATGAACCCCGTACTAATAGACGATTAACTGTGAATCGCCGTATGCTTTAAGATATTCTACCCCCAGCTCTCTTGCAAGTTGGAGGACAATGACTGAAGCATTGTACTCGGCCACATTGTTAGAGCAAGGTTCCGTGAGGGAGTAAGCGCGATTGATCACCAGTCCGAAAGGAGAAATCAGCACCATCCTGACTCCGACGACGATGTTGTCCTTGGGCCCGGTCCTTGAAGCACCGTCGAAGAACATTCGCCATATATCATCGTGAGAGGTCGCATGCGAGTCGGCGATCTCATCTAAGATTTTTTTTATATATTCTGGCCGACTCCGTGCCTGGATGGGCTGCTAAAAAGTCTGCCAGAGCTTGACCTTTAACAGCCTTTTGCGGGACGAAGATCATATGGAAGGGGGACAGAAATATTGCCCAAGTAGCGAGGCGAGAGCTAAGTGCCCCTGGTTTCGTCATGAGGACCCTGAGGGGGTTAACTCGTGATATCACATGTATGGTTTGCCCCGTGACATAGTGTCGCATCTTTTGAATGGCGAACACCAGGGCGAGGCATTCCTTCTCCACGACGGTATATCGGTGCTCTGGCCCAATCATCATTCGGCTGAGGTAATATATAGCTTGCTCATGGCCTGCATCATTGTTTTGTGCTAGCAGAGCGCCGAAGGAATGCTCCATTGCTCGTACATAGAGCAAAAATGGTTTTCCAGCAACTGGGGCCACCAGGACTGGAGGGTTCGACAAATATCCTTTAATGCTGTTGAAGGCACGCTGGCATTCTTCATCCCATACGAATGAGACGCCCTTCTTCATGAGATGGGTGAACGGCTGACATCGCCCGGAGAGGTTGGAAATGAACCTCCTGATGTAAGCTAACCTCCCTTGGAGGCCTCGGAGTTCTCGGAGATTTCTCGGGGGACCCATCTCCATGATTGCCTTCTTCTTCTCAGGGTCTACGTGGATACCCTGGTAGGTGATGATGAAACCCAGGAATTTACTACTGGATACACCCAAGAAGGATTTGGTAGGATTTATTTTTAAATTGTGCGCTCGCATCAGGTCGAATACCGTCCTCAGATCCTGCAGATGGTCTCCCTTATAGCGACTCTTGACGGCGATGTCATCAACATAGCACTCCACAGTCTTGCGCAAGTGGTCCCTGAAGATGATACTCATGGCTCTTTGATATGTGGCGCCAGCATTCTTTAAACCGAAAGGCATGACTGTGTAACAGAACGTGCCTATTGGTGTTCGAAATGTTGTATGCTTTTCGTCGTCGGAAGACATCTTGATTTGGTTATACCCCGAGAAGCCATCCATGAACGACATACATTTGAAGCTACAGGTATTGTCAATCATGATGTCTGTGATAAGAAGGGGGAACTTATCTTTGGGACACGCCTCGTTCAGATTGCGGAAGTCGATACAAATTTGAATCTTTCCATTCTTCTTGAGGACCGGTACTATATTGGCGACCCAGTCCGGATATTGTTTCTCACGAATGAAGCCGCTGGCTATCAGTTTGTTGACTTCGGCTTCGATCGCATCCATGATGCCTGGGCAGAAGCGTCGTTGTTGTTGTTTGACTGGCTTTGCATCTGGCCGAATGTTGAGCTTGTGAAGAGCGACATCGAGGTTTAGCCCTGGCATGTCTTCATAGCTCCAAGCGAACACATCAATATATTCTTTGACGAGTTCCAGTAGCAATTCTCGCTCTTCATCTGTCAGGCTTTTACTAACGAAGATTGGTTTTGGAGAAGAGTCGCTGTCGAGATCCACTTGCATGACCTCATCTTCAGTAGGAGGCTCTCTTTGTTCAAACCGCTTCTCCCATTGCGCATCCAGCTGTTGGGCCCATGGCTCTAATTCGAAGAGTTCAGGAAAGTCTTCACCTTCTTCGTAAGCATCAGCGAATGCCATATTGACAGACAAGACTTGCCTGAATATATCCCCGATGCTGATATCCGAATCAGAAGTTGGTGATCCGATTGAGTGTGAATGCCAGTCGCATTCCTCATCTGAGCTTTCAGGGGTCATTGCAGGCGTAACATATCCCAGTCCGCATCGGATCTTATTGTAGTAGTCCTGTGGTTTGCCAGCCGGGATCGGCAACTTTAAAGGTAATCGTCGACCAGTGCCGTACTTCAAACCTGGCGTAGTCTCCAGATCATTCCCATGTTTTTGTATGAGGTATTTGGATTGGGGGCTATATAGATAGAGAGGCAGTCTTCCGGCGTCCGATTCGAGATCGACTTCTTCTATGGTGAAGGGCTGTGGATCATTCTTCCGACCGAAGATGATTGGATGGTCCCCTCCCTCGATTATGCGGTAAGCATCTTCTATGGGAGTAAGTTGATTTGTGGTGTAAACATTTGTCACATGTGTATGTAGGTGAGTGCCTATACCGTATTCCATAGCATACATTGTACAAAGCTTATTAAGCTCGATGTAGTTCAAAGATAACCCTTTATTGATGAAGTAAGGTATCTTTTCTAACAGGATTACATCATCTGTGGATGGAACATCAGTGTGAGCAGCCACATACTTGGCCAGTTCTGGTTCTTCTTCGGCCACCCCCTGTATAAATAAAGAATGAGAGGATGACTTGGGCAACTTGATCATCAGGGGTTCTGCTGGTGGAGCAGAACGTGGAGTCGTTGGCAAACTAGCGACCCCCAGTTTGGTACTCGATGCTGGGCGGGGAGTTGTTGGCTCACTGGAAGCCCCCGACTTTGCATCGGGGTGACGATTCTTCTTGGGAAGACGTATCGTCATTGGCTTGTCGGAGGGATTGAGCTTCTCTGTTTGTGGCTGGCCGACTCTAGGCAGTCTGATAGTCAGTGGCTCCGTCGTAGGTCTTGGCGCTTTGTCGGACCTTGGCAGTCGGATTATCATTTGCCCCTCTTGTGCCGAGAGACTGATTGCATCTTTACGCAGAGCGGCCGTAAGGGGTGCGGTCTTGCCAGATTTGCGAGCTTGGAGGTGGATCGTCAGAGGTTCTTCTGATCCTGTGGCAGTCTCAGTACAAGCTTGCACATCTCCTTCACCAATGTGCCTCTTTGACTTTTCGTATAAGCAGGAGTCTGAGTAGTAGGATTCGACCCCTTTGAAGGGATCGATGTCGGCAAATTCTGTCCTCACGAAGCCGTGTTTGTTGACATACTTGAAGCACTGGTGCAGCATGGAAGGCACGATCATGTTATCGTGAATCCAAGGGCACCCTAGGAGGATATTGTAGGAAGTGTCCGCATCTATGACGTAACAGGTCACTTCTGACTGAAGATCGCCAATTTGGCACTTCAAGCAAATCTTCCCAATCGGGTAGCTCCTGCCCGAATTAAAACCGCTGATGGCGGTGCTTGTCTGCGTCAGACGATGCATAGGGATGCGGAGATGATGTAACAGACCCTTCGGGATGATGCTTATGGAAGAACTAGGATCAATGTGCATCCGATCCACCTTTACGTCGACGATGTATCCAGTGTAATATAACGGACGATCGTGCAGGTTGGTTTTAATGAGCATATCCTGTGGAGTGAAGACAATGTTGGGCATCGCTCCCGTGCAAGCGCTGTCTTGGAGATCTGAAGGCGGGCTCTCTCCCGTGAGGTTGACCTGAGCTAGATATACGTCGGCGTTCTGGAGTGCATCGCTCAAGGCCGTGCGAACATCCTTGGAGAGTCTCAGGAGCTCGTATAACGACAATTTGGCCGGTGTGTTGGCCAATTGTGCCAAGATGTCAAAGTTGTAGGGCCTTTCCAGCCCATGAGGTGCCTCTTTTCGGAGGGATTTGTCAAAGCGAGTCTCCTTCGGCCTAGGCTTGTCGGTCGTCGGAGGTTGGAAAGGTCCCGGAGCGTCAGCAGTGGCCGGCTGATGTTTTTCAGTCGAGTTATCTGGCGTAGGTTGGGATTGGGCACCAGACCGAGTGACGACAGCTGTGGCTTCTTCGATATCTGTCGAAATTGTGGGGAAGGATCTGACCTTTCTACTCTCCTTCTTGCCAATAGGGAGTGGTACGGACTGAGTTATTTTAGGTACCAAGTCCGGATGGACCCATATGACCTCCCCTCATGACGTGGTAAGGGGTACTAGACCAGTAGCCTGATTTCGAGGGGGTAGAAGATTAGCAATCTCCATCATCGCCCACGGGATGGGTACCATGCCGTCTTGAGTCTCTGTCGGAGAAAAGCTGCCAAACTGTACGGACACCATGTTGGCTGCCACGATCACCTCTTCGAAATTAATTGCCAGAGCCTTCGAATCGATGAGATGTTGGATGTATCGCTTTAGTTGGTAGCAGTCGTGTGTAGCATAGTGGACGTAGCGATGGTAATGACAGTAGTTTGGGCTTTCTATTTCTGCTGGCCGAGGTTCCCGTCTTGGTGGAGGAAGCTGAATTCTATCCCCTTGTATGAGTATGTCCAAGATGGGCTTTACATGGCCGTCTTCGAAGGAGTAGGTCATTTGCGGCTATTGCTTGTCTGCCGGTTTTGACTCAGGTTTTTGGGCTGTTTCGGCCACCATAGCCTGCTTGCCCTTGTTTTCCCAATTGTTGGAGGAGTTAGCACCATTGTTGTTGTTGGTATTAGGGCGCTTGCCCTTGTCCTCTCCTTCCGAGATGTGCAATCACAGTTGGCGAGCCTTCTTCAACCTATTTTTGGCGCTAGTGGCACTGATGATGAACGTCTTCCAGTCCTTGAATTGACTTTCACCCATCCAGAGGCTGATTGTTGGAAGCAGTCTTTTTTGGCAAATTTCAATTAAGGAGGAATCCGGATTACCAGACGGCAACTTCATTGCGGTTTGGCGAAACCGCTTAATATAGTTCCTCGTCAGCTCCTTCTCTCCTTGAATAACATCCATGAGGGTGGACATTGTGATGTCCTGTCCTACTTCGTAGAATCTTTCCAAGAACATGTGCTTGAAGCTGGCGAAGGAGTGGATGCAGTTGTCTGGCAGGTTACGGTACCAGTCGAAGGCGACCCCTTCCAATACCCCGATGAATAATCGTGTAAGGATGGCATCGTCATGGGACAGATGGTCGGTGGTGACCTCGAATTAAGTGATGTACCGACTTGCGGAGGTCTTCTCATTATATGGATTGATGTGGAATGGTTTATACTTTGGTGGGAAGGGAACATCTCTCCACGCAGCGGGATACGGTTGTCGTATCCTGAGGTCTTGACAGTTTTCTCGGGCGTGGAACATGGCTCGGAGCTCCTGGAACTCTCTTCTTGCTTCCCTGGCCTCATCCGCAGCGGTGGGAGCTGACATTTCAGGAGGATTATTGCCCGGGTTTGGTGCCGCTGAGTTCGAGTCCGCATTGACCGCGGGACCGAAGTTTGTTTGGCCAGATATCCCTCCTTGCAGAGTAGGGAGGGCTGCTTTGATCTCGTCCACCGATTTGACCAAAGTGCGCAGTATGGCCTCCAGAGTGTCGATGCGTTGGCGATCACTGGGACCATCTTGTTCGTCGTTTGTCATGAATGTCGTTCTCACATGAGTAGAAATAGAAGGGACGATGGATGACGTGCCTTCCGAATCATACCCTTGTACCGAGAAGTCATCGGGGTATGTGGGAATGTTCTCCTCTGGTTCGGACTCAGAAGGAATAGTACCCCCAGCTTCCGAGTTTGCCTCGTCTTGAGAGTCGTGGACGTCCTCGGGGACGTCGGGATCTGCTGCATCTAATGGGAGAGTTGTTTCCCCCGGCTCGTCTCCTTGGAACATTAGATTATCGTGGATGTTCGGAGGAGGGCTACCCCCAGTTCCAGCAACCCCCAGTGATGTGGATGATGAATCTTCTACTGTAGCAGATTTCGTCTTTGAACGGGTACCTTAGAAAACTTCGGTGGTGGGCAACCGTTTAGACGACAGTTTCTTAGTCACAGTGGTTGAAATCTTCGGGCTAGAAACGTTTATCTTCTTCCCTCTCCCATCGACGGGGATTTTCTGAGTAGAGTTGCAGGAGACGACGGGAGGCGCCTCATCCTCTGAGCTCGACTGTTGTAATCTTTGAAAGACGGACTGCCGGTCTTCTCGTACTGTCACGTTGTTGCAACAGCAGTTGACGATGACTTGGGTGCAGTGACGTCCGTGGGAGGACTCTTTGCACCCCGAGGCCTCTTCTCTTTTCTTGCGCTTGTGGAGGATAGCCTCCCGTAAGTCAGATGGGTCTGGAACGACCATGTTTGCTCCCTGGGTTTTAGAAGACTTTTTGGAACCACTTTGTCCGTTTGCCGTCGGGGGCTGGACTCGAGTGGTTCTGTACAACTTCCCATCAGAGGCCCGCATAACAGTATGTGGAGCGCTCGGATGGTCAGAGGTCGGGACAGCGGACTGAGCTCACCAAGCTTGCGCTGCCCTAGACTTCTTCACTCTAGTGCGTGAGGGCACATAGTAGGAAGAGTCTAAGTGGTGCTGCAGAGAGTCAAACATATTTTCTCGGGAGCATGAGAGATCAGGACCATAGGAGAGGCGATCGAAGACTGAGCCGCGTGGAGCAGACAACATGCGGCTGGAATCAACAATCTTCATACGGCTGGCAATCGTAGCCGCATGGGCTTTCTTCATGCGGCTGGAAGTCTCGGCCGTATAAGTCTTCTCCATACGGCTGGAAATCTTAGCCGCATGGGTATTCTGCATTCGGCTGGCAGTTTCGGTCGCATGGACATCATGCATGCGGCTGGCAATCTTGGCCGCATGAGTGTTCTGCCTGCGGCTAGTGCCTTTGTTCGGCTTCTTCCTAGAGCACATAGAATCACTCTTTGCTCCTGCAAGTCCAGCATCGTAGTACTTTTCTCTGCCGGACTTGGGGACAGCAGAGTCCTGTATGGCTTGAAGTGGAGCCACATGAGAGTTGCCTTCGCCGTCTTGGGCAGCAGAGAGTACTCCGTCCAGAGCTTGGGGAGGAGCAAATGATTTTGGCCTCCACTTCCTGCGAGCTTTCTTCGTGCGGGTTCGCTTCTGGACCGGGCTAGCGCTCCCGTCGGAGAGCATTTTTTCAAACGCCTGTTGGTCGAAGCGGACGACCATCTTCTATTATGTGGAGCCAAGTTTGGCTGCATCCGATTGCGTCACCAACTTCTCAGCCGTAGAGAAGTTTGTCCCCAGCAGAGTCGTCATCGTGTTTGCCATGAATTATAAAAGAACATAACAATTATATCGGAGGACTGGACTTTTACTTCATAATACAAACTCGCTCATACAAAGAAAGCCTAGGGACGAAAACCTAGGTACAGCAATCTAAGTACAATTGTTTAGTTTTTCTGGGGGGTGACGGTAGAGGCTCGGGAAAGAGACGGCAGCTCTGCCTTACTCCTTGGACGATCGGATGCAGCCTTGGCTCCGGTGAAAAAATGCTCTTGGACGTGTGGGGAGACTCCCTTGCGCCTTCGGTTGCTAGATCTCTGGATGTCTCTGTAGTGCTCTCTCTCTCTCTCTCTTTTTGCTCCTCTGTCTATTTCTCTCTCTCTCTCTGCTCTCGTCTCCTGAATTCTCCCGAATTTGCAAGGGAACGACACCTTGCTATTTATAAAAGTGGGGTGTGATCATTAGGGTTTGCAGTTGATTGCCTCCTTGAGAAGTCGGCGGTTAAGGATCATTTGATCTGGGCCATTCATCCTGATTGTAGCAAATCTAGGTAATTAATATGGATTGCATCAAATTTTTGTGGACAATAAATGTTGATTGCCATAAATATTCGTGATTTGTGATAGCCTGCCACGTGTCCAATTTACTTGATTTGATTTGATCAGGGCAATTATGACGATTGCAACAAATCTAATTTTGTTAGGATTTGTTAGCACCCATAATTCCAGGAAAGATAATACTGCCACGTGTCTCAATTGTCGCGAAGAGTGCCACGTGTCTCAAATGGACCATCTTGGAAGAGCCGCATATGGGTGGTCCTCTCAGCCGCATGAAACATACAGCCGCATGAGGATGGGCAGCCGCATGAGGAAGGGCAGCCGCATGAAAATGGGCAGCCGCACGTGGATGGACAGCCGCATGGGGATAGGCAGCCGCATGCAGATAGGCATCTGCATGGGGATGGGCAGCCGCATGGGGATAGGCAGACGCATGAGGATGGGTAGTCGCATGAGGATGGGCAACCGCATAGGGATAGGCAGCCGCATGAAGTGGGCGGCCACATAAATGCAGCAGCCGCATGGAGTGGCCTCGGGACTTGTTGGATTTTGCCAACTGTAAGGAGATTTTCTCCTCTTTCCTATGAATACGCCATCATGTCAGTCATTATTGCGTCTTTATGTCAGAGCTGTCATAGTCGTCATTTGTTAGAGCAGCCGTCAGGGCATTAAATGCAGCCGAATGTCGAGAAGAACTGTTGAAGGCTACGTGGCTTCTTCCTGGGCCGCATGGAACTATCCGAGCCGCATGGACCCTTGAGCCGCATGGACTCCTGAGCCGCATGGGGATCCTAAGCCGCATGGGGATCTCTCTGTCGGAGCCGCATAGGCCTTTCTTTATTCTTTTCCATGCTTCTACATCGGTAAGCGTCGCTAAATTTGCCAAAAAAATAAATTATAGAATGTCATTTTCTCCACAGAATCAAATTTTCTCCTTACAGTTTAATAAATGACAATAAATACACAGAAGCACATATTTTCTCCCTGGGTTCACCGACCCCTTCGGTGGAACACTCAATACCGGTAAATCACAACAGTATAACACAAAATGTAAATCACAACAGTATAACACAAGATATCCAAATACTATACAACCAATACTCAAAGTTTACAACCAACCAATATCCAAAGTTTAAACAACCAATACCAAGTCTACAACCAACCAACCAATATCCAAAGTTTACACAACCAATACTAAAAGTCTACACACAAATAAACAATCAACACAAACAAACACTAAAATATCACCGCATCAAACAGTCCTAACTCGGACTACTGCGGATCTGGAGGAGGAGGGGCATCACCGCTCCTTATGGATAGAAACATCTCGTACTCCTCCCATGAAATCATCACCGATGAAGAAGGTAGTGACGTTGGTGGAGTCGGTGTCGATAAAGAAGGCAGTGACGCCGGCGGAGTCGACGATGATGAAGGCGCACCAGGAGGACAATAATGCTCCAACGCTGCTAGTCGCTGGTGGTATGAAACCGTGGTAGATAATAGCCTCGTACTGCTATCAACCATCGAATCCTGCATCAACGTCAGCCTCTCGCCCTTGGACAGCTGTGATGCCTGCAGATCCGTCACAATGTGCTCTATCGACGCTCTAAGATCAGTAACGCCCCGCTCTAGTAACATTGCCTAAATAGTATAGCTTAGCTAAAAGAAAATAACTATAAGATAGTCATAATAATAGTCCTAAATGCTACCCTATGCTTTATAAAGAAGCTAACATCAGTCAACGACTCCATTGTTATATTTGGCATGTTGCCCAAACTTCTACTAACCATCCTACAGCCCACACTTGCCCAATCACTTTGGCAAATCCTGCAAGTTCTCAGTCCAATCCACCTATTGTAAGTTCACTGTTTCCTAAACAATCTAACCAATGTTCTTATCTGTTAAGCAATTTATAACCAAAATCAACTTGTTAACTAAGCATTAAGTTAAGGAATTCAAGTATACTTATAAAGTAGAGTTAATGTAAGTATGGCATAACCGATATGTAATAGAGTATCAAAGGTTGTAACCTGACATAGGAAACCTTTCCTTTCTGATACTTATTCCTAGTATCTGAATGGCTCTATCTTAAGATAACTTGTTATCTCCATAACCATTCGTATCAGTAAATATTGATACTCTATTTCCAAGGTAAGGTTCAATACAACCAATTGGTGTTAACTCTCAACTTTAACCCTTTCTAAAATATTGTTCTTCCCCTCGAATTACCCTTCACCACCAAGGAAGTATATACTGAAGCATATATCAACCTGAGCAAATCACCATCACTAACCTGGTATGAATTTCTAGACTATAGAAACACAGTCCTCATACCATTCAAGCTCAGCTATTTAGTCAGAAATTTATATATATTCACTGCAGTCAAGTTAGAAGTTTACTAAACAAGTAATTAAAAATTTACATTACTATAACCTAGTAAGCTGATCCATGTACCTGAGCCGAAGGGGGTCGGGGCAGCGGCTCGACGGGGAGGGGTCGTCGGGGCAACGGCTCGACGGGGAAGGAGTCACCGTTGGGAGAGGGGCAGGGAGTCGTCGGTGGGAGCGGGGCACCGAGGGGGTCGTCGAGGGGGAGTGGGGCACTGAGGGGGTCGCCGAGAGGGAGTAGGGCACTGAGGGGGTCGCCGAGGGGGAGTGGGGCACCGAGGGGGTCGTCGAGGGGGAGTGGGGCACCGAGGGGGTCGCCGAGAGGGAGTAGGGCACCGAGGGGGTCGTCGAGGGGGAGTGGGGCACCGAGGGGGTCGTCGAGGGGGAGTGGGTTACCGAGGGGGTCGCCGAGGGTAGGGGACCGAGGGGGGAGTGGGTCGCTGAGGGGGGATGGGTCGGGTCGTCGAGGGGAGAGTGGGTCGCCGAGGGGGGGTGGGTCGCCGAGGGGGACGGGGTCGCCGAGGGCCGAAGGGAGGGATGCAGGAGGCCGAGGACGGAGGGGAGGCAGGAGGCCGACGGAGGGAGGCGGAGGAGGGGCGGGGGATCAAGGGAATTTGGGAGAGAGGGAATTATAAATTTGGGAGGGGAAGGAAAAAATGAAAAGTCGAAACAGGAAGCCCTATTTGACGAAATTTAGCGACGTCATCAAAGGACGTCGCTGAACGTCGCTAATATCCTAAACATTAGCGACATTCAACAACGTCTAGCGACGTAACTTTCTAATACACTTTTAAGTAGTCACTATAGGTCGCTGAACGTTGCTAATTTTTTTCTGGCGACGTTCAGCGACGTAAATAAAATACGTCGCTAATATACTAAATATTAGCGACGTTTTGACATGGAGTCGCTAAAAACGTCGCTAAATTGACTGATTTTGGTAGTTCGGGATCGAGGCGTGACATAACGAGAAATGGATCTTAATTCAATCATTGTCGTTCAATCGATTCAATCGATCCTGATCAATCGCTTCTGACAAAATCGATAGCAACAATGTTCCTTTATCGCGCATCCCGTGAACGAAAAATGGGGCATGATATAGGGACAAGGCACTATACCATAACCAACTAAGAAAAAGTTTTGTCCTTGAAACTTAAGAAGAGAGGCTACCTCTAAGAAAACAATGATGGAAACTTTTTCTCATCTCTGACTCGAGTTCCCAGGTCGACTTTTTGACTGAATGGTTCCTCCAGAGTACGCGGACGAGAGGGATCACTCGATTTTGAAGCAGCTTTTCCTTGCATTCCAAGACTTCGACTGGTTCTTCCACATATGATAAGTCTGCCTTCAGATCTAACTGACCTAGATCTACCACATGGCTCAGATCGTGCACGTACTTCCATAACTGAGAGACGTGGAAGACATCATGCATACTAGACAGTGTTGACGGCAATACAATCCGGTAAGCTACTGGGGTGACTCGTTTCAATATTTATGAAAGGACCCACAAATTTTGGACTAAGCTTGCCTTTAGCTCCAAATCGGGTGACTCCTCGCATGGATGTTACCTTCAGAAATACATGGTCGCCTTCTAGGAACTTAAGGGGTATTCAATGGATGTCGGCATAGCTCTTCTGCCGACTCTTTGTAATCTTCAGTCTTTTCCGAATGAGTCGAACTTTCTGCACGGTATGTTCCTTCAGCTCCGGGCTAAGAATCTGTCGCTCCCCGACTTCATTCCAGCAAATGGGTGATCTGCACTTCTGTCCGTACAAGGCTTCGTACGGCGCCATCTGAATACTGGATTGATAACTGTTATTATATGCAAATTAGGCCAGAGGTAGATGGACATCCCAACTCGACTTGAAGTCAATTGCGCAGAGCCGTAGCATGTCTTCGAGAATCTGATTCACGCGCTCTATTTGATCGTCGGTCTGGGGATGGTAAACCAAGCTAAAGTTCAACTTTGTGCCCAAAGTCGACTGAAGGCTACTCAAAAAGTGTGATAGAAACCGTGCATCATGATCAAAGACGATGGATACTGGAACTTCGTATAGGCGTACTATCTCATCAAGATAAATCTGAGCCAGTCGATCGACGCTTCAAGTAACATTAATGGCAATGAAATGTGCTGACTTAGTTAGTCGATCGATGATGACCCAGATGGCATCATTTCTCGTGGCGTCTTCGGCAGACTAACAATAAAATTCATACATATGTGCTGCCACTTTTATTCCTGTATTACCAGGTTTTTCATCTCTTCGCCCAGTCTCTCATGTTCAGCTTTCACCTACTGACAGGCCATGCATTGTGATAGGAAGAGTGCCACATCTCTCTTGATCATGTGCCACCAGAATATTGTACGGAGGTCCATGTACATCTTGGTACTGCCTGGATGCAAGGAATATTTTGCGTAGTGCGTCTCCAAAAATATCTCCTTTCGTAGTTCTGAGTCGTCCGGAACACATAGTCGGCCCTTCAATCGTAGCACGTCGGTCTCATCTTTCGCAAAGTCGAACACCTTTCCTGTTGATATCAGCTCTCGCATTTTCTTCAGGTATGGATAATCCTTTTGAGCGGTCTTCATCTTTTCCTGCAAGCTTGGCTCTGACCGTAGTTGCGCCAACTGTCCTTCCCTGAATTGAACCCGGAGGTCGATGCCCATCTCTTCTAAGTCCCAAAGTAGTCTATTGTATATGGATAGTGAGGTAATATATTTTTGACTGAGAGCGTCTGCCACAATATTTTCCTTGCCTAGAGTATAGTCGATCGTCAAGTCATAGTCTTTGATCAGTTCTAGCCAACATCTCTATCGTAAGTTCAGCTCCTTCTGAGCGAAGAGATACTTGAGGCTCTTATGATCGGTATACATCGTGCATGCCATACGATAAAGATAGTGACACCACAATTTCAACGTGAACACAATCGCGACTAACTCCAAGTCATGCGTAGGATAGTTCTTCTCGTGCGACTTCAATTGTTTGGAGGCGAAGGAGATCACCTTGCCTCGCTGCATAAGCACACATCCCAAGCCCTGGCCTGAAGCAATGCTAAATATTTGAAAACCCTCAATCCCATCCGGAAGTGCGAGTATAGGGGCAGAAAAGAGTCGCTGCTTCAGCTCCTGTGTAACGCCCCAGTCCCAAAATACTTACGACTAATTACGTATCTATGCCAGCTGTGCACATATGAATTATACTCTAATATATGGAAACCTCGTACGTGTACATAAGCTGTGAAATACAGTAAATCCATGATAACTAAATCTCATCCACCAAATAAGAGAATAATAATATAAATCAACTATGAAATTTGTGATTTATACAAGTAGTTGGGCGGAGACAAATCCACTACCAACTATTTTAGATGAAAAAATATATACAAGGAAAGGATCGAAAAAAATGGCAAGACGAACCAAGAGCAATCCTCTTCGTAGAAATGGAGAAGATCAAAGTCCTGGCTAGAACACCTATGAAAAGGCACAAAGCACACACCTGGAGAGATCACCAGGTCCTCAGAGGGACGTAACAAGATACAGGAAGAACATGCCATAATAAACTGAATATATAAAATATCATAAGCCACAAGTAAAGTAAAATAGTCCCAATCGTAACAAGATACATAAAGGAACGGGGGTGACTTGACATTAAATAGTTTTTACCTAACCATTCTAATGTATTTATGCAGTTAAGAACAAACCTTTCGTCGCATGAGCCCTGGCTTTAAATAGGATCTGGTATAGTCCCCATTTGGGCACCAGTGACCTAAGCGCATGACGTTCAAAAACGACAGTGGCCAACCTGAGGGGGTCATCATACCCGTATCTCCAGCGGAGCTTCCGGGTTACAAGGGAATGTGTAATAGAAGCCCATACGACAAGGAAATGTTTTCCCCACCCAATGCAGCTATCTAGGTCGCATCCATGATCATGTACCTCTACTAACTGCTAAGTCTCCTAGCATGCCTCTATTAGCAGTTAGACCTAACGCATGCGCACGAGTGATCAGCCAACACGTAAGTACCTCTACATGTTACTCATCTCACACATATCTCGTGGTACAACTGTGTCAAGGTTTATGCAATACACTACAGTTGGTAGTCCCTTAACTCTAGGTCCATATGCAATCAAAGGATAATAAGCAATGTAAAGCTAATATCACTGAGCAGGTAATAAATCAAGAATTGTAATAATGGTACAACTACAAGAACTGGAAATACATAAACAGTGATACGCAAATAACTAAAAATATAAACTAAATATAAGCAGTAAATATGGCAAGGTATCTTTCCTGAGGTTGTGTGCAAAAGAGCGACGTCCAATAGCTCGAATCGTCAGAATAGTAAAGCGATGAAAGCCAAATCTCGTATACGTCCTCGGATGCTAAAATAAACACCACGAACATGTTTGAAATATAAAATATATCTAGGAAATGCCTGTCCAAAACTCCAATTCTGGAATAGGGGTAAAACCGTAATTTCGGATCAAAACGATGTCTGCTATTAGACCCATTTTGTACCGAAATGCGTGTCAGAACCTACAGTCTTTAAAGTCGTCAAACTATATATCTACAGGTCCAGTTTGAGGAGATGAACCCAACCGCATGTCCAAAGTTGGATTCTGGTAGGCTATGCACAATTTTGCCCATTGGAGCGGGTCGCAGGCCCGCCAAATAGGCGTTTCAGTCGACCTTCTCAGAATCGGACCAAACTTGGCATACAGGACAAGAAAAATGATACGGTCCTGCTGGCGCAAGTCTCGTCTCAATTTGACGAACGTGCACAAAGTAATTGACAAATTTACAAATAGGCCGATACGGTGAATTTTGACGGATACGCATCAAATTGGTCGCGCACACGCGACCAATTTGAATTCCGTCAAAGCCCACACGTCCGCGAATTCGATACTTCGATGCTTACGGTCCGCGACCATGTCGTCCGGTTTGGCGGGACGCACGTCGTATCATGGAGATTTCTAGAATTTCTATTAATTAAAAATAGGTTTTTCGGAAACTTTAATCGAATTTATTGGTATGTTGTAATCGAGAAATAAAACTACAAGAAGGGATTTGAAGATCTATATTTCCTCTAAGACTCTGTTAAAGTAAAATTTCAAAACTGTTAATAGGTTGACAAGGATGAGTCTTCAAACAGGGCTAATTAGGTTGTTTGTAAACTGTTTATGCAACAGTTTTTCTCCGAAGTTTGGCTCAAATTTCTAAATCGATGGTACGACTACACCCCGAACTAAATGCTGGGGTGTCGAGAGGGTCATATAGGCTTCCTATATGAGTTTACGGAATCAAATTTCATAGAGTGATCAGGGAGAAAACGTACCACGAAGAGGGGGTCGTTGAGGACATGTCGCTGTCATGCGAGCGCGCCTGTGCACGTTTTTCGATGACTTGGCCGGCTCTGGCCCCGCGCGGTGGTAGCGCTGGCGGCGGGTGGCCGCCCTGGGGTCGAGGTAGTGCTGGGTGATCGCGGCTACTAGGGTTTCGATCTCTTTTTTCTTTTTTTTACGACAATATATAGAGATGGAGGCTGGGGCTTCCATGTTGCGGGAAGGCTCGGGTACTGTTCGGTGAACAGTATCCGTGGCTTTATATATTTATTTATTATATTTTTTTCTTTTTCTTTTTCTTTTTCTTTTATTCTTTATCAAATATTCTTATATATATATATATAATATATATATATATATATATATATATATATATATATATATATATATATATATATATATATATATATATATATATATATATATAAGAATATTTGATAAAGAATATATATATATATATATATATATATATATATATATATATATATATATATATATATATATATATATATATATATTTTATATATATATATATATATATATATATATATATATATATATATATATATTCTTTATCAAATATTCTTATATATATATATATATATATATATATATATATATATATATATATATATATATATATATATATATATATATTTTATATATATATATATATATATATATATAATATATATATATATATATATATATATATATATATATATATCCATACATATACACCATAAATCTATATAAAAATCCAAATAACAATTTAAATGTCACATATCCAAATATTTGATATATTTAAACCCATGTACTTATTTATATAAATTCAATTGCCAATAAATCAACTCAAAATAATAAATAATATCTTATTAGAGTAAACATGTTTATCAAATCTCCACAAAATAACTTTAATAATAATAAATAATAAAAATTGCCCCAATGGGTGATCTTTACCACACCATTACTTGGGTCTAGAAAATTGTACCAATATTGGAAAACATCATTAATAATAAAAATATAAATTTTGTACCTCTAATTTAATAATTTAGAAAATATTTCTCAAATTCTTAAATAACATTAAGAACATTTGTACACCCATAAAATATGCCTACAGGGTCGTCTTGGTCACTCCACATTTCAACTTGGGCTTGGGTTTGGTCAGAGCCCAGTTCGGACTGAATTGGACAAACTGGGTCATCTAAAAATCAATATATAAAATAATATTTATTAAAATTATTTAAATAAGTCAATTCACAACTTGGCCTGGTTTTTTAGTTTGGACGTCACCATGGTTAGGCTTCCCTTGACATGGCTAATATACTCGTCAAGGCACACTGCTACAACTTTCGTGCTAAAAGTCATGGTCGTCTAGTCCTCCAAAACTCAACAATGGCTAAGGTCATTTCTACTAATAAAAATCATTAATTTTATAAATTCATTTTTAAGTCTTTTTAAATAATAAAAATAATTTAAAAAATTAGATGTTTTACATCCTACCCAACTTACAAGAATTTCGTCCTCGAAATTAGAATAAAACTTAATATAGAAAAATATAATAAAGCTAAATACGAATGAAAAGTAAGTACATCGAACCATAACTTAATTTTTGAAAAGATGGGTGAGGTAGCTATAGTAGGAACCCAAACTGGTACCATATTCTACAAGGTGGGGTATTCTTAGTCTTGCATGGATCAAGGGTATTTAGTTCATTTGAGAGAATGGGTTAGTATTGCATGGTTAAAAATTAAATGGGATAAAAATGGGCATTCGTGGTTTGTTCTAAGGTAATTGGGCCATATATGTGGTGTAATTGAAATGGGGCACAAGAAGGTGGGTTTGTGTTAGACATGTATGTCATGGGTGTAGAGTGACTTATCTAGCTCGTGAGTGTGAACTTTGTCGAAAGGAAAAGGCTAGTGTTGTGCTTAAATTATCAAAATCACGGTCGAGGGTATCAATTATACGGATATGAGTCGACGTTATGAACCACTAAATTTTTAGCCTAAGTGGAGTCGATCTACCTCAATCATCTGCTAATTCCAGAACCTTGTGTTCTAGCGAGGCTTGCCTATACCCTAAGGAAATTCCTTTCTCAAGTTTGAAAGTAAGATACGATTCTATAATAGAACAAAATTTAAAAAATCAAGGTTTTAGCCTTTCGTTGTGGTTATCTAATCGTACGAGCAAAGAATATAAATGCAGTATGAAGATCTCATTGTAGCCTTCAACAGATGGTTCAATGGTTACAATTGTCATCCTATATACAAAAGAGAGAGAAAGAGAGTATGCTAAGTTCAAGGTACTACCTAACTTATAGAAGTTGGTTAATCGGGGAAAGCACATTAATGGGGCTTCTAAGAAGGTCAAATTTTAAGAAGGTATATGGAAGTATGAGGTATTTCCAATCACAGTCACGGACTCTATAGGAAGTCTAGGTATTATCTATTTAATATGGCCCTATATTGACTATGTTTGGTCAAGACAGTAGGAAGGTCTTGGTCAAGTATATTCGGAAGCAAGTTGGTACCGAAAGATGCATAACATAGGCTACAAGAGATGCAGTTGCGAAATCTATGGGAGAAGAATTAGTGAGCCAAGAGGTAGAGCCTACATAACAGGGGTGAGGGCCTATTTCATCAAGTTTGATTTTTATAGTCCAAATATGGCGATAGGACTATGATGGGTTTTACTGAGTCTCAATAGGTTCCCTAATTGGACTTCAATCCTTGACTGCATGAACCTTAAATTTTAATCTATAGCGGCTGGACAAAATTTCGTAGAATTTTAAACCATCCCCATTAGGTTAGGTTAATGTAGAATAGGTTCAAACTCAAGTGGTTCGCCTACTTGTCAGTCATGTTGGTAGAATAGGTTCTATAAGTCATGAAGATGTGCCTTTCGTGACTTTTGTGTTTAAGTAGCACAAGAGGCCTCTATTGAGTGGCACACTAGTAGCATGTGCGTAGAGGGCTTCGAGTAGATCATAACCATATATTGGGCCGAAAGAATTGAGTCAAGTTTGGATCTCTAACTGCGTCGAAAAGTACATCAGTGTTATGGTAAGGGTTATCGCTAGTCCCTTGTGACCTAAAAGTCTTATCATAAAAATATTGTACAAAGGGACGTATTTTAGTGGGGCATGATATGTCTACATGAAGGTGGAGTCGTCTATATCTTGTATGTAAAATTTGTTGGAAGGTAATAGTTGGTCTCGTGCTCCGAATATTAATGTCACGGTCAGGGACACCAAACGATCTAAATGGAAAGTGGGAGTTCATGGGGCACTAGTTATCCTCTTAATAGGAACCACTTATTCTAATCAATTGGTAGTACTATTATATCCTAAAATTTAGAAGGCTTATAATCTACTCACTCTAGCAGCTAAGATACGATTTTAGGATTACTGAGGTTAGAAATTTTCAAATTTGTGATATCGTACCTCGACTCTTGATAATAAGGAATAAGACACGACGTAACGGGATACGGTAGATATGAATCAAGTTCAAGGATCATTCCTAGATTCTAATAAATGAGAAACGAGTGCGTACAATGATACATGATTCGATAAAATATAATGAACCACCATTCCATAGTAGACGAAAGTTGTCACTGGGGTAACGAACTCTAAGGCACGTCCTATGAAAGATCTCTTCCGGCTAAGTCGCAAACTTCTATTGGTGTTAAGCCGGTCAGACTATAGTCATAAGATTCCTGATGGTGTTGCACATAGTGCTCATGCATTGCTGTTAATAACTAGTAAAGCAAAGTGTGACGGGGTATTATGTTATAGGTACTGTCTAGGCTAATGAAAGGCGTTGTTCTAATGCTAAGTCATGTCTTAATAATAACCTTGTATAACTTGAATAATGCATGTTGGATCCCAATCTCGAGATGGGTGTCTATCTTAGTCATGGTAGGTACGTTTCCTTACTTTGCGTATTTTATCTTAAGTCTGATCTGTGGGCTTGGTTGGATAAGGGTTGAGTTAAGGCATACAGGGTGCTAGTTAAGCCAAGACTCAAGATGAATAATTAGAGGCTCATAATAATTGATCCTAGAGAGTAGATAGTCTCCTATGTTTGTGTTTTAACCAAGGGTAAGATCCTACTCATTTTCAAACTCAAATGGCTAGAAGGTCACGATATAAATTTTAGGGTCGAGGGGAGGACAAGTAACTCAAGGCAGGGTTGTAGTCACATGGCTGGTCGATTGGTAGTTACACTTATATATAAACTATCATGGTCATAGGAGATACTATGTATCTATCTATCCAATATAAGCATTCGTCTTTCCAATCAGTGAAAGACAAAAGCAATAAAGAGTTCAAGAAAGATGTTATTGAATACAATTATGCGATTCAAAGGCAAATGTATAATTCAAGAGGAATTGTCAATGCAGACGCGGATGAGACTCTAGATACCTCTACATCTCAACCACGTGGGATAATCAAATGAAGAGTGAACCAAATGCACTATGGTTGATCAGACCATAACACACTGATTCTAATTAGACCATATGCTTGTGGACGTCTCCAGTATACATATGTCCAGAACAAGCTTGATAAAGAATAAGCTTACAAAACTAGGCGATAAATAGCGACACAGTCGTCCGACCACTCATACACGACTCCCTTTTGAGTGAGGCGAGTCAATAGCGATGCAATCTTCGCAAAATCTTTCATGAAGCATCTATAGTATCCCGCCAAACCTAGAAAACTTCGAATCTCACTAGCCGGCGTAGGCTGCTTCCAATTAGCAATAGCTTCAACTTTCTTCGGAATGACTGCAATGCCTTCTGATGAAATGTTGTGTCCAAGGAATGATACGCTGCTCAGCCAAAATTTGTACTTGCTTTGCTTTGTATACAACTGATTCTCTCAAAGAGTCTGGAGTATAATTCGTAGATGTTCTACATGTTGTGCCATGTTCTTCGAGCAGACAAGAATATTATCGATGAAGACCACTATGAATTTATCAAGGAATGGTCGAAACACCCGATTCATTAGATCCATGAAGGCAGTTGGGGCATTCGTTAGGCCGAATGGCATCACCAGAAACTTATAATGGCCATATCGAGTATGAAAGGCTGACTTCGACATGTCGTCTGGCTTGATCTTGAGCTGATGATAGCCCGAATGGAGATCAATCTTCGAAAATACTGAGGTGCCTTGCAACTGATCGAATAAGTCGTCTATACGAGGCAGTGGATACTTGTTCCGAATGGTGGCCTTGTTCAGCTTTTGATAGTCGACGCATAGACGCATTGACCTATCCTTTTTCTTCACGAATAACACGGGCACACCCCATGGCAAAATGCTAGGCCGGATAAATCCCTTATCGAGCAACTCTTGTAACTGGACCTTGAGCTCCTTCAGTTCTGCAGGGGCCATTCTGTACGGAGCCTTGGAAATTGGTCGGTTATTAGGAAATGTGTCTATGCTGAACTCAATTTTTTGGTCGATGGCATACCGGGTAGCTCGTCTGAAAATATGTCGGAAGATTCTGCCACAATATCGGTCTGACCCGCATTTGTACCATCCTGTCGCATGTCTCAAACGGACACTAAGTAGCCTTCACATCCAGAATGCAACATCCTCCGAGCCAAAATTGTCGAGATCATCATGCAGATCGACGATGCTTTACCACACGAGTAGCAGAATTTGGACACTCCAGGTATGCGGAAGGTGACCTTCTTTTCTGGGTAGTCGATGGTGGCATTGTAAGCGTCAAGCCAATCCATTCCCAGTATGATGTCGTAGTCCTTAATATCTATAACTATTGCATCAATATACACCTGTTTACCTCCAATATAGATAATTCTGTCTCTGTAGCCAGTATGTGTAAGTAGTTGCATGCCCGATGGGATGTTAACGCTATGGTTAAGGCCTAGAGGTGTCATAAAAAATTTATGCTCGATGGTGAAGTCTGCCGATATAAAACTATGTTTAGCACCAAAATCAAATAGTACACGAGCAGGCACATATTGAAAAGTAATATACCTGTCATAACTGTGTCTAAGGCAAATGCCTCATCTCGAGTCATGGTGTAGACGTGACCCTGGGCATTAGAGCGACGGTCTTGGCAATTTTGATGTAAATGTTGGGGGGCTCGAGGTGCCGGGCCACGGTTATCTGGACGATTTTGATATGGCGGGGCATTCTGATTCTATCTTCTGGCCATGCAGTCTCGAGATTTGTGACCCTTTTTTTGCAAAAGAACCATCCCCCGTCAAAGACAGAGCAGTTGGTGTGCCCGAGGTGGTTGCACTTGGTGCAACGAGGTAATAGGTTTTGCCCTTTGTAGTCACCATTATTTGGTCATTTTGCAACGTGATTGTAAGATCCCATATAGGTAGGGCGTTTGTGATTTGAATGGTGCACAACATCGACAGCGACGGAAGGGAACTGGCTCTCAAGGTGGAGAGCATAATTTAGAGCATTGTCCGTGGCCTTATATTATGACACCGCCAAATAAGTAGCGATAGAGGCCCGCAGATCCACTTCGTAACGCGACACTCCTCTGTATGTAGAAATGTACCACCAAATTTGAATAATTTATTGAATTTTGCTGTGTACTATTGCACCATTCTGTTCCCCTACCTCAACTGCATGAATTCATTCTCCTTCTCTTGACGAACAGCTGAGGAAAGGTACTTGACTTTGAAAGCTTTGCGGAACGTAGCCCACAAGATTGGCGTTGAGTTGTTGTCGCGTCGGATCGCTCGTTTGTGCACGGCCTACCAGTCGTACACGTTCAAACGTAGTTGAAGTTGTGTGTAGGTGACTTGCTTGAATTCTTCGAGGTCGAGGAGCTCGAAGTGGTCTTCCAACTCTTCCAACCAGTCGATTGCCATAGAAGGGCCTTTGGTACCGCTGAAGGAAGTGCAACACGCTTTCTTGAACTTTGACACTTCAAAGTTGTAACTTCTCGATGTTGCAGGTTGATGCACAGGCTCCTCTGGGTCGACTTCGATGGGTTGGACCGTAGGCTCGGTGACCATAGGCTCCTCTGGGTCGACAATCTGTTATAGAGTATCAAATTGCTTATGTTGCATCTTAGATTGTGCATCAAAATGAGCTTCGAATTGGTTCTGTCGCATCTCTGCTTGTCGGTGTCGTCTTTCAGATTATTTCTGCTGTACCTCCATCATGTGCAACATCCTTTTGATGGCATCGTTAGAAAGTCTGGCCAGCGAGCTGCTCGAGCCACTCGAAGCACTTTGTTCATGCTCGACCGTGAGTTCTGCCACTTCTAAAATACGAAGACAATACACATTAGTCTCAAAATATTACAGACTTACTGTATGGAATAACTTATCTCATCGATATGAGGTCAAAGGTTTGAGACTCTAGATGAGAAGCCAAAGGATGTAAAGCTGTGCTCTGATACTATTATGTCACACCCTCATTCCATAAGATCGATAGTCGTCCCCCGGGCTTGATGTCGTGTGAACCTAATTTGCGATCGCACAAGGCATAATCATAAGGTTATCCGAAACACAACATCTAATAGAGTATGCAGAAAAATTGAACAACACATTTGAGACAGAAGAAACTTCCATTTTATTGATAATAGGCATCATTTATAAGACTCTATGCAATCCTTACCGTGCGGGCTTACAACATGACTCGATTACAAAAAGAACGTCGATGAGATACTCGTTCCATATATTACATCCCCATCACTACAAGAAAATGTAGTATTTACGGCACGCAATTTACGGCGTGCAGTTACTGCGCGTTGTAAATGATACTCATTTACGGCGTACAAATATGCATGCCGTAAAAGAGTTGTTTTTTGTCTTTTTTACGGCGTGTTTGACATGCACGCCATAATTGAAGACTCAATTACGGCATACATTTTTGCGTGTTGTAATTGAACACTCATTTACGGCATGTATTTTTGCGTGTTGTAATTGAATACTCTTTCACGGCATGCATTGCTGCGTGTTGTAATTGAACACTCATTTACGGCATGCATTTTTGCGCGTTGTAATTGAACACTCTTTCACGGCATGCATTGCTGCGTGTTGTAATTGAACACTCATTTACGGCATGCATTTTTGTGCGTTGTAATTGATGGCTCATTTACGGCATGTATTTTTGCGCGTTGTAAATGATTGTAATTGTTCATTAAAATTTTTTTAGTTTCCCTCCTAACAAATTTTGCACCCTAAAAAAATTTATTTCTCCGCTCAAATCCGTATTTCAAGAAAATGTAAAAAAATAGTTTTCCACCTATGTTTTCATATAAAAATGAAAAGAAAATAAAAAAGAATAAAAACTGAGAAAACAACAACAAAAATATTTTAAAAAATAAAAAAACAAAAAAACAAAAATTATTCTTAAAAATGAAAAAGAAATACTATTGAATTTTTTTTCCAGAAATAAAATGGAAAAAAGATAATAAAAAGAAAAAGAATTCTAGATCAAAATAGTTTAGAAGAATTATATCTTAAGGGATATAATGATTATATTTTATGGAAAAATTATTTATTGGAATATAACCAATTTTTGAAAATAAATTTTCATAGCATAAATTAAATGTAAAAATAAAATTTTCATCCTAAATTTGTGTAAAAAGATAAGAATATGATAACAAAAGGTATCTAATAGAATGATAAACATTTAATAACTATCAATTTTATACAAAACAAAAAGTTTAAATTTCAAATTTTCATTTCCCTCTTTACATTTCCCTCCTATATTTTCATTTCCCTCCTAAGAAAATGAACCCTGTCCATTTATTATACATAGAGAGAAATGAATCATAGTTTGTACTCTGATCCCAAAAGTGGGATTTCCTAAATCTTATGGTTCTCCGGCTTCCGGCGATGCCCGCGGCTCCTCCTTGCGTCCTCTTCTCCTCCTCCAGTGCCTCCACCGTTCCAACCCATACAAGTGCAGCTTCCAGTTACGAGACGCCGTCAACCCCCGACTCGTATGGCCATCTCCTATTCCAGTTTGCCAACAGGGGGGTCCTCCTCGTCAACGTCTTCACCGACGAGGAGCTGCTGTCTCCCGACTTCCCCGACCCCGGCTACGCCGTCCGCTTCGCCCTCCTGACAGCACCCCCGTCCTCCGCTTCATTCGTGCTCATCCTCACGAACTACAGCTACTTCAAGATCCTGTACTGGTATCCCGTAGGTGTCGACGGCTGGTCCGAGTTCGAGTTTCGCATCTATCCTCCGGCTTCCGACGTACACATGCGGTCCCTGATCGCGTTCAGGGGGCAGGTCTTCTCCATGTCTTCCACCACCCAGCTGATACTCTTCGACTTCTCCCCTCGCCCTGCGTGGAAGAAACTGGGACCTCCTCTGTCGCACCCCCCACTGGTCTACACGAGAGACGGAAGTAGGGTCTTCAACAACCCCTCGCTCGTCGAATGCTGCAGCAGCAACGGGAAGGAGCAGCTCATGTCGATCCTCTTTACCGATTCTGGTGGGGGGTCGACGCGTGCCATGAAGATTGAGGTGCACCGATTCGACTTGGTAGGGATGCGGTGGACGAGGGCGGAGGAGTTGGGAGACGGTGGTTGGTGTTTGTTCCTCGACGCCGCAGTGAGGAACCCGATCCTGTGTCGGAAGCCCGAGAGGTGGGGAGGTAGAGCACGGTCCATGTATCTGGCTGGACCTAGGTTTGATACTTGGATCGTGATACCATTAGAGGATCATGCACCTCTCCCTGCTGCTACTAGCACTGTGCTGGGCGCTCGTGACGGCTACGGCCGCGTGCGGTCTACCTCCCGGTGATGGAGATCGTCTACTGGGGGATACGGACGTACCGGATGGTCGCAGAGATGCAGCTTGTGGCGGAGGCGGCGGCGACGGCGTTCACGGCGGCCGGGATGGCGGCCGACGGGGGGTTCCGGGAGATGCGGAGAGAAGGGAGGGAGGAGTTCGACCTCGGTGAGGGCAGGTACTCGGAGACGAGCTTCATCGAGCTGCCTCTCGTCTCATTGTCATTGTCGTGTTGGCCAGCTCAGGAACAACAGTGCCAACCGGTGGTGCATCCCCATTGAGACCCAATCTGTCATCGTCGGCTGCGTCGCCTTCATATCCCTTCCGTCAATTGCAAGTGCGACCATCGACAGCATTCTAGTCCACGTATCAGCCTTGGCCGCTATGACTCTTCAACTTTTGAGCGCTCTATGAACAGACCATCTTCGTTATGAGCACTGAAGTCCTCCTCCATGGGTCGAGCAAATCACTCCCGACTCCTTTCCTCTCTTCTCTCTTTCATTCCTGATATATATACAAGCCTTGTTGGCCTTAGGTTTTAGCCACAGTTATATACTCATTATGGGAATAGATGGAAGAGAATAACCACAGTTATATATACATGTATAGGTTGTGTGTCATCATGGAGAGAATGGATTATATTTTAAGTATGTGGATCGATGACTAGAAATGTTACAACAAGTTGTGTTAGGAAATTAGGTTTATAATGAGTGGGGGTTTTTCACATGAGCATGGGTTTTTTTTCAATTCTTAACTATCATTTACAGCGTCCAAATGTGCGTTGTTAAAAAATCGAGAAAGATCAATTACAACGTTCTAATGTGCGTTGTAAAAACATGGGGATGGTCATTTACAGCGTTCGAAAGCACGTTGTAAAAAGATAGAGAGGGTCATTTACAGCGTTCGAATGTGCATTGTAAAAAGATAGAGATGATCATTTACAGCATGCAGATGCGCGTTGCAAAAAAGAGGGTCATTTACGGCATGGTCTTTTACGGCACCAAAATGTACGCCGTAAAAGATCATTTACGGCACGTTTTGCGCGCCACAAAAGATAATTTTTCTTGTAGTGCATTTACAAGCAAAACATTCAAAAAACCTACTATCGTGGGAGTCAAGACATCTTTCTTCTGGACTGAATGTGGAGTCTTCAAAGGATCAAAACAAGCCTTTAGCACAAGGACGAGGCTTCAAAATGACTAGCGTCGCCTTGAGTTAAGTGGCACGCCCTTCTTGGTTCGGGGTACCTATGGAGAGCGAGAATCAGTATATTACACTTTGTACTGGTGCGTGGCAATTAAGTTCCATGCTCTCATTTGGTTGAAGAAATTATATGACTTAATTTGTGATCTTTCTAGCCATTTTAATAAATTTCAGACAAGCATATGATAGGCAAAATATAAATTACGTTAGAACTTACCCTCGGCAGAGCATGTCATGCAATGTGAGACTTACCATGTTCTTGCTTATCAATTGTTATCATTTACTAACATATCATATGCAATTTCATAGGTGATGGTCACTGACACCACAAAGCCATCTTGGACTTATAGCTTTGTTAGACGGGACCCTTTCAACACAAGTAGCGAGTCTCGCTGAAAGTCCCCGCATAACCCGTGCTAACATTTTTACACAGCTATATCGTGTTTTAACCCTAGGCGGAATCGGTCCCGTGGCCCCGCGGTGCCGTTCCAGAAAACTTTTACCTTGTGCACAAGTTGTCCATGATCGTACTAGACTAAATTTAGCTACTCAAGCATGGACTACATTATGAGAACTTAATTATTTTTATTGTGTTTCGCCTTATCGTGGTATCATTTTATCAATGAGTCTATCTTTTGTTTAACATAGCAGACATGTAAAAGTTTTATGGCATATCAGTTATATAGCAAGTGTCCATGATAAATCGTGCAACGGTTCATTGGAAGTAAGAATTTGTGACCCTTTGCATAACCAACTAGCATTATATCAAATGATTTAGGATTTAAGAGGATCAAGGGAAAGAAGGGTCAGCCACTCACTTTGATTGTTTGATTGAGGCGAGAGACCCGTTGGCTGTGCTAGACGGCGCCTACGCGATCACCTGAAATTGCATAAGCAACTTATTATAATATTGTTTCATTCAACGAGTTCGATACTAATGCAAAGTTCGAAAACATAAGTCATGAAAACCATCAAAAATATTCACGAAAATGTATTCAGAAAACCAAAGCCAAAGAAGTAAGTACGACATAAAAAATAATACAATGGGAGGTCTCTCATGACTCAGCCGCATAGTCTATCCTGTTAGGGTTATATACTAAAAGCATCACTTTTGTAGTAACCTTATTTCCTTAAATTTTGAATGAGAATCATATGGGCAAATATTTGCATATTGTATTTGTTGCAAGTGTTAATGCAAATGTCTGATATTCTATATTGTAGATAATATGGTGTGTGGTGTCACACAGAAGATCATATTATCAGTTTTCTATGGAGTATATAAATAGTTCACAACCTAGATGGACTTGGACAATCTATTGGAAAGGTTGTAGTGTAATCTGGTATTAGTCTATCTTGACTATAAGTTTACACTAGTACACTTTGTGTGTATTGAATAGGACCACTTGAGGTTGTTCTCTTTGTACTGACTACATAAGAGAACAAACACCTCTGTTATTATGGATGCTTGTGCTCTTAATCCGAATATAATAACGGACATATATATGCAGTGTGTATTACTTTGACTCATAAAAGAGTAAGATTTATTATGGATCAACAACCTCTATGAATTGGGTAATAATATTGTATGTATGATGGGCTGTTGATTATAAATGGAATCCACGTCCCGATCCATCGGGTTGATGATGTCCTCTTAAGGAGCTCATAAGGATTGTCATGTAAACCCTGCAGGTGGATTATATCTGACATGACAAATAAAGTTGAGCGGTACTACTTAAGGATAAAAGATGTCGAATCAATATAGTTGTCAGTAACTTAATTTGATCAACGGACATACGATATCTTAACATGGGGAGCCAAACGAGCATATAATAAAAGGAGCCCACAAACATAATTTAGGATTAGGGAGGTAGTGCAACAATAGCTCATTAGTGGACCGAACTATTGTTAATGGGCCTGGATTGTGTGTTCAGGCTGAACACGGGATATCCAGATCCGTTAGGAGGCCTAACCCTAATTTCTCCTCATGGTCCCTGCCGTAGCCTATATATATCCTCTATTCTCTGGCCGCCAGATTACTGATCAGAAATCTGAAACTTTTTCTAAATTCGTGATTCACGTAAGGAGAGAAAGAGAGGGCTGCCAAGGAGAAGAAAAGGTTGGGAGATCGTTGCCCACACGACGTCTAACTCGAGGAAGGAATACGTGCAGAAGATCTTGGGGTCGTCCGCTCGAGATTGCCAGGAATTACTTGTCTCCTTTCCGCCGGAGGTATAATTCGTGAACCCTAATTTCCGCCTATGAAGGGTTAGAACACGTATTAGATCTGTTTAACTTTCTATCGATCAATACGCACACCAAAGGAAGGGTCCTGGGAATCCCCAGTTCCATCAATTGGTATCAGAGCCACTTTGGATCTACATATTGATTGATACATCCATGTTGTCCAATAAAACCTGTGCTATGTAATAGTCGGTAGATGTAGATCTATTCTAACTCGATTTTGCAGGCATCTTAGATCCAACTATTATGGTCCAATACATGTTTTTTTTATTGTGTTGTTTAAACCACGGACATGTCGTGGATGTTGTTGTTGCTGTGGATGTAATTAAAATCACGAGGGTTGATCGTGCTTATTATTTTAATTTTTTAATCTAGATTATGTGTGAACTCCTTCGGGAGGCATAGGATTGATGTAATTTTAATTATTTTTTATCAATCGTGATGGCGGTGGTGGTTGTTTCTGACGCCGGACGAGATGCTGGTTTTAAGCAGTCCAGAGGCAGACAGATGATTTTCGATGAAGGAATCGACAGCCAAAACCTTTAAAAAAAAATGGGGCGCTGCCCCGAACCCCGCGACCTGACCGGGCAGGTCGAACCCCGTATAGATCTGCGCAGCGCCAGATTCTGGATTCGGATAGTTGAGGACGGAGTAGCAAAGATGACCATAATAGTTGGATATTTTCTCTTATTTTTGTCATTTTGCTTTTTCTGATTATGCATGTTTATTATTGTGTGGTTGTTTTTTTTTGAAAAACCAAGCCTACATTAATAATGGACAACATGGACATAATATCAACTAGTAGAAAAACCCTCATTGTTAAATAACTAAGTGGGAGAGGATTTTTATTTTGTATAAATCCTATGGTCTCCATTACTGGTTTGTAGGTGATGTAATTATACTTGCGTGTTGGCTTTAGTGCTTTTCTCCATATCGGATGAGTATAATTATGGATCACCAGTACAAACTTCCTTAGGGATAATTGTAGAAAGTTACCTAGTATGTGTTCACTTCTCCATCTGAAGGAACTCATTACAAGGTAATGGACTTAGTATTAAGTATTGGTATACACTTAGATACAAATAATGGTATCCTTCCCGTCGGAGTCACTGCTATTATTTGTATGACCAGAGCAAGACCAGCATATTAATTTTATTTGTCATAAATTTATATTGACATGATAGTAAAATTAATAAGAAAAATCTACTTGAACAAAGTTGAATTTGTATACGTCCACACTATCGTGGCATGCTAAATTCGTGGTGTTCAAGGTGTTGGTGAATTTCTTATTATTATTTTGAGGGAATCAATATTTAGTTAATTCAAAAAGTTTTTTTTGCCCTACATAATTTTATTTATGTGATTCTCAGGATTTCAAAAATGGGTTCTTTCAGTCCACTTATGGTGATTCTTAAATAAAACAAACTTACTGGACCTAATTATATTGATTAGAAACGTAATTTGGACATTGTTCTGACTGCTGAGGAGTACAAATATGTACTTGTTGAGGAATGCCCACCTAAGCCTGATGCTAACTCTGATGAAGAGGTCAAAGAGGCTTATAAGAAGTGGAAAAAGGTCGATGAGATGGTGCGGTGTTATATTCTGGCATCTATGTTAAATGTACTGCAACATCAGCATCAGGCCATAGCCACAGCTTATGACATGATGTATAACCTCAAGGAACTCTTCGGACATCAGAGTAGAGCAGCTAGGCAGTTTGCTATAAAATGTTTGATGAATACAAAAATGGCTGAGGGTACACCAGTAAGGGATCATGTTCTCAAGATGATGGGTCATCTGAATGAGATGGAGATCCTTGGAGCTAAATTCGATGGGGAAACCCAGGTCGATATCATACTCGAGACTCTGCCTAAAAGTTTTGACAATTTCTGCCTTAATAACAACATGAACAAAAGATTGTATAGTTTGGCAGGACTTGCAAAAGAGCTACAGGATGCTGAATCTCTCTTTAGGCAGAGTGGTCATATTTTTGTTTCTGAAAAGGCTTATTCTAAGCCAAAAGGCGATAAGAAGAAGAATAACATTCAGAAACAGGCAAACTCAGCAAAGAAGGGCATGGGACCTCAAGGTACGGTGAAAAAGTCGAAAGGCAAATATTTCAAGTGCAAAGGATCAGGACATTGGAAGACTGATTGTCCACTTCTCAAACAAGGGAACAAAGAAGGTATATCTTATTTACTAGTAGTTGAAACATGTTTAGCGGTGTTATCTACCGGCACCTGGTGTGTAGATATAGGAGCCACTAATCATGTCTGCAATACATTGCAGGGGTTCCAGGAAACCAGACGGCTCAGTGATGGAGAGATATGCTTGTTCATGGGTGATGCTACAAAAGTATCGGTCGTTGCATTAGGAGATGTTACTTTATCTTTTGGTAGAAATAAGTCTTTGACATTGAGAGATTGTCTTTATGCACCTTCACTTAGAAGGAATTTAGTTTCTGTTTCTATGTTAGTTAAGGATGGATATTCAGTTTATTTTAATGACAATATTGTTATTAGAAAGAATAAACATTTTATCTGTTCTGGTGCATTGGTTGATAATTTGTATGTCATTAATCCTATTTCGCCCACAATGCAACTTATGGAAATGAATAATATGTCATCTAACTTAAATAAGAGAAAAGAACCTTCTTGTATGAACCAAACATATCTTTGGCACTTGCGATTGGGGTGAATCCTGCTTGGAAGGTAAAATGACCAAAAGGCCTTTTACGGCAAAGGGGTATAGGGCCAAAGATGTGTTGGAATTGGTTCATTCTGATTTGTGTGGACCCATGACTATCGAAGCTAGAGGTAGCTTTGAATATTTTGTCATATTTATTGACGATTATTCAAGGTATGGATATATTTATTTGATGCGTCGTAAGTCTGAGTGCTTTGAGAAATTCAAAGAGTACAAGGCTAAAACGGAGAAACGTCATGGAAAATGTATCAAGTCATTACGATCAGATCGTGGTGATGAGTACCTCTTTGGAGAGTTTAGGGATTATTTATCAGAGGCTGGAATTGCATCCCAATTGACTGTACCTGGAACACCCCAACAGAATGGTGTAGCCGAAAGAAGGAATAGAACTCTTATGGAGATGGTTAGATCAATGATGAGTTATTCAGATTTGCCAGATTCGTTTTGGGGATATGCCTTAAAGACTGCAGCTTATATTTTGAACTTGGTTCCTTCTAAGTCAGTACCTCTTACTCCTACAGAGCTGTGGATTCGGCCGTAAGCCTAGTCTGAAACATGTTCGCATTTGGGGTAGTCCAGCACATGTGCTGAATGGGAAAGCAGATAAGTTGGAATCTCGTACAGAAGTACGCTTGTTTGTAGGCTATCCAAGAGAAACGAAAGGAGGTTTATTTTATAGTCCTAAGGATCAGAAGGTCATTGTTAGCACCAATGCCCGATTCTTAGAGGAAGACTATGTGATGAACCATAAACCCAAAAGTAGAGTTGTTCTAGAAGAACTGAGACGTGAGACACCAAGTACTTCAGTACCAACAGTACAAGAGGATGAACCACAAATAACTGCACAACGTGTCACAAATGTTACACCACAGCCGATAGTGCCTCGTCGTAGTGGGAGGGTTGTGATACAACCTGATAGATATATGTTCTTGGAAGAGTCATCAAACTTCGTCCCTGAGGAACAAGATTATGATCCATGTACCTACAATGAAGCACTCCAAGATAAAGATGCAGAGTCTTGGCAAAAAGCAATGATATCTGAAATAGAATCTATGGATTCTAATCAGGTCTGGGAGCTTGTAGAACCACCCGTTGGTGTAAAAACCATTGGATGCAAGTGGGTCTATAAGAGAAAAAGAGGATCAGACGGTAAGGTTGAAACCTTTAAAGCTCGGCTTGTAGGAAAAGGTTTTACTCAAAGAGAGGGTATCGATTATGAGGAAATCTTTTCTCCTGTAGCCATGCTTAAGTCTATTCGGATTCTTTTATCTATTGCAGCTCATCTCAATTATGAGATTTGGCAAATGGATGTCAAGTGTGAGACTCGTCTCACAGTATCGGTATTTATATACGGATACGTATTTTGTATTGTATTTCGTATTTTTTTGGTTTTCGGAACGCTTTAAAATTTTCCCAAATTATAGATTTTCTCCTTGGCCGGTATACCGACGGTGTACCGCAGTATACCGACGGCATGCCGCTCGGATAGATTTTCCACATTTTAGATATTTTCGATTTCAGATATTTTCGTGAATAGTGTTTTGGATATTTTGATGAATAGTATATAGATATTTTCGTGAATAGTGTAGATACATTCTATTATCCAATGGACAATTGGTTTTCTTTCAATGGCTAGGATTGACCTAGAATGTGACATGGATCACGATCCAACGGTCACGATTAATTCACCCTTCTATATATATCCTATGAGTTTCTCCCTCCTCTCTTTTTTTTTCCTTCACCATTTTTCCTTCACTCTCTTCCCTCTTCCTCAAGCCTAGGAAAGCTTGGCCTTGAGGCCTAGAGTGTGGTTTCGGAACTGTCACGACCCGCACCCGCTAAAAGGGCACGTGACACGACAACGCCCAGCCCTCACCGAAAAAACGGTGTGGAACGCTGTAGATTTTTCTACTCTAAACAGTTTATATATATAACTAAAACCTGTCGAGAATATGGTCAACTCCGAACGGAGGACAAGCAATGAATATATATACGAGTACTCAATCACGACTCTAAGATAACAAAGTAAAGACTGAAATGAAAAGACAACAAGACGATAAAATAATATATAACCTGTCAAGTCCAACACAAGAATATATACAGTCCAAGTCTCTAATACAGTCCAAGTCTCTAATACAGTCCATAATAATAACAGTCTCAAAAGTAACTGGAGACAATGTCCAGTACAAAAGACCTACTCTAACTAAGTAATAGGTAGGGTCTCGTCAGGAGGAGCTAAGTCCTGCTGGACCAAAGTCTCCAAGTCTATGCCCACTACGTCATCCGGACCGTAGTAGGTACTGTAGTCTCCCTCATCTGCATCTGTAATATTTTCAACATATCCTGTCAGGATGGAACGAGTACAATCTACTAACAGTAGTTCACAATATATGATAAAAGCTACAAGACTGTAAATAGATAGTATATACAAGGAAATCATAGAATGTACATGTGAATGTCATGGCAAGGTAAGCTGTAAATCTAGAGCTAGAACAAGGCAAGTAAACTGATCATGGCATGTACAAGAATCAAGAATCATATCTCTAGGTGTGTGAATACTAGCTACAATATGTGGCCGGCTTGGGAACTGCACAATAGTAACAGGCCTGGCTAATCATACGTGGGGTGTATGATCAACACTCACAATCAATAGGTGCACAATGGGTGCACAATAGGCTTTGACCACATATCTACACTAATACTCCCCATCCCCGACTGGTAGAGTGGATCCAAGCAAGACACGTTACGACACGGGATTCCACGAGAAGGGAGCAAGTTTCCTCGAGAATCGGTGTCCATATACTGCACAAGAACTACAAGGGGCTTGCACAAGATATACCAAGATAACGATGAATAACATCTCATGTCGGGATCCATGAATACCAATCCGTGTGACCAATGTGTCGAGAACATGCATACCTACACTAATCACATGAATTATAACAGTTATCGTAAATTGGAAAAGTGTCAGAGAATGTACTCGCCTGAAATATGATATGGTACGTCAACCGGAGCAAATGCAGCATCTCGAGGACCTATAGAGAACAAGACGTATCAATACTATGTTTAGAAAGTAAAATCAAATCAATTTGAATCATATTAAGTCATTTTAGGTCAAGACGCATCAAAATAGAACGTACGAGGTCAACCTAAGTCATATTAGGTCTAACTGGGTCAATACAAGTCAAACGGAATCAATCGGGATCGATTTGAGTCAACAATTGACTTTTTGGTCAACCGGTCAACTCTGGTCAACCGTGGTCAACTGTGGTCAACCCTAGGTCAACTCTAGGTCACTGGTGACTAACAGTTGACTTTCGGTCAACTGCACAAGTCTAATGAAATTTGGGACTAAATTGGGTAAAGTGTTGATCCATAGTTGACTTTTGGCCTAAAAAGTCAACCGTGGTCAACCGGGGTCAAGACTAGGTCTAGACGGCTATTTCTACCCATTACCAACCTCTACAACCTATATCCAAGTCCATCTTGGACTTCGAAACTTATTTCTTGGCCATAGGCCAAATTCCTATTTTACCCTTAAAAAGGGCAAAATTCAACCTTAGGCAATTATCAAGTTAGCCTACCTACGCTTGGTATTTTGACCTGATCTCTCCAGGGTAGTATGATACTAGCCTATACATATATTACCTACCAAAATACCTAGGTAAAGTGGACGTTTGGTCCACTTTACGGCCTATTGCCGATATCGTAAATATCTCGCGATATGCGATGGTACGGCACGATACCGGCGCCCTACAACTCCGATTTCAACTCGGAAGCCTACCCGCAAAATCTAATTCATATAATCTAGGTCCACGCCAAGTTTCATCGTAATCCGACGCTCCGAGCTCAATTTCCCCTTCTAACTCGATTTCCTCTATTTTGTGTATCTATCCTTCTACTTCTCAATCTCCTTCCTATTCTTCTAATCTTCCTCCTCCTAACTCTCCTTCCTATTTTTCTTCTTATTTCTACTCTTCTTATTCTCTCTAACTTTCCTACTCTATTCTTCATTTCCCCTCACTAAATATATCCATCTATACCTATATACATATCTATGTATCTATAAATATATACACACAACACTCACATATCTATCTATAAATATATACACACACACTCTCCAATTTCTCTTACACATGCACATAAAGCACAACACACAAAATACTCAATCTCTCAGATTTTAGTACACTGGGACATCCTGCACACCTTTAAGGCTCCTCTGCTCACCTTTAAGGCACTTCCGCTCACCTTTAAGGCTCCTCTGCTCACCTTTAAGGCTCTACTGCACAGTTTTTCCTGAATAGCATTCTGCACACTTCTAAGGCATTCCTGCACAACTACAAGGCTCTCGTGCACAACTCTAAGGCTCTAATGCACAACTATAAGTTCTAATGCACAACTCTAAGCATTGATACATACATATACAATATATATATATACCACTCTCAAAAGGATTAAACCATAATAAATCCTTAACCTATATTTCTAGGGAATCCTACAAATTTTAGGGGCAAGGTGTGGAGAATCATCTCCTCTACAATATTGGTGAAGGAAATATAGCTAAAAAGGAATAAATGGAGAATTAAAAACTTACCTAGGTTTGGGTTGCTTTGAGGAAGATGAAGCTTGGGAAGAAGAAAGAAATTAGAGAGAGAGAGAAAGTTGCTTGGTGATGAAGCAATGGGAGGGGATGCTTCTTATGGCCGGCCTTGGTAGGGGCCTTATTGGGTTTTGGGTGGAGACCCATTAGGCCCCCAACCCAATAAACTTAGTTGGGTTCGGTTCGGGTTTGTTTCGGGTTGGTTCGGTCTAATTTCTAAATACTAATTAAGCTCTAAAATGACTAATTAAGCCATGGAAATTGGGTTTATAATTTCTAACCTAATTATGATGGTATGTGGGCCAAGCCCTGCTAGTATGTGGGTCCCACTAGGGTCCAGACTACCCGGGTCTCCAACTTAAGTCCGAATTGGGTAAAATACAAACCAACCCAAATAAATCCCAAAAAATCACATAAAATTAAATAAAATTCCTAAAAATTATAAAACTTGAAAAATAACAAAAATACCCCTAATTTGAAAACTGGGGGTGACAAGTCTATCCTCCTTAAAAAAAATTCGTCCTCGAAATTGAATGAGAACCAACACAGCAATCATGAACTGAACAAGGAAGAAAAGAAAGAGTTTTACCTCAAGGCTCGAAGAGATATGGGAATCGCTCCCGCATGTCGTCCTCCCTCTCCCAGGTGGACTCACCTGGAGAGTGGTGTCTCCATGCCACGCGAACCAAGGGAATAACCTGGTTCCGGAGCACCTTCTCTCTTCGGTCCAAGATCTCGACCGGCTTCTCTGGGTAGCTAAGTGTCGGTCCCACCTTGATCTCGGAGTGGTCTAAGACGTGACTGGGATCTACCACGTACCGTCTCAGTTGCGACACATGGAACACACTGTGGACTCCCTCTAGTGCGGGCGGTAACTCCAGTCGGTAAGCCACTGCACCGACCCTGCCCAGGATACGGAATGGTCCGATATATCGTGGACTAAGCTTCCCGCCGCCACCAAAATGAATCGTGCCACGCGTCGGAGAAATCCGCAGGAACACAAGATCACCAACCTAGAACAAAACACAATACTTAAAGCTTAATCTAAAACAATCACAATCAGACTCAAGTACTAGAAAAATCTAAACTATACCTCAAACTCTAACGGCCTCCGGTGGCTATCGGCCCAATGCCACTGCCTATCCTGCGCCACCCGAAGTCGATCTCTGATAACCCTGACCTTCTCTGTAGCATCCACTACCATCTCAGGGCCAAGCAAAACCCTCTCGCAGACATCATCCCAAGACAAGGGAGTACGGTACCTCCGGTAGTAACCTGCCAGACCCAGAAAACTCTGAACCTCTGCTACTGAGCTCGGCGTAGACCAGGACTCCACCGCAGAAATCTTCTTCGGATCCGCTGAAATCCCCTCGCCAGAGACAACATGGCCTAGGAACTCCACGCGATCCAAGAAGAACTCGCACTTGGACAGCTTTCCATACAGCTGCTCCCTCCTGAGAGTGTCCAACACAATCCTCAGGTGTTCCTCGTGCTCCTCTGGCGTCTTCGAATAGATGAGATTGTCATCAATGAAGACCACCACGAACTTGTCAAGGTACTGATGAAATACCTTGTTCATCAAGTTCATGAATACCGCCGGGGCGTTGGTCAACCCAAACGGCATGACGGTATACTCATACTGGCCATAGCGAGTCCGAAAGGCAGTCTTCGGAATGTCATCCCGCTTCACCTTCAGCTGATGGTACCCGGTGCGCAAGTCAATCTTCGAGAACACCCTCACCCCGCTCAACTGGTAGAACAAGTCATCAATCCTAGGCAAAGAATACTTGTTCTTGATGGTAAGGTTGTTGAGCGCCCTGTAATCAATACACAGACGTACCGTACCATCCTTCTTGGGGACGAAAAGAACTGGCGTGCCCCAAGGTGAAGAGCTAGATCGAATAAAGCCTTTGTCCTCCAGCTCGTCGACCTGCTTCTTCAGCTCCGCTAACTCGCTATTGTTGATTCCATAGACGTGCTGGTTGATAGGATCAGCGCCCGGCACTAGGTCTATAGAAAACTCAACATCACGATCTGGCGGCATCCCGGGCAGCTCCTCGGGAAAGACATCCAAGTACTCAGCAATAAGTGGATGTGGCAACACTGGCCCCGCCAACAACGCTCCACAGAATCCATCACCCTGCTCCACTGCACCTCTGGTGAACTCATACTCCGGCTCTCCCGGCGGCCTAAACAGAATCCTACCCCCTCTGCAATTGATGCTAGCGTGGTGCGTGCTCAACCAATCCATACCGAGTACCACATCGTAACTCGGAAGTGGCATTACGAGCAAACACGCACTCAGCTTCCGGCCTCTCAAAGAAACTCTCCGCCCCTTGCAAATATTATTAACTAGGATGATGCCATTCCTAGTCATAATCTTGCAATGATATTGTGCCTAAGTGCAAAAGAAACTGACACAAAACTGTGCGTAGCACCTGAATCAAACAATGCTAAGGCAGGAAAAGAATCAAGAAGAACCGAACCTGCAACTACATCTGCGACTGGCTCGATCTCCTCGGCTGCAAGAGCAAAGGCTCTGCCCTGAACACCCCGCTGCCGGTGGTGCTGTGCAAACCGCTGTTGCTGGGTCAGAAGCGGACCCTTCTGCTGCACTGCAGGAACTCTCGTCGGTGCCCTCTGAGCTGTACCAGTAATACGAGGGTTCACTGGACACTCCCTCAACTGATGGCCTGCTCCGCCGCAAAAGAGACACACTCCTAGCCTCTTCCGACAAATCTTCCAGACGTGACCAGGCTTCTTACACAAGTGACAAGGAGCCCCATGTTGTGCCTGCCTCGGCTGGGTGTGCTGCACCTGCTGAACCGGTGCTCGGGTCTGAACCTGCGGCTGGTGATGCTGGAAAGAACGATGCTGAAGCTGAGGGCGCTTAACAGCCCCTGTGCTGCTAGTAGCCCCCGAGAAATGATCACGCTCCCTCTTGGGCTTCAAGCCCCACTCCCGCTCAATCTTGCGGGCCTCCGTATAGATCTGGGCATATGTCTCATAGAAGGAGGGAATGAGGTGCTTGATATCCCAAGCCAGCCCCTCCATGAAACAACTCGCCCTGATCTCTGGGTCTCGAACCATGTACTCTGCGTATCGACTCAGATGGTCGAACTCCGCGGCGTACTCCTCTACAGATAGACTGTCCTGCTGCAGATCCTGGAACTGTCGTACCAGGTCAATCTTGTCCGTGGGAGAAAAGAACTTCTCCTTGAAGAGGAGCGTGAACTCTGTCCAAGTATGGCCCTCTCCAGCTAGGGCTGGCTCGTTTCTGAACCAGGTGCGCGCAATGTCTAGCAACTGCAAACCTACCGCCTCGACCCTCAGGTCGTCTGCCAGACGGCAAGCCCTCATCTGCCGCTCGATATCCTCGAGCCAATCATCTGCATAGACCACGCCCTCGGTCTCGCTAAAGTCACGGGGCCCGAGCTTCTTGAAGTCCTGGATATCTCCGTACCTCGGTCGCGTCCCCGGATGAGGAGCCCTCTGCTCCACGGCTGCAAGGGCCAACTGATGGGCATCCTCCATGCCCTGACACATCGCGTCTGTCTGCCTCTGCTGAGCCTCGGTTTGGGCTCTCTGAGTCTCTAGTATCTGCTGGAGGAAGGTAAGCATCTGCCCCATATCTGTAGGCAGAGGAGGTGGAGGTAGAAGTACGCCTGCAACTGGCGGAGGAATCCGCTGCGCAGGAGGAGGAAGAGCGCCCCCGACAGCTCCCGGCACTACGGAAGAGCACCCGCAACCCCAGGGATTGTCATCGAGGTAGCTGGAGGAGTACCTCCAAGAGCTCCAACAGAAGTCCCATCTGCAGGGGAGGTGACCGGAGCCTGTCCGCCAGAGGTGGCAGTCCTCTCCGTCTCCCCGTGCTCCTCGCCAGGAGAATGAGTCATCACTATCCTGGAGACAAATTGAAAAGAAGATATCAATATGGCACATGAAGGCAATATCAATGGAGGACAGCTAGAATGCAGTAAATCAATATCAAAGACGGTAAGCAAGATAAGCAAGAAAAGATTCTACTGTGATTGAGTACTCTTAGCCTACTACCTCCTATGTGTAACACAGGCTCGTAGTCAACACACTAAGACGAGTGCCGCCATGACATCGCACCAATCGCGACTTCAGGACCTGCGTGGGCCACCACTAAAACGTGTCACGACCCGCACCCGCTAAAAGGGCACGTGACGCGACAACGCCCAGCCCTCACCGAAAAATCGGCGTGGAACGCTGTAGATTTTTCAACTCTAAACAGTTTATATATATAACTAAAACCTGTCGAGAATATAGTCAACTTCGAACGGAGGACAAGCAATGAATATATATACGAGTACTCAATCACGACTCTAAGATAACAAAGTAAAGACTGAAATGAAAAGACAACAAGACGATAAAATAATATATAACCTGTCAAGTCCAACACAAGAATATATACAGTCCAAGTCTCTAATACAGTCCAAGTCTCTAATACAGTCCATAATAATAACAGTCTCAAAAGTAACTGGAGACAATGTCCAGTACAAAAGACCTACTCTAACTAAGTAATAGGTAGGGTCTCGTCAGGAGGAGCTAAGCCCTACTGGACTAAAGTCTCCAAGTCTATGCCCACTACGTCATCCGGACCGTAGTAGGTACTGTAGTCTCCCTCATCTGCATCTGTAATATTTTCAACATATCCTGTCAGGATGTAACGAGTACAATCTACTAACAGCAGTTCACAAGATATGATAAAAGCTACAAGACTGTAAATAGATAGTATATACAAGGAAATCATGGAATGTACATGTGAATGTCATGGCAAGGTAAGCTGTAAATCTAGAGCTAGAACAAGGCAAGTAAACTGATCATAGCATGTACAAGAATCAAGAATCATATCTCTAGGTGTGTGAATACTAGCTACAATATATGGCCGACTTAGGAACTGCACAATAGTAACAGGCCTGGCTAATCATACGTGGAGTGTATGTTCAACACTCACAATTAATAGGTGCACAATGGGTGCACAATAGGCTTTGACCACATATCTACACTAATACTCCCCGTCTCCGACTGGTAGAGTGGATCCAAGCAAGACACGTTACGACACGGGATTCCACAAGAAGGGAGCAAGTCTCCTCGAGAATCGGTGTCCATATACTGCACAAGAACTACAAGGGGCTTGCACAGGATATACCAAGATAACGAAGAATAACATCTCATGTCGGGATCCATGAATACCAATCCGTGTGACCAATGTGTCGAGAAGAAGCATACCTACACTAATCACATAAATTATAACAGTTATCATAAATTGGAAAAGTGTCAGAGAATGCACTCGCCTGAAATATGATATGGTACGTCAACCGGAGCAAATACAGCATCTCGAGGACCTATAGAGAACAAGACGTATCAATACTATGTTTAGGAAGTAAAATCAAATCAATTTGAATTCTATTAAGTCATTCTAGGTCAAGACGCATCAAACTAGACTGTACGAGGTCAACCTAAGTCATATTAGGTCTAACTGGGTCAAACTGGGTCAATACAAGTCAAACGGAATCAATCGGGATCGATTTGAGTCAACAGTTGACTTTTTGGTCAACCGGTCAACTCTGGTCAACCATGGTCAACTGTGGTCAATCCTAGGTCAACTCTAGGTCACTGGTGACTAACAGTTGACTTTCGATCAACTGCACAAGTCTAATGGAATTTGGAACTAAATTGGGTAAAGTGTTGACCCATAGTTGACTTTTGGCCTAAAAAGTCAACCGTGGTCAACCGGGGTCAAGACTAGGTCTAGACGGCTATTTCTACCCATTACCAACCTCTATAACCTATATCCAAGTCCATCTTGGACTTCGAAACTCATTTCTTGGCCATAGGCCAAATTCCTATTTTACCCTTAAAAAGGGCAAAATTCAACCTGAGGCAATTATCAAGTTAGCCTACCCACGCTTGGTATTTTGATCCGATCTCCCCAGGGTAGTATGATACTAGCCTATACATATATTACCTACCAAAATACCTAGGTAAAGTGGACGTTTGGTCCACTTTACGGCCTATTGCCGATATCGTAAATATCTCGCGATACGCGATGGTACGGTGCGATACCGGCGCCCTACAACTCCGATTTCAACTCGAAAGCCTACCCGCAAAATCTAATTCATATAATCTAGGTCCACGCCAAGTTTCATCGCAATCCGACGCTCCGAGCTCAATTTCCCCTTCTAACTTGATTTCCTCTATTTTGTGTATCTATCCTTCTACTTCTCAATCTCCTTCCTATTCTTCTAATCTTCCTCCTCCTAACTCTCCTTCCTATTTTTCTTCTCATTTCTACTCTTCTTATTCTCTCTAACTTTCCTACTCTATTCTTCATTTCCCCTCACTAAATATATCCATCTATACCTATATATATCTATGTATCTATAAATATATACACACAACACTCACATATCTATCTATAAATATATACACACACACTCCAATTTCCCTTACACATGCACATAAAGCACAACACACAAAATACTCAATCTCTCGGATTTTAGTACACTGGGACATCCTGCACACCTTTAAGGCTCCTCTGCTCACCTTTAAGGCACTTCCGCTCACCTTTAAGGCTCCTCTGCTCACCTTTAAGGCTCTACTGCACAGTTTTTCCTGAATAGCATTCTGCACACTTCTAAGGCATTCCTGCACAACTACAAGGCTCTCGTGCACAACTCTAAGGCTCTAATGCACAACTATAAGTTCTAATGCACAACTCTAAGCATTGATACATACATATACAATATATATATATATATATATATATATATATATATATATATATATATATATATATATATATATATATATATATATATATATATATATATATATATATATATATATACCACTCTCAAAAGGATTAAACCATAATAAATCCTTAACCTATATTTCTAGGGAATCCTACAAATTTTAGGGGCAAGGTGTGGAGAATCATCTCCTCTACAATATTGGTGAAGGAAATAGAGCTAAAAAGGAATAAATGGAGAATTAAAAACTTACCTAGGTTTGGGTTGCTTGGAGGAAGATGAAGCTTGGGAAGAAGAAAGAAATTAGAGAGAGAGAGAGAAAGTTGCTTGGTGATGAAGCAATGGGGGGGGGGATGCTCCTTATGGCTGGCCCTGGTAGGGGCCTTATTGGATTTTGGGTGGAGACCCATTAGGCCCCCAACCCAATAAACTTAGTTGGGTTCGGTTCGGGTTTGTTTCGGGTTGGTTCGGTCTAATTTCTAAATACTAATTAAGCTCTAAAATGACTAATTAAGCCATGGAAATTGGGTTTATAATTTCTAACCTAATTATGATGGTATGTGGGCCAAGCCCAGCTAGTATGTGGGTCCCACTAGGGTCCAGACTACCCGGGTCTCCAACTTAAGTCCGAATTGGGTAAAATTCAAACCAACCCAAATAAATCCCAAAAAATCACATAAAATCAAATAAAATTCCTAAAAATTATAAAACTTGAAAAATGATGAAAATACCTTTAATTCGAAAACTGGGGGTGACAGGAACCCCTCTTGGTGGTGGAGTAGAAGATTAGGCTCGGTTGCTAAAACCTAGGCAAGTACATCTTGCTCAAAAGTGACATGACCATGATAAAATTTTGTTTTTCATAGAAACTAAAGTTTTATTGGCCTATAATATGCTTCTTTAAATTGTTAACATCTTTAGTATATAGCACTTTTGGTTTTGATCGACAATATTACGTAGATCTGAGTTTCGAGATATGATTTTTGAGTATTTTGAAGTTTTGATATATCAAATGTTTTAATTTGTGAAAACTAATACTTCCATGTTGTTGGAAATTCAATTCTATTCAATTTTGACTTTTGAAAGTCCGAATTTTGATTTAAAATAAAGTTTTTATGGCCGAAACAAGTTTTAGCGAAAATCTGGATTTTGTTGCTGTTTGGAAAAACGGTATACCGCCGGTATACCACAGTATACCGCCGGTATGTCGGTTTTTGCACCAGAAACCTTCTGTCTTTAACTCGGTATACCGCCGGTATACCGCAGTATACCGCCGGTATGCCGTTTTATGCTGTTTTAGGCTGTTTTTGTCCGTTTTTGCCCGTTTTTGTCCGTTTTTGATATTTTCTCGATTGTAATGGACTCTTAACATGATTAGATGACCTTGGATAGTTAAAGAATGCTTGTAAACTCTATATACATGGTACATGCTTATGTTTACGTATTGTTCTATGTCCAGATTATAGATAGTGGCCTGTCATGGTGCACTCCAGATTACTGTATATGCCTAGCTCGATTCAGTGGCTCGTAGTAGCGCACTCATGACTTGATTTTCTTATTGATTTCTAGATCCGAGATATGAGTACATGTTCTTTCTTGACACCGTGGATATAGCTTGTTGAATGTTAATCTATTGCATCTTGGCACTGGACAATCGAGTGTGAGTATTGTTCTGTGTATCACGTGATGTTAGTACGGGGATGTTCGTAAGTGATAACTTACGAATTACTCGTACATAACACACGTCATCTTAGGAAATTCTTGAGTGTCCACGACTTGAGAACTTGACATGAATATGATAAGGTAAATGACTAGTAAATTCAAGTAGATCATTGTAGGAGGAAATTCGCACTACCAACCCCGAGCTCCAAGGGCCCCATGAGGCATGGCTCAACCCTGCTAGGCAAGGGCTCCATGACCTACCAAGTTTGCACGTATTGATACACGATCGAGTCACATGTCGTGCCGGGTTGCGGCACAGTCAGTTATATATGTTATATGATATGATCGAGTCACATGTCGTGCCGGGTTGCGGCACAGTCAGTTATATGTTTTCTTTTACAAGTATATGATATGGTTGTTCATGTTACAAGTCTAGACACGTTTCATCTGCCAGCAGTCTTGTTGGGCAATAGATGTACTACTCGTACCCCTGGACATCCGGGTATCTGCAGTCAGGTAGTTGCGAAAATCCTCAACTTGCATACTAGTAATTAGGATTGTGATAACCCAAGCTAGTTAATGATAGCAAGTCATAGGTAATGATTGGCCGTGCACTTTGATTGTGTGTTACCTTATATGCTCTTGTGTCGGTGAGTGGCCAGAGGCTATGTTCTGCTAGGAAAAAGATCTGCAACCCTGGTCCTTGTTTGGTTTAAGGGTTGTAGCTCCGATTCCTAGTAGTTCCTAAACCCCTTGTTACTCATCGGATTATTATGTTCTATAGTTATATTTTTCAGTATTTCCATTCAGTCATTTATATTCTTGAGATACGTTCATTGGTACCGTACTAGTCTCGAACCATATTTATTTATTTCTGTCATTATGTTGTTGTGTTGTTGTTGGACTTTGTCATTCACTTCGAGCCTTCCTTGTGGTACTTGCTATTTGGGGTCTGACCCTACTGGTTTTGCATGGCCAGGTTCCATAGTTGATCACGAGGATCTACCGTCTTCTCCTCCGGATGGTTCGCACTCAGAGGACCGACATGGATTAGCGAGTGGGTTACCTTTATTTCCTACTTTATCTTGTACTTTCATTTTGTGGTGTATTAGCCAAGGACATATGTTAGTCCTTGTTTCTGGGTTTTGTTCCCTCCGTCTTAGTACGGCGTGGATGTATATTCTGGACAGCTGCTAGTTGTACATTTACGTATCTTTTGTATAGTCAGTTGATATATCTTTTATTATGTCAGCTCTCATGATTATGTATGTACTTGTGTTTGGGACGCCTTACCCATCTCATATATGATTTACTCTTTATTGCTTCTTATGTTGATTGGATTGAGATAGGATTTGTTCGACCATAGGAGTCGTCAGTGGCATGCTAGAGTCCACCCGCTTGTCTTCTAGACAGCTTTGATCGTACATTAGGGTACTGGCGTACTCTGATATATGTAGCTGGCTTTGTCTCGCCCCCGATCTCCAGTATTCTGGTTCTGGGGCGTGACAGGGTTTTTTGGTTGCCCATGCAGGTCTGTCTTCAGACTTGTGGGGGATTCATCTTATTAGAATCTTAATCCTATATTTGTCTTTATTTGATCTCCCTTTGCTAATCGCATTCTCGTTTTCCTTGAACTGTAAACATAATTGACATATCCTTGTTCTATTCCTGTCCATTATTGATATCACGTGTCCTTATCATTCAGGGACACCCAACCTTCTTATCTATTTTATTCGAGGATTTTATTGCTCCGTCTTCTTCCTTGGTTCAGGCAGCATGTCGGCATCAGATCCCGTCTCCATAGAGTCAGCATCTCCTTCCGACGTTATTTCAGCAGTTTCAATGTCAGCATTCAGCACAGTTTGTCCAGGTCCAGTAAGTCAGGTAAAATTCAGTAGCAGGTAAGAGCAGCAGTCCCGATGCATAGACAGAGAGAGTTTTTTATCATAGAGCAGATGTTGGCTGAGGGTAGTCAGATTGTTGGTAAGCTTCTGAGGTGTTCCTTCAGTCATTCTTATTCTTGGGTTCCGTTGACGGCCTTGTATTCCATTCATACCCGGAATGCGATGGTCGACTTGACATATTCGACCAGTGAACGCGAGTTTCTCGTACCACTCATCTGCCTCCGTATCTCGTGATACACGATATCTATCATGTATCCCGACTACGTAGGTGCGTCCTGGATTAGAGTCATATCTTCGACTGAGTTATTGGTACCGACTTACTTTGAAACTTGACCCTTGTCCACTTTGTGATTCAGCGTAGGCAAGCGAGGACGAATCCCTACTCAACTGACTCAGGGGTATATTATTCCATATGCCTCCTTTTCTTGTATTATATATGTATGTATTTATTATTTTCCGTATTTATTTAAATTCTGTATCTCAAATATCACTTGTACACGGGATGTTTTCTTTCGATGTGTCATGATTTTATATTATTTTAGCATGTGTATTTTTGCTCGACTGGCTTTAGGAAATTTCGAGGACGGAATTTTTCTAAGTTGTGGAGAGTTGTGAGACTCGTCTCACAGTATCGGTATTTATATACGGATACGTATTTTGTATTGTATTTCGTATTTTTTCGATTTTCGGAACGCTTTAAAATTTTCCTAAATTATAGATTTTCTCCTTGGCCGGTATACCGACGGTGTACCGCAGTATACCGACGGCATGCCGCTCGGATAGATTTTCCACATTTTAGATATTTTCGATTTCAGATATTTTCGTGAATAGTGTTTTGGATATTTTGATGAATAGTATATAGATATTTTCGTGAATAGTGTAGATACATTCTATTATCCAACGGACAATTGGTTTTCTTTCAATGGCTAGGATTGACCTAGAATGTGACATGGATCACGATCCAACGGTCACGATTAATTCACCCTTCTATATATATCCTATGAGTTTCTCCCTCCTCTCTCTTTTCTTTTCTTCACCATTTTTCCTTCACTCTCTTCCCTCTTCCTCAAGCCTAGGAAAGCTTGGCCTTGAGGCCTAGAGTGTGGTTTTGGAACCCCTCTTTGTGGTGGAGTAGAAGATTAGGCTCGGTTGCTACAACCTAGGCAAGTACATCTTGCTCAAAAGTGACATGACCATGATAAAATTTTATTTTCCATAGAAACTAAAGTTTTATTGGCCTATAATATGCTTCTTTAAATTGTTAACATCTTTAGTATATAGCACTTTTGATTTTGATCGACAATATTGCGTAGATCTGAGTTTCTAGATATGATTTTTGAGTATTTTGAAGTTTTGATATATCAAATATTTTAATTTGTGAAAACTAATACTTCCATGTTGTTGGAAATTCAATTCTATTCAATTTTGACTTTTGAAAGTCCGAATTTCGATTTAAAATGAAGTTTTTATGGCCGAAACAAGTTTTAGCGAAAATCTGGATTTTGTTGCTGTTTGGAAAAACGGTATACCGCCGGTATACCGCAGTATACCGCCGGTATGCCGGTTTTTGCACCAGAAACCTTCTGTCTTTAGTCCGGTATACCGTCGGTATACCGCAGTATACCGCCGATATGCCGTTTTATGCTGTTTTAGGCTGTTTTTGTCCGTTTTTGTCCGTTTTTGATATTTTCTCGATTGTAATGGACTCTTAACATGATTAGATGACCTTGAATAGTTAAAGAATGATTGTACACTCTATATACATGGTACATGCTTATGTTTACGTATTGTTCTATGTCCAGATTATAGATAGTGGCCTGTCATGGTGCACTCCAGATTACTGTATATGCCTAGCTCGATTCAGTGGCTCGTAGTAGCGCACTCATGACTTGATTTTCTTATTGATTTCTAGACCCGAGATATGAGTACATGTTCTTTCTTGACACCGTGGATATAGCTTGTTGAATGTTAATCTATTGCATCTTGGCACTGGACAATCGAGTGTGAGTATTGTTCTGTGTATCACGTGATGTTAGTACGGGGATGTTCGTAAGTGATAACTTACGAATTACTCGTACATAACACACGTCATCTTAGGAAATTCTTGAGTGTCTACGACTTGAGAACTTGACATGAATATGATAAGGTAAATGACTAGTAAATTCAAGTAGATCATTGTAGGAGGAAATTCGCACTACCAACCCCGAGCTCCAAGGGCCCCATGAGGCATGGCTCAACCCTGCTAGGCAAGGGCTCCATGACCTACCAAGTTTGCGCGTATTGATACACGATCGAGTCACATGTCGTGCCGGGTTGCGGCACAGTCAGTTATATATGTTATATGATATGATCGAGTCACATGTCGTGCCGGGTTGCGCCACAGTCAGTTATATATTTTCTTTTACAAGTATATGATATGGTTGTTCATGTTACAAGTCTAGACACGTTTCATCTGCCAGCAGTCTTGTTGGGCAATAGATGTACTACTCGTACCCCTGGACATCCGGGTATCTGCAGTCAGGTAGTTGCGAAAATCCTCAACTTGCATACTAGTAATTAGGATTGTGATAACCCTAGCTAGTTAATGATAGCAAGCCGTAGGTAATGATTGGCCGTGCACTTTGATTGTGTGTTACCTTATATGCTCTTGTGTCGGTGAGTGGCCAGAGGCTATGTTCTGCTAGGGAAAAGATCTGCAACCCTGGTCCTTGTTTGGTTTAAGGGTTGTAGCTCCGATTCCTAGTAGTTCCTAAACCCCTTGTTGCTCATCGGATTATTATGTTCTATAGTTATATTGTTCAGTATTTCCATTCAGTCATTTATATTCTTGAGATACGTGCATTGGTACCGCACTAGTCTCGAACCATATTTATTTATTTTTGTCATTATGTTGTTGTGTTGTTGTTGGACTTTGTCATTCACTTCGAGCCTTCCTTGTGGTACTTGCTATTTGGGGTCTGTCCCCACTGGTTTTGCATGGCCAGGTTCCATAGTTGATCACGAGGATCTACCGTCTTCTCCTCCGGATGGTTCGCACTCAGAGGACCGACATGGATTAGCGAGTGGGTTACCTTTATTTCCCACTTTATCTTGTACTTTCATTTTGTGGTGTATTAGCCAAGGACATATGTTAGTCCTTGTTTCTGGGTTTTGTTCCCTCCGTCTTAGTACGGCGTGGATGTATATTCTGGACAGCTGCTAGTTGTACATTTACATACCTTTTGTATAGTCAGTTGATATATCTTTTATTATGTCAGCTCTCATGATTATGTATATACTTGTGTTTGGGACGCCTTACCCATCTCATATATGATTTACTCTTTATTGCTTCTTATGTTGATTGGATTGAGATAGGATTTGTTCGACCATAGGAGTCGTCATTGGCATGCTAGAGTCTACACACTTGTCTTCTAGACAGCTTTGATCGTACATTAGGGTACTGGCGTACTCTGATATATGTAGCTGGCTTTGTCTCGCCCCCGATCTCCAGTATTCTGGTTTTGGGGCGTGACATCAAGACAGCTTTCCTTAATGGAAGTCTTGAGGAAGACATCTATATGAAGCAACCAGACGGGTTCATTGTAAAGGGCCAGGAGCATCTTGTTTGTAAGCTCAAGAAGTCCATTTATGGACTTAAGCAAGCTTCCAGATCTTGGAACATATATTTTGATCAGGTGATAAAATCCTATGGATTTGATCAATGTCATGATGAATCATGTGTATACAGAAAGTGTGACGGAAACGTGGTGGTGTTCCTGGTACTTTATGTGGATGACATCTTGCTCATTGGAAACAATGTGAAGATATTATCTGATGTAAGGGTATGGTTATCCAAACAGTTTGATATGAAGGACTTGGGAGAAGTAGGTCACATCCTTGGGATCAAAGTTCTACGAGATCGCAAGAAAAGGATGTTGGGCTTATCCCAAGCTTCCTATATCGATAATGTACTAACTCGTTTTAGTATGCAAAATTCTAAGAAAGGTTTCTTACCTTTTAGACATGGAATTGCTCTATCAAAGGAGCAGTGTCCGAGGACACCTAAAGAGATAGAGAACATGAAGGCAGTTCCTTATGCTTCAGCAGTAGGAAGCTTAATGTATGCAATGCTATGTACGAGACCAGACATCTGCTTTGCCGTAGGCATGGTCAGCAGATATCAGTCTAACCCAGGACAAGAGCACTGGACTGCCGTAAAGCATATTTTGAAGTACCTGAAAAGGACTAAAGAGTATATGCTAGTTTACCAGGCAGATAGTTTAGTTCCCTTGGGGTATACAGACTCAGATTTTCAGTCAGATAGGGATTCCAGGAAATCTACCTCAGGTTATGTGTTTACTTTGGGAGGTGGAGCCATTGTGTGGAGGAGTATCAAGCAAAAATATATAGCTGATTCCACCATGGAAGTCGAGTATGTGGCAGCCTCTGAGGCAGCCAAAGAAGCGGTTTGGCTCAAAAACTTTGTCACGATCCACATCCATTTTTTTTTAAACGGATACAAGACGTGTCCAAGCCAGCCTACGCCGCAGTGTCGGCGGTAGAACGCTGTCACGGCCATGAAGATCAAAATCACAATTAATGCTCATTCACAAACTAATTTAATTTACAATATTCACAAGATTCACATTTGCAGAAAAATATAAATTGTACCATGACTACAACTCATCTATCTAACTAGTCTCTAGGCTTTTCGTCAGCAAGTATTCCCGTCACTCCCCAAGCTAAGTGAATCCACGGCTAACCTGAAAATGTTGGTTTCCAGTCAGGAATGGAACGAGCACAATTCACTGAATGTAATTTCAAATAAAGAAAATGACTATAAGACAAAGGTTAGGCATCAATTATGAGTTTTGAAAATAAACAGGAAATACAGAAAACTAATAGTAAATAAATAGACACAACAGACTTTCCCCAACTATTAGAAGTACCTTTGATATGTGATCGGTCTCGGGACAATTATGCGACACGGTCTACACGGTCTACAGTTACACGGTCTACAGTTACACGGTCTACAATTACACGGTCTACAGAAAATATTGTAATAAAGAAACATTGTCTACAGAATAATAATCACGAACTACACAGTTTAAATGCAATAAATAAATCACTGTCTACACGGTCTACTTTGTAATAAATAAATCACTGTCTACACTGTCTACAAGAAATAAGTGCAACACGGTCTACACGATCTACAAGAAATAAATGCAACACGGTCTACACGGTCTAAGGTCAGATCACACATCCTTGGTACTTCTCATTCCCGACTCAACAATTTATAATAGAAAATAATCACATAACTAATGACTAATCAATGAAATATAGTAAAGATCAATATCGAAATGCAGACAATAAACTGTACTCGCCTGTGGTCCTGTGCTGGTGAAACCGATGATCCAAACCACTCAATATGCCACAATAATCAAAACCCGCACAACAGTCCCCGGAAGCTGAAATAAACAATACCAATGATCTTAGAATAGTCCAATTAGCTAGGATTGTCTGTCCTTACGTCCAATTCTGGACACAGGGGCAAAACGGTAATTTCGGACAAAAACGATGTCCGCCGTTGGACCCGCTTTGCACCGAAAAGCGTGCCAGAGTCAATGGTCTCTAAAGTCGTCAAACTATATGTCTACGGATCCAGTTTTCCGATACGAACCCAACCGTATGTCCAAAGTTGGATTCCGACGGGCCGTGCACAAAATCGCCCGTTGAGTGGGATCGTGGGGCCCACAAAACGACGTCGGATTCAACTGTCTCAGAATTGGACCAAACTTGGCATACAGAAATAGAAAAACGATACGGTTCTGTTGGCGCAAGTTTCGTCTCGATCTGACGAGCGTGCACAAAGTAATTGAGAAATTTGCAACGTGCACGATACAGTGAATTTCGACGGATACGCACCAAATTCGTCGCGCACACGCGACCAATTTGAATTCCGTCAAAGCCCACACGACTACGAAGCTGTTACGCAGCTTTCGATGCCTTCGGTGCGCGACCACGTCGTCCGGATTGGCGTGACGCACGTCGTGTGGAGCGATTTTTCCTATTTTCTATATTTTGAAAAACAGGTTTTTCGTCAACTTCACCCTAATTTTAAACAGCAATTAATCAACAAGAATTTATTCTAAAAATAGCGTTTCCATCTTGGTTAGGTTGTCTAGGAGTCTGTTCAAGCGGTTTTCTAAAACTCGCGATGTTCTGGTCGCAAATCGACCGCGAACATTGGTTTTCGGGACGGTTTCTTTAGTCCAGAATTCGAGTTTTTTCTCTGTTTTGGGACTCGTTTTCCGTCGTGTTCAAAGCGAATTAATCAGTTCTATTAGAAGCAGATCGAAGGCCTATAGGTTAGCTTTGTACCTGAAGAATCGGTTCGGGAAACGGTTGACTGTGCACGAAGATATCTCGTGACGAAGTTGGCCCTTCGTTGCTCGTGTACTGCTGTCGCCTCGCTGAACCGACGCGCGCGCGCGCAGTTTCGTCGCCCTCCGGCCGGCCGGCGGCGCGCGCACGCTGGGTGGTGCGCCCTCGTGTGGGGGTCGGCGGGGCACGGTTTGGATTAGGGTTTGGCTTCTTTCCGATCCCTCTCTGTCGACTTCCTATATATACATTTGTATATATATAACCCGGCTGGTATAAGCCTGGGTTAAAATTTGCAGGGGAAAAAGGGGTTAGCTGTACAAGCTGGTGCGTGGAGTTTGGTTGAGGGCCTGCTGGCCTTGGGCCGGTTCGGGAGACTATTGCTTCTCTTTCTTTACTAATATATATATATATATATATATATATATATATATATATATATATGAGAAAAATGTACCTAAGGTCGATCTTAGGTAAGTTACCTAAGGTCGACCTCATTTTCCTCACTTTACAACATTTTTTTCTTAAATTTTTTTTTATGGGATTCATCTACACCTTATTGATTGGCAATATACCAAATTTCAAGAAAAAATAATATTGTTTAGCCCCCTATCAATAAGGTGCAAAATCGACGGTGTAGCAGCAAAGTTTTAGACCGTCAATTTTGCACCTTATTGATAGGGGGCTAAACAATATTATTTTTTCTTGAAATTTGGTATGTTGCCAATCAATAAGGTGTAGATGAATCCCATAAAAAAAAATTTAAGAAAAAAATGTTGTAAAGTGAGAAAAATGAGGTCGACCTTAGGTAACTTACCTAAGGTCGACCTTAGGTACATTTTCCTATATATATATATACTATACGTTCATTTATATAGACACATGTATTTATTTATTTATACACACAAATATACCCGTATATATACAATTATATATATATATATATATATATATATATATATATATATATATATATAATATCCATATGTATTATATTCGTATATACACTTCCATATACATATATATCTTATATATATCGATATATATTTATATCAATAAATACTCCTTTAACCATAATATTAAGAATATTCTCTGAAATTATTTACTTAATAATTATATTATTCCAGATATATTTACATACAATGTAATTGTACCTAAAAATTATATATATACAAGGATATAAAAGAATACAATTTATACAGAATAATACCTAAATTATTAATTACAACGATATAATAGATATTCAGTATATAAATATTTATTATAGCTACTTATAATGTTTATAGTATCTAATTTCATCATCAAAATAAAATAATTAAATTAAATAAAAATATTTAAAAAAATTCGGGAAGGGGAGCTACAAATCTACCCACCTTAAATATAATTTCGTCCTCGAAATTCTATATCATAACTATTTCTTAAAAAATCAAAGAAAATCTACTCTAATTCTTAATCTCCTCAATTTAATTACTCAAAATAATTTATACCCTCCTCCTAGCCATTTTGTAACTACAAATCCTTGAGGACTTCTACCCACCTTAGGTCACACTACTCCCTTGAAACACGGATCACTAAAATCTTATAATCTTTTAACTAGTGTCTAATAATTCTACCAAAATATCTAGGACATATGGTATCTGAAATCCTCTCGTACCTATCAGGCAACCCAAAAACTTAACATACAAATTTATACAAGTAGCTAAGACTATTGGCAAACTCTAGTAAGCACGACTATTCGTCGCTCCGAAGTAGGAAGGACAGAAATATAAGGCAGAATAATCGGGACAACTGTGAAGTTTAAAGAGCGGTAAAGCATATACAATACAGATAGGAAGGGGTACATGCGAACTTATAGTCTTATTCGCTAGATCGAGCTACTCTAGTCCAGTCACTTGCTACCACGAAGAACCCTTCGCTACTTAGAGTGGCCTGCAATCCGTGCAATACAGAAGTCTCGTTCTCGAAATTCTAATTCAATCAAGATCCCATAATGGAACGGAATTTGAGAAATCAAGATTGTGGTCTTAATGGATTCTCTATTTGGGCATAGTCGTTGGTTGGATGAATATTGGGTTTCAATCTATATGGACTAGACAAGATTTCAACGGTAAAAACTCTTCCTACTAAATTAGGGTATCCTAGAATAGGTTTCAACCCAAGGGGTGAGCTGGTTGCCCGTCAAATTGGTTAGCTAGGTTCCTAAAGTCCAGAATGCGCCTTTAGTAACTTTTGAGTTTAAATAGCACACGAGGCCTCAATTGGGTAGCACACTAGTGACATATGCGTAGTGGGCTTCGAGTAGGTCACAACCCTATATTGGGCTGAGAGAATTGAGTCAGGGTTGAGGCTCTAGTGAAAATCGAAAAGTGTACCGGTACTATGGTAAGGGTTATCGCTAGTCTCCTTTAACCTGAAAGTCGTAGCACAAAAATAGAGTACAAGGGGATGGGTTTGAGTGGGACCTGATATACCTAGATGAAGGTGGGCTCGTCTAGATTTTGCATATAAAATATTGTTGGAAGATAACAGCTGGTCTCGTGCTCCGAATATTAATGGCACGGCTGGGGACACAAAATGATCTAAAGGGAAAGTGGAAGGCCATGGGGCACTAATTATCATCCTAATAGGAATTTGTTCTAATCAATCGGTAATCCTCGTATGTCCTAAATTTTTTTTTTTGAAAGTTTGCAGTCTGTCCACCTTAGAAGCTAAACTATGGTTTTAGGAATACTAAGGTTAGACGAATTCCAAAGTCCGGATACTGTACCGCGATTCTTGTTAATGAAGAATGAGGCACCGCGTAACGGGGTGCGGTAGATATAAGTCAAGTCAATGATCGTTTCTCAATAAATGAAGGACGAGGTGTACAATAACCCATGGTTGATGAAATCGAATGGTCTATTCGTCCACGGTATACAAGAGTTATCGATGGGGTGACCAACTCTAAGGCACATCCTATGAAGGGATCTCTAATAACTGAGTCGTGAATTTCTATTTGTGTCAACCTGCCAGACTATCGTCACAAGAGTTGTTGTGATCGTGTATTGCTGTTGACAACTGGAAGATCATAATATGACAGGGTATTTAAGTTATGGTATTGGCTAAGCTAGTGACTGTGGGGTTCCCATACTAGTTAGGCTTTAACAATAAAATTTACGTGACTAGGGTAATACTTGTTGGAAACCAATCTCGGGATGAGTGTCTACCATAGTCACGGTAAATTATTGTCCTTCGCCTTGTCTATCCATCTCATGTCTAAACTGTGGGCTTTGGTCGTGGGAAGGTTGAGTCAAAGCATAAGGGTTGAAAAGTAAAGGCAATATTCAAGAAAATATTTAGAGACACAATGAATTGTTTCTTGCGAATAGATAGTCTCATGGGTTGGCATTACGACTAAGGGTAAAACTCTACTCATTCTCAAATTCAGATGGCTAGAAGGTCCCAATAGTAGTTTGGGGTCGAGAGGAGTACGAGTAACTCAACCACATGGCTGGCCGATGATAACTACACTTGTGTATACAACTACCATAGCCATGGGAATACTCGGTATCTTTCTGCCAATTACGAGCTTCTGTCTTTCCAAATCAGTGAAGGACAAAAACAATAAAGAGTTCAAGAAGGATGTCACTGAATACAATCACGTGATTCAAAGACGAACGTATAATTCAAGAGGAATTGTCAAGCAGTCGCGGATGAGATCCTAGATACCTATATATCTCCATCCACGTAGTGTAATTAAACGAAAAGCGAACCAAATGCATCATGGTTGATCAGACCATAATACACTGATTCTGATTAGACAATAAGTTAGCAGGCGTCCCCACTAAACATATGCCTTGAATCAAGCTCGAGAACAGAGTGAGCTTGCAAAACTAAGCTGTAACAGCAGCGTTTGTTAAGATAGTCGAATACAATTATGCGAGATTTTTAAAAGAAGACACAAGTAGTTCGAGTTTTGTGAGAATCAAACCTTACCCGGTATTCTTGCTTCTATAGACATCCCACTGTCATCTTACCCTTAAGGCCTTGGTCGACTAATGGTTTAGGGACTTCTGCATTCTATATTCTAGGTAACCTATTAGTGTTAGTCAATTTCCTCATCAGTAGATCACGAGGATCATACAGAGTGCTAGGTCGGGAGACATGCTACCAAACTTATAGAACTTCCACTACTATTGGCTTCGGATCTTATAGAACATACAGGGCACCGTCCTATCCTCTATAGTATCCTAAACCTGTAATCACGTCTGAAGTCATTTCACTGAGAGTTATGCCTCGTCCGTATACTCGGGTGATGGTAAATTCTTGGTTCTGTGATTCAGATGTGATATGCTATCAGATACTCTACCTTATCTCGACACCCGGGTAACTATGATCAAAGAGGACCACCAGCCCTAGTCTTAGGAATATTTTATAACCTATAATTTCCTTAAATTTCAACTCTAGGGTCGTGTCTCGCCAGTGCGCTGCTGGCTGCAGTGAGTCCATAGTCTCCATAATTCAAATAAATGGCGACAGTGCGCTGCTGTCCTGCCATTATGAGTCAACAAATATTCTTTTAACTATATCCGTAAAACTTCATGGGCTTCTATAGATTCAAAAAAATTGACTATGAAATAAAGCGCAAACATTTGTCCTATCAGTTACAACCCTTAAAATAAAGGATTGAACAGGAAAAATAACTGAAGACAAAAAAACATTCTAACTATTCCATGTGCATTCAAGCCTTTGAGGAAAAACTTGAATCGAAACTAATCTTGAGGTTCATCTATGGATAACATAAAAATAACAATTCTTAGGACAAAAAAAAAAAGGAACTAAATAGGCAATTTGACTAAGATGTGAGGATGATATCAAAAGGGCAAGGAGAAAGAATTGCACCATTTATCAAGGTTAGATCATTAATTCTATGAAGTCCTGCCTTACCAAGGGAATAATCTATCCAAATTAGATTATATCGTCATATCAAGAGATACTAGTGTACCTATGGGGATCTGATAACTATCAAAATTAATAACTCCTTATCTACATTGCATGGCCTAGACTACCCATCGGTAAATTTGTATAAGGGACTCCTAGTCCTAGTCATTCTCGTAAATTAAATTAATTTCTAATTTGTGAATGAGCATTTCCTAGTCGCAGGCTCGTAATAGTACAACTAACTAAAGTACTATCACGAGTTCGCATGATTTGTGAAGACTGACCTGCATGGGCCACCATAAAAACTTGTCACGACCCGCACCCGTTTTTTTTTTTAAACGGATACAAGACGTGTCCAAGCCAGCCTACGCCGCAGTGTCGACGGTAGAACGCTGTCACGGCCATGAAGATCAAAATCACAATTAATGCTCATTCACAAACTAATTTAATTTACAATATTCACAAGATTCACATTTGCAGAAAAATATAAATTGTACCATGACTACAACTCATCTATCTAACTAGTCTCTAGGCTTTTCGTCAGCAAGTATTCCCGTCACTCCCCAAGCTAAGTGAATCCACGGCTAACCTGAAAATGTTAGTTTTCAGTCAGGAATGGAACGAGCACAATTCACTGAATGCAATTTCAAATAAAGAAAATGACTATAAGACAAAGGTTAGGCATCAATTATGAGTTTTGAAAATAAACAGGAAATACAGAAAACTAATAGTAAATAAATAGACACAACAGACTTTCCCCAACTGTTAGAAGTACCTTTGATATGTGATCGGTCTCGGGACAATTATGCGACACGGTCTACACGGTCTACAGTTACACGGTCTACAGTTACACGGTCTACAATTACACGGTCTACAGAAAATATTGTAATAAAGAAATATTGTCTACAGAATAATAATCACGAACTACACAGTTTAAATGCAATAAATAAATCACTGTCTACACGGTCTACTTTGTAATAAATAAATCACTGTCTACACTGTCTACAAGAAATAAGTGCAACACGGTCTACACGATCTATAAGAAATAAATGCAATACGGTCTACACGGTCTAAGGTCAGATCACACATCCTTGGTACTTCTCATTCCCGACTCAACAATTTATAATAGAAAATAATCACATAACTAATGACTAATCAATGAAATATAGTAAAGATCAATATCGAAATGCAGACAATAAACTGTACTCGCCTGTGGTCCTGTGCTGGTGAAACCGATGATCCAAACCACTCAATATGCCACAATAATCAAAACCCGCACAACAGTCCCCGGAAGCTGAAATAAATAATACCAATGATCTCAGAATAGTCCAATTAGCTAGGATTGCATGTCCTTACGTCCAATTCTGGACACATGGGCAAAACGGTAATTTCGAACAAAAACGATGTCCGCCGTTGGACCCGCTTTGCACCGAAAAGCGTGCCAGAGTCAATGGTCTCTAAAGTCGTCAAACTATATGTCTACGAATCCAGTTTTCCGATACGAACCCAACCGTATGTCCAAAGTTGGATTCCGACGGGCCGTGCACAAAATCGCCCGTTGAGTGGGATCGTGGGGCCCACAAAACGACGTCGGATTCAACTGTCTCAGTATTGGACCAAACTTGGCATATAGAAACAGAAAAACGATACGGTTCTGTTGGCGCAAGTTTCGTCTCGATCTGACGAGCGTGCACAAAGTAATTGAGAAATTTGCAACGTGCACGATACGGTGAATTTCGACGGATACGCACCAAATTCGTCGCGCACACGCGACCAATTTGAATTCCGTCAAAGCCCACATGACTACGAAGCTGTTACGCAGCTTTCGATGCCTTCGGTGCGCGACCACGTCGTCCGAATTGGCGTGACGCACGTCGTGTGGAGCGATTTTTCCTATTTTCTATATTTTGAAAAACAGGTTTTTCGTCAACTTCACCCTAATTTTAAACAGCAAATAATCAACAAGAATTTATTCTAAAAATAGCATTTCCATCTTGGTTAGGTTGTCTAGGAGTCTGTTCAAGCGGTTTTCTAAAACTCGCGATGTTCTGGTCGCAAATCGACCGCGAACATTGGTTTTCGGGACGGTTTCTTTAGTCCAGAATTCGAGTTTTTTCTCTGTTTTGGGACTCGTTTTCCGTCGTGTTCAAAGCGAATTAATCAGTTCTATTAGAAGGAGATCGAAGGCCTATAGGTTAGCTTTGTACCTGAAGAATCGGTTCGGGAAACGGTTGACTGTGCACGAAGATATCTCGTGACGAAGTTGGCCCTTCGTTGCTCGTGTACTGCTGTCGCCTCGCTGAACCGACGGGCGCGCGCGCAGTTTCGTCGCCCTCCGGCCGGCCGGCGGCGCGCGCTCGGCGGCGCGCGCGCGCTGGGTGGTGCGCCCTCGTGTGGGGGTCGGCGGGGCACGGTTTGGATTAGGGTTTGGCTTCTTTCCGATCCCTCTCTGTCGACTTCCTATATATACATTTGTATATATATAACCCGGCTGGTATAAGCCTGGGTTAAAATTTGCAGAGGAAAACGGGGTTAGCTGTACAAGCTGGTGCGTGGAGTTTGGTTGAGGGCCTGCTGGCCTTGGGCCGGTTCGGGAGACTATTGCTTCTCTTTCTTTACTAATACATATATATATATATATATATATATATATATATATATATATATATATATATTTTATATATATATATATATATATATATATATATATATATATATATATATATATATATATACTATACGTTCATTTATATAGACATATATTTGTGTGTATAAATAAATAAATACATGTGTCTATATAAATGAACGTATAGTATATATATATATATATATATATATATATATATATATATATATATATATATATATATATATATATATATATATATATATGTATTATATTCGTATATACACTTCCATATACATATATATCTTATATATATCGATATATATTTATATCAATAAATACTCCTTTTAACCATAATATTAAGAATATTCTCTGAAATTATTTACTTAATAATTATATTATTCTAGATATATTTACCATACAATGTAATTGTACCTAAAAATTATATATATACAAGGATATAAAGAATACAATTTATACAGAATAATACCTAAATTATTTAATTACAACGATATAATAGATGTTCAGTATATAAATATTTATTATAGCTACTTATAATGTTATAGTATCTAATTTCATCATCAAAATAAAATAATTAAATTAAATAAAAATATTTAAAAAAATTCGGGAAGGGGAGCTACAAACTTTCTGTTGGACTTGGATGTGGTACCTAGTTTGCCTAAGTCTATTACACTTTATTGTGATAATAGTGGTGCAGTTGCAAACTCGAAGGAACCACGAGCCCATAAGACAGGCAAACACATTGAGCGCAAGTTCCACCTGATACGAGATTTCGTAAAGAAAGGAAAAGTTGCTGTGATCAAGATAGCATCAGCCGACAACCTAGCTGATCCCTTTACAAAGAGCTTACCAGCTAAGGCTTTTGACAGTCATGTTGAGGGAATGGGAGTCAGATGTGTAGCAGCATAGCTTTAAGTATAAGTGGGAGATTTGTAACAATATACTGAAAAGCAATGCTTTGAGTATAAGTGGGAGATTGTTAGGGTTATATACTAAAAGCATCACTTTTGTAGTAACCTTATTTACTTAAATTTTGAATGAGAATCATATGGGCAAATGTTTGCATATTGTATTTGTTGCAAGTGTTAATGCAAATGTCTGATATTCTATATTGTAGATAATATGGTGTGTGGTGTCACACAGAAGATCATATTATCAGTTTTCTATGGAGTATATAAATAGTTCACAACCTAGATGGACTTGGACAATCTATTGGAAAGGTTGTAGTGTAATCTGGTATTAGTCTATCTTGACTATAGGTTTACACTAGTACACTTTGTGTGTATTGAATAGGACCACTTGAGGTTGTTCTCTTTGTACTGATTACATAAGAGAACAAACACCTCTGTTATTATGGATGCTTGTGCTCTTAATCCGGATATAATAACGGACATGTATATGCAGTGTGCATTACTTTGACTCATAAAAGAGTGAGATTCATTATGGATCAACAACCTCTATGAATTGGGTAATAACATTGTATGTATGATGGGCTGTTGATTATAAATGGAATCCATGTCCCGATGCATCGGGTTGATGATGTCCTCTTAAGGAGCTCATAAGGATTGTCATGTAAACCCTGCAGGTGGATTATATCTGACATGACAAATAAAGTTGGGCGGTACTACTTAAGGATAAAAGATGTCGAATTAATATAGTTGTCAGTAACTTAATTTGATCGATGGACATACGATATCTTAACATGGAGAGCCAAACGAGCATATAATAAAAGAAGCCCACAAACATAATTTAGGATTAGGGAGGTAGTACAACAATAGCTCATTAGTGGACCGAGCTATTGTTAATGGGCCTGGATTGTGTGTTCGGGCTGAACACGGGATATCCAGATCCGTTAGGAGGCCTAACCCTAATTTCTCCTCATGGTCCCTGCCGTAGCCTATATATATCCTCTATTCTCTGGCCGCCAGATTACTGATCAGAAATCTGAAACTTTCTCTAAATTCGTGATTCACGTAAGGAGAGAAAGAGAGGGTTGGCAAGGAGAAGAAAAGGTTGGGAGATCGTTGCCCACACGACGTCCAACTCGAGGAAGGAATACGTGCAGAAGATCTTGGGGTCGTCCGCTCGAGATTGACAAGAATTACTTGTCTCCTTTCCACCGGAGGTATAATTCGTGAACCCTAGTTTTCGCCTATGAAGGGTTAGAACACGTATTAGATCTGTTTAACTTTCTATCGATCAATACGCACACCAAAGGAAGGGTCCTGGGAATCCCCAGTTCCATCATATCCTTGAGGCGTAATCCGCTGAATATGGGACTTGATTTCGAAGAAGACATTCCATAACGAGAAATGAATCTTAATTCAATCATTTTCGTTCAATCGATTCAATCGATCCCGATCAATCGATTCTGACCAAATCGATAGCAACATTGTTACTTTTATCGGGCACCCCGTGGAGGGAAAATGGGGCATGATATAGGTATAGGGCACTACATGGTTGGATATACCGATATTGATATGGCTGGATATGTAGACATGAGGAGATCGACTTCGAGCTATGTGATGATATTTTACTAGTGGAGCGGTATCGTGGCAGTCGCGATTGCAGAAGTATGTTGCCTTGTCTACGATAAAGGTAGAGTACATTGCGACGGCAAATGCTTGCAAGAAGTTATTGAAGTTGGACTTAAGCAAGTGTAGTACATTTTGTTTTATGACAGCTAAAGTGTAGTCCACCTTAGAAAGAACCCGACGTTTCATAGTTGGTCCAAACATATTGAGACCCGCTATTATTGGATACAAGATATGCTTAAGAAAAAGGATGCGATACTTGAAAAGTTCACATGAGGACAGTGGAGCAGATATGCTCAAGAAGGTTCTGCCCAGGAAGAAGAGTATTGTAGACGGATTGTCGGTATAACAAGCTCCTCCATCTAGTTGGGAAGAAAGAGATTTATTAGAGTGGATGGGGTTCCTAACCTATGTGGAGAACACCCCAGAGTGCGACGAGCACTATCTATGCATCGGACAAGCTCGAGGAGTGCGATGAGTGCCATTCGAAGTTTAGAGAAACACAAGAATTGGAGCAGTAGCTGTTCTGTCCAGAGATGGATGATTCTGGCCTGAACTCGATTTTCCTACCTAGTTCGGCCCAAGTTCGTTCTCTGGAAGTCAGAATCTTGCTGGCTCACAAATACAAACTCTGGCCGAGTTTGGTTGTCGGCTGGCTGTACAGTTTTTGTGTGTTTTATACACCGTTGGATCAAAACAAGTGGTCCAGATTGGTTGCGGGTTTGAGGGAGTTATATATAGGGCTCGTTTGGTTGGCAGAATCATGAGATTCAGAAAGAAAAGTCATTCCTTTACTATGTTTGGATGTCAAAGGAAAGTAAGAGGAAAAAAAGATTCCTATGGGAAAGAAAAAAGGGAGAAAGTGGTCCCCCAATCCAACTAAGGATTCACTTTTCCACTATAGGGAATTCAATTTTCCTGCTAATTTTCTTGTCCTCTCCAAACATTGGAAAGCAAAAAGGATGAAAACTGTAATTTCCTAAGAAAAGGGAAAGAACAAGGAATTGATTTCCTTTCCGCGAACCAAACGAGGCCTTAGGTATTTACTAAACGTAATCAATTGCAAGAGAAAAAATATTGGAGGCAAGAAAGGGCTTTGCACTTTTGGAGAGAGAGAATATTTGTGGCTATTTCAAAGAGGGGATCGCTTCGGGTAACTCTACTCGTTATCTTCATTCTTCATGAGTTTGTAATTGTATTTTTCATTTTCCAAGTAGTATGGTGACCCGTTTGTATCGATGAAAAGTTTGTAAGGAGTCAGGTATACTCTCTAATTCTATTTGTGGAGATTTCTCAGAGCTGGACTCCGATCAACCCGTAATTTTTTGCAAGGATTTTTCACGTCAAAAATTGCTATGTGTTTGTGTTTAATTCTTTTGTGATTATTGGAAATTTTGTTTTGTGCATGTTTGCTCGATTCTCTCGCCGCTATTTTGTTTGGAGGAACGATTTCGCGTTTCATTCCCAACACGACCTCTGTTTGCTGATCGGCTAGTAGAACCCCCCAAGTGCATACCCTGGATATATCGTGGGCGATTCAAAGAAATCTTTGGGCTAGCATGTCTTTGGTCTATTATGATTTCTTTATTCCATATGTCCATGATTGATCGTGTTTATTACTTTTCTATACATATTAGGCGAACAAATCAATACAAATAGTAGCAAGTATGATATCATTAATACACATTAGGACTATGTCAAATTTAAGTATAAATACTATAATGATTGAAAGTTCATTAGTGATTTCATAATAGTAAACTTAATCAATTAACCCTGATCAAAAACTCAATTTAATCATTGGACTAACATCCACGAGCAAATTTTAGGGAATAACTACCCATGTTATTTAGATTGTTATTGCCTTAATAATTAGCCATTATAGCCATAATTCCCATAAGGAATGGAAACGCTTTACAAGTTGTTGAACCCCGCATACTAATGAGCCAACCTTGCTACATGCTGAGCTTCGAAGGCTTTTTAGCCTTGATGTTAGCCACTTTGTAGCCTTTAACCTTGATGTATAGGCTGTCACGCCCCAAACTCAGAATACTGGAGAGCGGGGGCAGACATAGCCAGCTACGTATATTGAAATGGAAACCACCTCGATATACGGTCACGGCTGTCTAGATATATGAGGGTTTACTACAAGCCAACAGTCTCTTATGGTCATGAACAAGCCTAATGTCTCAATCACAAGCAAGTAAGTAAGATCGCAAGATGTATGATCATTAAATATACAATAATAAGGCGTCCCAAATATTACATATTCAGCTGATCATGAAGCTAGTCGTTACAAAATGTTAGGACTAGCAAGAGTTTAGTCGTACATGATCAACCCTAGGATTTGTTAATCATGTTTACAGCCCGTAGGCAGACAGTAAGTAAAAGTGCATCGAGCTAACAGGTGCTCGTCGGCTAAACGCCTCAAAAGAATAGTTTTACAATAAAGTGGGCAAGACAAAAAAGAAAACCCACTCTTGGCCCGGGTTCCGTCTAGTTGTCACCATTGGGCTGGAAGCTTGGTAGATCCTCGGGAGCTGCTCCGAAATCTGGCCACACAAAACCAGCTGGGTCAACCCCAGAAAGAGCAAGTGCCACAAGGGAGCCACGAAATAAGAACAAAAGCCAGCAATTAGCACAAGAAAATCTAATATTAACACTAGAATTTACGAAAACATGTCAGGATGATATACGACGAGATAACCATGGAACTATTCCGATAGCCAGGCTACAACCCGTAACCCAAACAAGGACCGGGGTTGTAACCCTTCATCTGAACAGAATTTGGTTTCCCACCATTTATCGGCAAGATAATAATGTGAGAAATCAAGACAGGAAGCAATCTTGTACTGGATCAAGACATGACTAGACTGGTTATACCTCATTCAATCAATCACGGCCAAGTAGATACTACGGCTTACTACTTTAACTAACTAGGGTTATCACAGACCTAATTACTAACAAGATGCAGTGAGATGATTCCACAGCCACAAGCCCTGCAGACCATCCAGGTTACCCAGGTCGAAAGTTAGGGGTTGAATTCTGGTAGTTATAACTTCGTCAGGAAACGCATGTACCCTTAAGTGACTTAGAAGGTGCAACACATAACAGTGTGCTGGAAATGTGCCCTACTCGACGGCAGGCTACAGATCCCAAGAGCACCCAGGTAACGGGATTGCCTGTAGCTGTGTCATCTCTTCATGACTACTGTGTTATTCTAGTTATTAGCCTTAATCCATTTTGGTAGGTACCCCTGACCGTGGTACTCAGGAGTCCCATCCCAGACATGATGCAAGACAAGACAAGTGGATTTAACAAGCAAGCAAGAAAGAACCACCCACGGTGTCAAGGCAGGTCAAGCTAAGTTAGCCATCGCAACAGCATTAAGTTATTAAGTCATGCTACAAGTCAGGAGTGCGCCGCCACGGGCCACTATCAAGTTATCAAGTCACAAGGATTATTTACAAGTTACAAGTTGGGTGTGCACCCCACTGGGTCACTAGCAAGGAGATCAGAGAATACCAGGATCATAATTCACAGAAATCCCGAAAACCGTACTAGTCATAAACAATTATTTGCAAATCGTGTTAGGCCGTGTCGGGTCGAGATAGTCGTGCTGTGTTGAACAAGATCTCAGGAAACCCAATCCACAAAAGAGAAACCAAGTCGAGAAATAAAACCAATACTCCAAGAGCCAATGGGTTTAAGCAAGGGGCCAGGGGGTCGGGCGTACGTGCAAGAGCACGCACGCAGGGGGAGCATACACGCAAAAGCACGCACGCAGGGGAGCAGCGTACGCACAAAAGCACGCACGCAGGAGAGCAGCGTACGCACAAAAAGCACGCACGCAGGAGAGCAGCGTACGCGCAAAAGCACGCACGCAGGAGCACGCAGGAGCACGCAGGAGAGTAGCGTACGCGCAAAAGCACGCACGCAGGAGAGCAGCGTACGCTCAGGACATGCGTACGCTCAAGTCAGGGCACGCTCAAGTCTGCGTACCAGGGCACGCTCAAGTCTGCGTACGCAAGAGACACGCTTCCAACAGGAAGCGTACCCCAGTCTGCGTATGCAAGAGACACGCTCCCAACAGGAAGCGTACCCAAGTCTGCGTACGCAAGAGCCACGCTCCCAACAGGAAGCGTACCCAAGTCTTCGTACGCAAGAGACACGCTTCCAACAGAAAGCGTACCCAAGTCTGCGTACGCAAGAGACACGCTTCCAACAGGAAGTGTACCCAAGTCTGCGTACGCGGTGCTAAAGAGCGCGCGCAGCTCAGTGGCGTAAGCTAAAAAGCTCTGCACACTGCTCAATGTCTTCTCCAAGCCAGCAAGAACTCCATGGCCGAGAAGAGGCTCTAATGGCTCCCAAAAACTTCAAAACATCACAACTTGGCCATCCGGACTCCAAATCCGGATTTCCAAAGTTCCATCCTGGGTGAAATTGAATTCTCTTCCACATGGAAACATCAAAACCCATAAAAATCCAACTTAAATGGATCAAAACCATATAAATCCAAAAATAAAAAAAACTTAGATCTAGAACAATGGAGACTCCAAATCACAAAATGCCAAGTTCTAATGTTGATCACCATGTCCTAATCTAGCAAATGGACAAATAAAATAGGGTTCTCATGTGGTGGCAAGGTGCACTTGTCTATGGGTTGGTGTTGTGTAGAGGAAGGAGAAGAAGAAGAAAATTAATGGAGGTTTATGAGGAGAGAGAAAAAGTTGGTGGAGTTTTAATGAGGGTGGGATGTGGTGTGTTGAGGGTGGAGCATAGGCTAAGGTGTTCCAATACACATTAAACCAAACCAAACCAACCCAAACTAATTAAAACCGGGCCATGTAAAAACCTAAAATACGAGAAATACCGAAATTCCATAAGTTGAGAAAAATAAAAATACATGCCAAAATCCAGATACGAGTATAAATACGAAATACGGGAAATACGGGAAATGAGGGTGACAACTCTACCAACCTTAAAAGAATTCCGTCCTCGGAATTTAATCAAGGAGCTAGAGATTGTCACGACAAGTTACACTAAGCACAGGTAAGCTACACTAAGCAGTTCAATCATACAATCATACAATGCAAGCAAGGAAGGGAAAACGTAAGGCATAAGAAAGACATTATACCTCACGAGTCAAACAGGTAGGGATATCGCGATCGGATGTCGTCCTCACGCTCCCACGTTGACTCACCTAGAGAGTGATGACCCCAAGCAACACGGACTAATTTAATAGTCTTGTTCTTGAGTATCTTTTCCCTTCGGTCCAAAATAGACACTGGCCTCTCCTCATACGAAAGGTTGGTACCAACAACCAATTCCGAATGGTATAGGATGTGGCTCGGGTCCGGAATATACCGTCGTAATTGGGACACATGGAATACATCATGTACCTCACTTAGCGACGACGGAAGAGCGAGACGATAGGATACGTCTCCTACTCGCTCTAGAATATCGAACGGCCCTATATACCTAGGACTAAGCTTTCCCTGCACGCCAAAGCGAATGACGCCGCAGTTAGGCGAGATCCTAAGGAATACATGGTCGCCGACAGCAAATTCTAAGGGACGCCGATGAGCATCGGCCCAATGGTGCTGGCGGTCCTGGACAACTCGGAGGTTATCTCTGACCTTCCTGACCACTTCAATCGTCTGGGAAATCAATTCGGGTCCGAGCATCTGCCTCTCCCCGACATCGTCCCATGCTAGCGGGGATCTGCAATTCCTACCATAAAGAGCCTCGATGGGTGCCATCTTGATACTGGCCTGATAACTGTTGTTGTACGAGAATTCCACCAGGTGCAGATGATTCTTCCATGAACTACCGAAGTCAAGGGTACAAGATCTCAACATATCTTCAAGAGTCTGGATTGTGCGCTCTGACTGGCCATCCGTCTGCGGGTGATAAGCTGAGCTGAACTGAAGGCGAGTCCCCAAACTCTTCTGCAAGCTGTGCCAAAAGTGTGATGTGAATCTTGAATCTCTGTCCGAGGTGATGCTGACTGGCACACCGTGAAGCCTGACGATCTGCCTGAGATACATCTCTGCTAGCTGTGCCGTCGACTGTCCAACTCTGAATGGGAGAAAGTGTGCCACCTTGGTAAGCCTGTCCACAATTACCCAAATAGCATCTCTGCCGGCCGGAGATCTGGGCAATCCGGTCACGAAATCCATGGTTATATGTTCCCATTTCTATTCTGGGATCGGTAAGGGTTGAAGAAGTCCAGCGGGCCTCTGATGTTCAGCTTTAACCTGTTGGCAAACCAAACACCGAGAGACAAACCGGACTATCTCCCTCTTCATGCCATTCCACCAGAAATGCTGACGAATATCACGGTACATCTTCATACCACCCGGATGAATAGAATATTGTGAACTGTGGGCTTCTGCCATGACTTCCTGTCTGATATCTCCACTGGGTACATAAAGACGAGTGCCGTGCCGAAGTGTACCGTCTTCATGGATACATAACTCTGGCCTTCTTCCTGCTTCACATTCTGCTCTGAGTCGTTGGATCTTGGAATCTGTTGACTACGCCATCCGGATTCTCTCAACTATGCTGGACTGAACCTGTAAACTGGCCATCAATGCCATGCTGGTTGGAAGAACCACTTCAATTCCCATCTTCTGAAGATCTGCCAATAATTCTGGTTGCGTCGTCAGGAAATAAACTCCGGCTCTCCTGCTCAATGCATCTGCTACAACGTTGGCCTTCCCGGGATGATACTGTAAGTCCACATCATAATCCACCAGTAGCTCGAGCCATCTTCTCTGCCGCATATTAAGGTCCTTCTGGGTGAAAACATACTTCAGGCTCTTATGATCAGTAAAGATCTCCACTCTATCTCCGTACAAGTAGTGTCTCCACAACTTCAAAGCAAACACTACCGTCGCCAATTCCAAGTCGTGGGTCGGGTAATTCTTCTCATGATCACGTAGTTGACGTGACGCATAAGATATCACCTTCCCGTGCTACATCAAGACACACCCCAATCTTCTGCCTGAAGCGTCGCAATAAACCGTGAATCCTCCGGTCCCATCTGGAAGGGTGAGAATGGGAGCCGTTATCAAACCTTGCTTCAACTTCTCAAATGATTCCTGACACTCTGTTGTCCAAACAAATGGCACATCCTTGTGGGTCAACTGGGTCATCGGCGCTGAAATCCTTGCGAAATCTGAAACAAACCGCCGGTAGTAGCCGGCCAATCCAAGGAAGCTGCGAACCTCTGCCACTGAGCTGGGTACCGGCCATGACTCGATAGCCACAATCTTTTGGGGATCCACTTCCACTCCTCCTCGGGTAATGATGTGACCCAAGTACGAAATGCGATCGAGCCAGAACTCGCATTTACTGAACTTGGCATACAGCTGATGCTCCCTAAGCGTCTGGAGAACGACTCTGAGATGCTGCTCATGCTCTGCTTCACTCTTGCTGTAGACCAGGATGTCATCTAGGAACACGATCACAAATTGATCCAAGTAAGGCATGAAAATGCGATTCATGAGGTCCATGAATACGGTCGACGCATTGGTCGCTCTAAAGGGCATAACAAGGAACTTCCAATGTCCATACCTTGATCTGAATGCTGTCTTCGGGATGTCCTGCTCTCTGACTCTGATCTGGTAGTATCCCGACCGTAAGTCGATCTTCGAGAACACTGAAGCCCCTCTGAGTTGATCAAACAAGTCATCTATCCTCGGAAGAGGGTATCTGTTCTTGATTGTCACCGAATTCAAGGTACGATAATCAACACATAGCCTGGACGTACCATTCTTCTTTTTCACAAGAAGCATCGGGGCTCCCCAAGGCAATCCACTTGCACGGATGAATCCTTTGGTCCTCAGTTCTTCAATCATTTTGTACAAAATTTCCAACTCTGAAGGCGCCATCCTGTAGACTCGCTCTGATACTGGTGCTGTCCCGGGAATCAAGTCTATAGTGAACTCAATCTCCCGCTCTAGCGGCATCCCTGGAAGCTCCTCTGGAAAGACATCTGGAAACTCTTCAACTATCCGGGGTAACTGCACTGCTGCTACTGCCATCCGTAATGCTGGGGAAGATGGCTCCACTGCACCTCTGGAAAATGAAAACTCTGGCTCGCCGGGGATACTAAAGACAACTCTGCTAATATGGCAGTCTATCCTAGTATACTGGTTCCTCAACCAATCCATGCCTAGGACTACATCATAGTCTGCCATAGGAAACTCTATGAATCTAGTGGGGAACTCCCTATCGCTAACTACGATCCGACACGAGGAAAACACTCGATCTACTCCCACAAGACTATTACCAGTAAGTATATTGAGCCTCACTGATAATGACTCGATCTCCAATCCTATCCGTGTCGCGAATCGTGCAGACATGAATGAATGCGATGCACCATAATCAAATAATACAGACGTTGGAGAGGAGTTGACGAGAATAGTACCTGCCACAACCTCACCTGGTGTAACTTCTTCTTCCATAGCCATCATCATGGCCTGACCTTGTCCTCTGGCTGCTGGTCCCCTCTGCTGGAAACCTCTCTGCCTATTCTGGATCTGAGCTTGGGCTTGTGCATACTGCTGGAGGTGTTGCTGCTGGAATGCCTGAGACTGAGGCGGCAAGGGCCTCGAGGACTGATACTGCTGCTGCTGAACTGGTGCTGGGGCCGGTCCTCTCACCGAAGAGCTAGAAGGGTTGGATGCTGATGAACCACCCTTATTCGGGCAAGCCCCTACCCTATGATCTGCTGCTCTACAAGCCAGGCACAATCCCTGCGCCCTGCGACAGTCTGCCACCACATGCCCTGGCTTTTCGCAATGAGAACATCCCATCGCGGAAGTCTGCTTCTGCTTCTGCTGCTGCGGGTACGTCGGGGTCGAATGCTGAACCGACGTTACTGAGGCCGCCCGCCTCGGAGTTCCAATGGTCAATCCCCTAGCTGCCGGGGCTGGAGCTGATGATTGGTGCATCTGACTGTAGGACCGCTTCCTACCTCCGGTCCTATCTACGATCCTCTGGGAGGTATACTCATGCTTCCTAGCTGCTCTCAAGACTGCATCGAACGTCTGGTGCTCGAACTGTTCTACTGCCAACAAGATCTCCAAATGCAGCCCCTACTGGAACCGCTGGGCCCTATCAAACTCGGTCGCCACCAAGGTGGGGGCAAACCTACTGAGTCTAGAAAACTCCGATGCATAACTGTCGACTGTTCTGCCTCCTTGCTTCAAGTTGGTAAATCTGGTCTGCAGGTCGTACCGAGCCACAGCATCAAAGTACTTCGTCTGGAATCTTTCTCTAAACACTGCCCAAGCAATGGGTGCAACTAATCCCATGGCTTGTGCCGCCCACCAACTGCGAGCCAAGTCCAACAACTACAGGCGTACCACCGCCACCTTCTCATTCTCAGGTGTCCTAGCTGCTTCCAGAATCACCTCGGTATCCTGAAGCCATGCATCCGCGGCAATCGCATCCTCGCTGCCGTGGAAGAAGGGAGGGTTCAATCGCTTGAAGCTGTTTGCCGCCTGGTTCCCTGGATGACCGCCTCTAGTCAAAGCATCTTGAACTGTCTGGTGCAGGGCGTCGCTTCGACGATCCTAGGAAGCTATCAAGGTTCTGATGAGGCCTACTAAGGTACCATCATCTGGCTCTGCGGTCTGGACGGGCCGAACTGGTGACTCTCCTCCAGTAGGCACAACTCTGGAGGCTACCCCGGAATGCTGGGCTTGATCTCCGGGTTGCTGCTGATCCGCGGGAAATGCTCTACCCTCGTTGATCGGTAGGACCAGGTACAGTGCCGCTGAAGAAGACGACCCAGGGAACAATAAGGAAAGGACCAGGACAGATCAATGATATAAGCACAGGATCAGGGCAAGAATCCAGGGATTCAGAGGATACGAACAGAGATCAAGGACGAGTACTGATTGAGACATCTATCTGGTAAACCCCTACATATCTTGATTTACAAGACCTGCATGGGCCACCACTTAAACCATGTCACGCCCCAAACTCAGAATACTGGAGAGCGGGGGCAGACATAGCCAGCTACGTATATTGAAATGGAAACCACCTCGATATACGGTCACGGCTGTCTAGATATATAAGGGTTTACTACAAGCCAACAGTCTCTTATGGTCATGAACAAGTCTAATGTCTCAATCACAAGCAAGTAAGTAAGATCGCAAGATGTAGGATCATTAAATATACAATAATAAGGCGTCCCAAATATTACATATTCAGTTGATCATGAAGCTAGTCGTTACAAAATGTTAGGACTAGCAAGAGTTTAGTCGTACATGATCAACCCTAGGATTTGTTAATCATGTTTACAGCCCGTAGGCAGACAGTAAGTAAAAGTGCATCGAGTTAACAGGTGCTCGTCGGCTAAATGTCTCAAAAGAATAGTTTTACAATAAAGTGGACAAGACAAAAAGGAAAACCCACTCTTGGCCCGGGTTCCGTCTAGTTGTCACTATTGGGCTGGAAGCTTAGTAGATCCTCGGGAGCTGCTCCGAAATCTGGCCACACAAAACCAGCTGGGTCAACCCCAGAAAGAGCAAGTGCCACAAGGGGGCCACGAAATAAGAACAAAAGCCAGCAATTAGCACAAGAAAATCTAATATTAACACTAGAATTTACGAAAACATGTCAGGATGATATACGACGAGATAACCATGGAACTATTCCGATAGCCAGGCTACAACCCGTAACCCAAACAAGGACCGGGGTTGTAACCCTTCATCTGAACAGAACTTGGTTTCCCACCATTTATCGGCAAGATAATAATGTGAGAAATCAAGACAGGAAGCAATCTTGTACTGGATCAAGACATGACTAGACTGGTTATACCTCATTCAATCAATCACGGCCAAGCAGATACTACGGCTTACTACTTTAACTAATTAGGGTTATCACAGACCTAATTACTAACAAGATGCAGTGAGATGATTCCACAGCCACAAGCCCTGCAGACCATCCAGGTTACCCAGGTCGAAAGTTAGGGGTTGAATTCTAGTGGGTACATCGTCCAGGAAACGCATGTACCCTTAAGTGACTTAGAAGGTGCAACACATAACAGTGTGCTGGAAATGTGCCCTACTCGACGGCAGGCTACAGATCCCAAGAGCGCCCAGGTAACGGGATTGCCTGTAGCTGTGTCATCTCTTCATGACTACTGTGTTATTCTAGTTATTAGCCTTAATCCATTTTGGTAGGTACCCCTGACCGTGGTACTCAGGAGTCCCATCCTAGACATGATGCAAGACAGGACAAGTGGATTTAACAAGCAAGCAAGAAAGAACCACCCACGGTGTCAAGGCAGGTCAAGCTAAGTTAGCCGTCGCAACAGCATTAAGTTATTAAGTCATGCTACAAGTCAGGAGTGCGCCGCCACGGGCCACTATCAAGTTATCAAGTCACAAGGATTATTTACAAGTTACAAGTTGGATGTGCACCCTACTGGGTCACTAGCAAGGAGATCAGAGAATACCAGGATCATAATTCACAGAAATCCCAAAAACCGTACTAGTCATAAACAATTATTTGCAAATCGTGTTAGGCCGTGTCGGGTCGAGATAGTCGTGCGGTGTTGAACAAGAACTCAGGAAACCCAATCCACAAAAGAGAAACCAAGTCGAGAAATAAAACCAATACTCCAAGAGCCAATGGGTTTAAGCAAGGGGCCAGGGGATCGGACGTACGCGCAAGAGCACGCACGCAGGGGGAGCATACACGCAAAAGCACGCACGCAGGGGAGCATACATACAAAAGCACGCACGCTGGGGAGCAGCGTACGCACAAAAGCACGCACGCAGGAGAGCAGCGTACGCACAAAAAGCACGCACGCAGGAGAGCAGCGTACGCGCAAAAGCACGCACGCAGGAGAGCAGCGTACGCACAAAAGCACGCACGCAGGAGAGCAGCGTAAGCGCAAAAGCACGCACGCAGGAGAGTAGCATACGCTCAGGACATGCGTACGCTCAAGTCAGGGCACGCTCAAGTATGCGTACCAGGGCACGCTCAAGTCTGCGTACGCAAGAGACACGCTTCCAACATGAAGCGTACCCAAGTCTGCGTACGCAAGAGACACGCTCCCAACAGGAAGCGTACCCAAGTCTGCGTACGCAAGAGACACGCTCCCAACAGGAAGCGTACCCAAGTCTGCGTACGCAAGAGACACGCTTCCAACAGGAAGCGTACCCAAGTCTGCGTACGCGACGTTAAAGAGCGCGCGCAGCTCAGTGGCGTAAGCTAAAAAGCTCTGCACACTGCTCACTGTCTTCTCCAAGCAAGCAAGAACTCCATGGCTGAGAAGAGGCTCCAATGGCTCCCAAAAACTTCAAAATATCACAACTTGGCCATCCGGACTCCAAATTCGGATTTCCAAAGTTCCATCCTGGGTGAAATTGAATTCTCTTCCACATGGAAACATCAAAACCCATAAAAATCCAACTTAAATGGATCAAAACCATGTAAATCCGAAAATAAAAAAAACTTAGATCTAGAACAATGGAGACTCCAAATCACAAAATGCCAAGTTCTAATGTTGATCACCATGTCCTAATCTAGCAAATAGACAAATAAAATAGGGTTCTCATGTAGTGACAAGGTGCACTTGCCTATGGGTTGGTGTTGTGTAGAGGAAGGAGAAGAAGAAAATTAATGGAGGTTTATGAGGAGAGAGAAAAAGTTGGTGGAGTTTTAATGAGGGTGGGATGTGGTGTGTTGAGGGTGGAGCATAGGCTAAGGTGTTCCAATACACATTAAACCAAACCAAACCAACCCAAACCAATTAAAACCGGGCCATGTCAAAACCCAAAATACGAGAAATACCGAAATTCTACAAGTTGAGAAAAATAAAATACATGCCAAAATCCAGATACGAGTATAAATACGAAATACGGGAAATACGGAAAATGAGGGTGACATAGGCGGTTACAATATGCCCCTAAAGCTCTATAAATAGCCCCTAGTGACTGAATAAAGGGAAGGGTGAAGATTATTGGCTATCAAGAGAGAATAGAGAGAGTGTTCCCTTTGCATCTTTAGTGCTTTAGCAAATTTCTTTGCTCTAAAACTCATCAACTTATCTATTAAGCTATTAGTTTCTTTTATAAGAATAAAGTCCATAGACTAAAATAGGATTTGAACATCTTGATAGTCTTTACAAAGAATTCTCCTAAGGAATTCGTGCCATCTCATTAGTTCCAAAACATTCGAGAGGAACCTGTAGGTTGTCGTAGTAAAGAAGAAAATCAAATCTTGAGTCCAATTTCGCACTTGGACCAACCCTTTAAGAATCAACACTTTCATACCATAATATAGGTCATGATCGGGTCCAACATACTAATATCCTAACTCTATCCAACGGCTTTATTCAATGGGTTATATGTACCAATCCGTTTAATCCGGACCGAAATTCTTTTAGTAAACTAGATTGACATATCGGACAAAAATTAACACCCATAAAAAAATTCCGTCTCTCTATTTTTATAATATTTTATTTATAAAAGATATTAGAAAATGTCGGACCTAAACGGTTTGGCTTCTTATGAGTCCATTTTTTGTGCATCCATCAAAACTTGTATGATTATTCCACTCAATAGTTATCATCTGTTAATCTAAAACCACTGTTTCTAATTTAATTTATCTTATCTCACAATAAAAAAAGATAATTTTATGTTGAATCATGATAACTTTGTGAGTAAAATAGTCCACAGTGAACAAAAATGGATATGGATTGTTGTTGAGCCTAAAACCCGGTTGCGACACCGGAATAACCCATTGTTACATGTTTGTTTTAGCTAAGAAGGCGAAAAGACGTGGCGTAATAAAAGTGCTCCCAAAATCTTTTGAAAGTAGAGAAAAATATCTACTACTTTATTAATTAATTTCAAGCCGGATTATGGGAAGCCCACTGAAAAAAGGAACCCAATCTTCACTCTACATTAACACCGCACACTTGGATCCAGACAAAATTTCCAACGAACAACAGCCACTCAAATGTGTTCCTCGCGGTCGGGTTCTCTTCGTCCCGGTGCCTCTAACGAATTATCCCACCGCATCGTCACACCCCATCGCTGTCGGGGATTGCGACATCGGACGGCTAGGATGGCTCCATATATCGTCCTCCCATTGGCCGGGGCGTCGCATCGCCAGCGCCTCGCTCTCTCTGATGCGGCCACGTCTCGTCCGGGACCCTCGAATTGTTAAATCGACTGGTTTCTTGAGTGCTCCATCCTCTCCTCCTTTAAATCAACGGATCACTCCGTGCTGACACCTGTCTTCTCCACAATATCCATCCATCATCAGCAGCAGCAGCCGCCGCCGCCGCCGCCGCCGCCCACAAAACTACAGGTCTCTCTCTTCTCTCTCTTATTTTCTGGTTGTTACTATTTTGGGCAAGAAATCTAATCAATCACGAAAGCTGGAGCTTCTTAATTTTAGTTAAAAACATTAAAAACGAAATTCGAAAAGTAATTGAGTTCTTGATGTGATTCACCAGGTTGTTGGTTCTTTGTGATATTGGGAAATTATTTAAAGGGCAATAATAATAAGGAGAGTATATTTTTTGGATGATGAACTTCAATAACATGGGATCTGGGGGGAAGGAGGCGCGGCCGCCGGCGACGCCGCTGCCGCTGGCGCGGCAGCTGTCGGTCTACTCCCTGACCTTCGACGAGTTCCAGAGCACGCTGGGCGGGCCCGGGAAGGACTTCGGGTCGATGAACATGGACGAGTTCCTCCGGAACATCTGGACCGCCGAGGAGAGCCAGGCGATGGCCTCCGCCCTCGGCGGAGGCGCCGGCGCCGGCGCCGGCGGCGCGTCTGCCGCCGGAGCCGATTTGGGATTCGCGCAGGGGCAGTCGTCCACCGCGGGGCTCCAGCGGCAGGGCTCCCTGACGCTGCCGCGGACTCTGAGCCAGAAGACGGTGGACGAGGTCTGGAAGGACCTGCTGCGCGAGTCCGATTTCCCCCAGCAGCAGCAACAGCAGCAGCAACAGAAGCAGCAGCAGCAGCGGCAGCCGACTCTAGGAGAGATGACTCTGGAGGAGTTCTTGGTCCGGGCTGGCGTGGTCAGGGAAGAGATGAACCAGCCAGCGCCGGTCCAGAGAACCACGGTGGTTGCCAATAACAACAGCAGTAACGGCAGCAGCACGAACATGTTCTTCGCGGAGTTGTCGGGTGGTGCAAATAACAACCCGGTCCTTGGCCTCGGATACCCTCAGGCCGCTCGGACGGGTGTAGGTAGCAGCTCTGCTGCCAATTTGGCGGTGTCGACGACTATGACGACAACCAGGCCTTTCCCCGTCCTTGGCGGCAATGTCGATCTTGGGAACCAGCAGGGGTTGAGAGGGGGAGGTATGGTTGGGATGGGGGATCAGGGGATTGGTAACGGGTTGGTGAGCAATGGGTTGTTGCCGGGAATGGTGGGTTTGGGCGGCGGCGGGGCCACGGTTGCCACGGTGGGGTCACCGGATGGTTTGGGGAAGGGGAATGGGGACCTGTCGTCGTTGTCACCAGTACCTTTCGCGTTTGGAGCTGGGATCAGGGGCAGGAAGAGCAGCGGGGCAGTGGAGAAGGTTGTGGAAAGGAGGCAAAGGAGGATGATTAAGAACAGGGAATCTGCAGCCAGGTCACGGGCAAGAAAGCAGGTGTATTTCCTCTTGCCATTCCTCGCTTTCTATATCTGCTGTTCCTGTTAATAAGTGCGGAATGTCCTCTTAAGAAGCACAACCTATACTTACTGTACAGATTTGAGCGTTTCTTTTTTAGTATTGGGAGTATGAAAATGGCTCGGCATTTAACTTAGGTGTCCAAATAGTGGAGAGGTGCACAAGATGATATAGCAACATAATACTATGATTTTCACAGCCATCTTATGATGTTTGCTTTGAATATTTGCAAAACTTTTGAACTTGATACATGCTTGTATCATCTTGATCATAAATCAAGTAGAGTATTTTTGAATCATTTACTAAGTATTGAGATTCTATTTCAATACCGGAAACCCTTGAAATTATAATTTATCATTTTGTTTCAAACTTAGGCTTATACCATGGAGCTGGAAGCTGAAGTGGCAAAGTTAAAAGAGCAAAACCAAGAATTGCAGAAGAAACAGGTGCTGTTTAATTACTGTAATATCTTTCCTCTCGAGCCTATTTTTTCATGAGAATAATCGTAGTCTTATGATTCATGGTATGATAATAGAGTCCCTTTGTTCATCGCCAAAATAATCACAATGTTAGTGGTTAAGGTTGTAGACTTGTGTTAATGATTAGTCATCGAAAAGTGTAAGCGAAATGTTAACGATTAGTCATTGAAAGAGGTAGGTGAAGTGTTAAGGATTAGTCATTGAAAGAGGGTAGTCGAAAAGAAATCAGGTTGTTACCTTAATGAAGGTGCCAAGGTATTGCTACTTGTATATTGTCACTAAAGCAGGAGAGCCATGCTACATTAGGGTGTAATGGTTGTCTTCTCACAACCAGTGGGAAATTTCTATCCTATCTGATGGTGTGTGGAATGGAAATCCTTCATGGTAGTGTAGTGCTGGTATTTGATTCCCATTTAGTTCACAATGGGTATTATTAGCATTATGATGGCTGGCCTCAGAATGAGATGTGTTCCTGAAAGCTGCTAAGCTGCTTATTGAAGATTACATGAGATGCTATATGAGGTTAGCTATTGCATATCTTGAGACATTTTCTGTGAAGTACATGCTCTGTACCTTATTTAGTCACGTTGAACATTGTAAGGGATATTGATTAGTGAAGTCATTCTACAGATAAGGAAATGGTGACTATTAGTTTCTGCATGAAATCTTCATCATATACATATATGTGAAATTTATCCACAACTTAAATATGTTATTGCATACTTCATGTGCTACACAAGCAAGGCTTTTGATAGACATCCGATATTAAGCAGCTTTGGTACACTCAGCCAACCTCGTTTTGAGTGTGCAACTGCAATCTGATACATGTGTTGATTTCAACACGACATGAACACCAAATTTTTGCTCATATGATTACCACCTTTATTTAATTGATTTTTGTATCTTTCTAATTGAGGAGCTAATTTTCACTTTAATATCCCGAAGTATTTTTTTTCACTTTAATACCCAGAAGTATTTTTTTTCAACTTAATACCATAAACCTTTTGTTTTTCCAAGTTACTCCCTCTGTTAGTCTCCTATCACACTTAGAGGTCACGTGGAAGCATGTGTCTAATTAGAATGCTTTTGCCATTGAACAAAACAAACATTGCTTCCAGCTTCTGAACGAAAACAATTTGTTCTTAAAAAAAAAGCTTGTCAGCTTCTTCTTCTCTCGGTTCTAACCTTCTAACCTAACCCTAACCATACCCATTCTCCCTTTACACCCATCTTCATTCACTTATTTCAGGTTTTGTTGTTGTCGCTTCTGTTTTCATACCCCTGGTTGTGCCCCCTTTCTTACCGGGACAAAACAAGGGTCGCGGTTGCCCCTGCAGAGGCCAGTAGGAATGTCCTGGCCCCTATTTTGTGCATGCAGGGTATGGGTGATTAAGGTAGCGACCCGGACCTGGGATTGCACAGGCTTATGAGGATGAGTGGGGGAGAATGAGTTAGGGATCAATTAGAAAGGAGGAGGAAGATGACTTCTCTTTAGTTAAATTTGTATGAATTAAGTCTAGGGATGAGTTGGATGATTCCGGTTTATTTTGATTAAGATTGTTTATATTCTATATAGGAATCTTATGTTCTTTTTTACGTTAAGAGAACATGAAAAGAGAGAGAGAGAGAGAGAGAGAGAGAGAGAGAGAGAGAGAGAGTTCAAGGTATTTAAGTGAAGAAATAAAGTTCATGATGACTAGTTGATAAATGTTTTTAGGTATTAAAGTGATGAACCCGATAGATCATGGTATTTAAGTGAAAACTAGCCTAATTAAGGACACCCATGTAACATACATTCCTCTTGAATAATGGAGCTCTTTAGCATAATTGACTTGGTGATAAAACTTCTTCCATGACATTAGCTAGTTAGTGGTATATCTAGTGTGGTTGAGGAAGCAAATTTGAGAATTATTGTACCTTGAATTAATTGACATGAAAGAGGGAGAGATTTGATCAATTGCTATCATCTTTGGTACCTAAGTTGAGCTTGGGGTGGCAACCAGGCCCGATCGAATTCAGGTTGACCATTAATGCTCAACCCGAAATCGACCAACTTATGTTTAGGTTAACCCTGAACGTGAGCTGTAAATGAACGGGTGAAATCCATAAATGACTAACCAATGCCTTATTCAAAAGTGGCCTACTTAATCCTTCCGTTGACCGATTAAGCAAATCGACTTCCTACTCGGCCCGCTTTATCAAATTTGAGCAATGCAAAGTCGATTTTTGCTTTAGCGGCCACAAAATTCACGGAATAGTGGTTTCACCTTAAGTGGTTTGAAAAGGTAGGAAATTTTTTCTCAACATTTGCATGTAAACATATAAGTCCCTTAAATTATTTTTTTCTTCCAAAAGTTGGTCTATTTCAATGGTAGCTTATTCCCCTTTTCTATTAATAGAATGCATATCACCTAAATATAATGTAAAAGTACCTTCTTTTCTTCATTCCTACTTATTAGAAACACCCTAAGGGGGCGTTTGGTTCAAGTTTTGTGGCTTGGGAATGGGGTTTGAATTCCTTACCCATGTTTGGTATGTTTAGGATTGGGAATGAGGAGGGAATAAGAGGGGCTTAGGGGGGAGAAGTTATTCCCATTGACTTGGGAAAGCTATTCCCAAGCCCCCCTTGGGAATAGATTTGCTTTCCTAGGAATGATGCTTGGCTATTTTGTTTGGACGGTTATTCCGTCTTTTTATTTTCAAATTTTCAACTTTTATCCCAAACATGTAAATCATCATGAAAATAATGAAAGAGTATTAAAGGAAAACTAAATAAATTAATATTTCTATTCCTTTGTAAACAAAACATGGAGATGCAAATTTTTAAAATTTTGAACTACCTATTCCCAACCTAACCAAACATGGGTATGGGAATGTTGAATTCCTTTCCCATGGGAAAGGAATTGTAAACCTATTCCTAGGAATACAAAAACTTGATCCAAACGAACCCTAAATGCCCCTGATTAAGTCAAAGTTTGGACTCAAAATTTAAAGATGTATGATACAATCTTTTACAAATTCTCCTTTCTTTTCTTGTTCCTTCCATCATCAACACCACCTTAAAAGTCCCAAATAATTAAGTGAGAGTACGCATTACATTTTTTAGAATAAACATGTGAAATTAAAGAAATCTCCTTTCTTTTCTTCTTCTTACTTCATTAGCAACAACACTTCTGTATTTGTTGAATATGGTTTCTACCACTTATACCGCATTTAATAAAATTAGGCAATAGATCTATTTGTAGATGTAGATTGTTAGAAGAGGCTACGGTTGTGGAGGTGGTGCTGAGATGAGTGACGGATTGTTGTTTAGTGGTCATGGTGGTAGTGGCGGGATGGTTGATTGGTAGTGATGGATGGTGGCTGTGGTGGGAAGCTGGTGGTGGGAGAATGATGGTGTTGGTGGTGAGAATGAGATGGGGGTGGTGATGTTGGGAAGATGATGTGAAACACTTGTACAACAATAACAAATTAATAGCTTGTTCCCTGGTCATGGAGAATGGAGGTTTGAGTCGCGGAGACATCCTCGATATACATATGGGTTGTGGCTGTGTGCACATCTCGACTCTCCCCCTCCCAAGACCTTGCATAAGTGTGAGCCTCTTGGCACTGTGACCGGGACGCTTTAGTAAATTACAAGGATTAATTTCCAAAAGGTAATGCTTTGGTTTTGAAGGTAATCTGTTCACGTCGCACATGGTTAACGTGGGATTAAGCTAATGGCAGGGGTCCAAACTTTCAAATATTTAACCTTTGGTGGTAGTTGTCAACTTCACATGCTAACTTTAGTGGTTTTATTGCAACTTACTCTTTTCTAAATGAAGAAAACTGATCTCACCTTACAAAATTTGGAATGTAGACCTAGATGTATCACATTTCTGAGTATGTTTTATGTTAATGTTAACTCGAGAAACATACTGAGGGTGTTGAGAAGCATCATACTGATGAAGTACTTAAAATATAGACGGGGGATTTTTCAAAATGGCTCACTATTTTGTTGTTTCTTTCATGTGTTAACATGTTAGGCATTGTAGTGAGAAAATATGTCATTGTACCTCCTATACGAATACGTCAATATACATATGCAGGGTTTATAACCTCAAAGAGCTTGTTAGTCCTTCTAACATGAGTGCATGTTACTGCATCTTAGGAGTGAGCTATGCCCCAAACCACAAATTTGTTTTATTTTGGAGATGATGTAGAGAGAAGGGTCCAAACGTTCATAATTCCACAAAACCCATTTATGTTTGGAACTCGTGCCTTTATGTATGAAGTCATCCTTTTCTCTTTCTAATTCTAGTTTTATGTTTTCAGGAGGAGATTATGGAAATGCAGAAAAATCAGGTAATTGATTGTTTAAAATTTAACATCAAGACATATATTGCTGAGGAAACTTATAGAATGCTGTCAAATTCACTAGTCTGATTTAACAGGATTATTGTCATCTCACGAGTATTTTTGTAGTCTCTTTAATGTGGTTGCTCCCGTTATGTCTTGGTTTGACCTTATATAACTGTGATGAGCCTTTTTCATGTTAAGTAATTAACTTAAATCTGATTGATGGTATCAACTATCAACTCTCATGATTTGCTATTGACATTAACTTAAGGGTTTGAATTTGATATTGTTTGAGGAAAGTTCATCAAGAAAAACGGAAAGCTCAAAAGTATCAACATAGCTATCAAATAATGGAGAAAGTGAAAGCCTCACTCATCTTTTAGAGACAACAAAGAAGTTCTTTCTGATATTCAGTCTCAGTTGGTGCAGTTGAATCCTCTCAATTCTGAACTCATGATTGAGGAGGAAAAAGCAATGTAGAACTACTCTAAATTGGTGCCTCAAGAGGAAAATGGGTTAGCCCAAAGGGCTAAATGTTAGTGGCTCAATGAGGGTGACAAAATCAGCACATTCTTCTATAATTCAATCAAGGCAACGAAATCAGTGAATAGTAGATGGTCCATTGATACTTCTGAGAAACAGGCTTTTAATGAAGAACTTGTTGAGCCTATCTTATACTTTGAAGAGTTGTGCAATCAGCAACACTATAGGACTGAATTCCCTTTATTGGTTCCTAGGAGAGTGATCACTGGATATTCTAATCAACTACTGATGCAAGATGTTAGTCAAGAGGATGTTAAGGGTATCACTATGTAGGATGGCCTCAATAAAGCACCAGGAACTGATGGATTCTCAGCTAAGTTCTTCAAACTTCACTGGGAGCTTCTCAATGGTGACTTCATCGCTGCCATCACTGATTTATTTAGGGAAGGCAATCTATGAGGCAAATGAATTACACTTTCATTACTCTTATTCCTAAGATTGATGGGGCTTCTAAAGTTCAAGATTTCAGACCAATTTCATGCTGCAACTTTATTTATATAGTCATTACTAAGTTTATGTGCAAGAGACTTGAGGGCATCTTCATGGAGCTTTTTTCTGAAAAATCAATCTGCTTTCGTAAGGGCAGAAGTATGATGTACAACAATTGTTGGCTCATGAATTGATCAGAGATTTTGAGAAGAGGGGAAATGGCAAATCCTGCATAAAGATAGATTTGAGAGAAGCCTGTGATACAGTTAACAGGGATTTTAACTTGTATGAGATTGGATCTGCATTGGATGAACCTCATCAGAGAACGTATTTCTAAGAAAGAGGACAACCTAGGGGATCCATTCACTCCAATAGATGACAGAGACAAGGGGACCCTCTATCTCCCTAACTTGTTTCCAGTTGCAATGGAAATTTCTAAGAAAGAGGACAAGAAAGGATTGGGGATAGTTGATATCGAAATAGGAGTTTAAAAAGCGTATGCTATATGTAAGTTGTAGCAAAAGAAGATTTTAGTCTCTATGAAATGGTCTAGGTTGGAGGTTGATCTTTGTCTACCTGGTAAAGATGATTTATTAATTTTAGTTGACCCTCCGCACTCTGCTGATATAAAAAATATAGGATGGGAAAGTTTAGAGAGTATATATGGAAATAAAATGGAAGAATGATTAAAGAGATAGGAAACGGAGGGATAGTAATCAACTTCTATTTCATCAAAGGAAAATAATATTTTAAGTGATAAGAAGCAGAGAGCAGTAAACCTTTAGTAATAAAGGTAAAAACTGGCCAACGACAGCAGCTAAAGCAAGAACAGACACCTAGGGTAGGGCTCAACTTAAGAATTTGTGCCCCTCTCTTTGACATATATTAAGGAGAGGAGGATAAGTGATGATCACAGGACAGGAAAAAGTTGCACATTAGCTCTTTTACCCCTTAAACCTCATCAACTCTTTCCCCATTGAAGCTCATTTCTGTGGTCGTGAGAATTCCACACCATTTATACAGTTTCAATGTTTTTGAAATGTTTTCTCCCCTCGTCTAATAAAACACTCTACCTTGGTTTTGTTGTTTTTTGACAACACGAGAATTCATATATCCCATATGACATGGCCAAATATACTCAGTCCTGGATTTGATTTTAATCTCAGCTACTAATATTTGCAGTTCTTTACAGTTCCCCTCATTGCGTTTGAAGACAGACTCCTATAAAGTATTGGATCATACTCGTAAATTGTAATACCTAGAATCGCGTATGTTATTCTAACAAAGATAGGATCATACTTTGGTAACTAAAATCACTTTCCTTATTTATGTTTAGGGTAATTATATGGACCCCCCCCCCCCCCCCCCCCCCCAAAAAAAACACACCCACCCACACACCACCAACCCAACCGCACCCACAAAAAAAAAAAAAAAAAAAAAACACGCCCACCCACAACAACGTTTTACATCATGGAGAAAAAGTTGCACATTAGCTCTTTTACCCCTTAAACCTCATCAACTCTTTCCCCATTGAAGCTCATTTCTTTGATTGTGAGAATTCCACACCATTTATAAAGTTTCAATGTTTTTGAAATGTTTTCTCCCCTCGTCTAATAAAATACTCCACTCTACCTTGGTTATGTTGTTTTTCGACAACACAAGAATTCATATATCCCATATGACATGACCAAATATACCCATCATGGATTTGATTTTAATCTTAGCTACTAATATTTGTAGTTCTTTACAGTTCCTCTCATTGCGTTTGAAGAAAGACTCCTATAAAAGTATTGGATCATACTCGTAAATTGTAATACCTAGAATCGCGTCCGTTATTCTAACAAAATATAGGATCATACTTTTGGTAACTAAAATCACTTTCCTTATTTATGTTTAGGCTAATTATACGGAACCCCCCCCTCCCCCCCCCCCCCCCCCCCCCAAAAAAAAGCCCCCCACCCACACTCAACGTTTTACATCATGGAGCCCCCTTCTTCCATTATAAACCTCCAACGCCCGTCAAGTCATGTACCTGTAGAGTAAAATTTTCTAGATTGACAAATTGCCTTCTTTTAACTCGAATTTGTTTTAGTCTAAGTCTTAAAACTTATAGCTCTTTGTTCTTTCCCGAATTTAAACTTATGTCCACAAATGTTCTACTTTTCTTCCAAAATTTAAACTTAAATTTGTTTTATGATATATTAGCAAACTGGATTTTTAAAGAATATGAATGAATTGCTCATATTTCATTTGCCTATTTTTACCATATAGATTTAATACATTGTAATGAAATCTAATTCACTTTGTAATCCTCATTACAATGTATGACTTTGTTATTATCAAATAGATAGTTTTACACGATTGGCAATTGGATATCTATTTCTCTACAAACTTGAGCTTTGAATTTTGTATTCTTTCCTTAGAAGCCAAAAACTCCTAGAAGGTCAACGAATCTCAGCAAGAACCTTGATTCGGTGGTTCTTACTTGGAAGTTCGATGGGAGCTCGCTTTCCTGATGACAGGATCTCGTTTCTCTGACAATAAGAGCGCGTTTCTCCGACAACATGTACATTTTCCATAATATAACCATAATTTTTAAAGATTGATATAAATTTTGGAAAGAAAGTAGAAGATTTTAATACACGTTTATCTAAGTACGAATAAACTAAAGATTATTTACCTTGATATCATAAAAAATCAACATGCGAATGATCTTTCTGTAACTTTGAACTGAATTTTGTACATTCTAATAAATATTAAGATATTTATAAGTTTTGATAATAATAATTAATAAACAAAAAATTTTAGTGCATGCTCACATCACGCTCCCAACTTTAGACTCTTTTAAGTAGTCGCGTTCCCTCGCTCCCGCTCCCGTTCCTGTCCCCGCTTTCGTCCCTGCTTCCGCTTCTGGCTGCTAAGATTCTTCCATCTTTATCAATAAATATATGTTGGGTGTTTGAATAGAGAGATATTAGCCCATATTTGAGCTTTGAAGCTTGTAAGATTCCATCTTATCCTTCAAATTTGAGCTTTAAATCTCCAAACTTTTTAATCTTTGCTCCAAACTTGAGGTTTGAATCTTCCAAACTCAAAATACACATGTTATTCAACAAAAAGAGAAATCTGTTGAATTGCATGAACATTGGGGGGCACAAGAGAATAAATTTCACAAATGTCAAAGTTTGGATGAGAATTAGGATTTAGAGGTAGCAATATTGACACTTTTCGGGGGGACAATACAAAGAAATAACGATGGAATATCCATTTGAGTTGTTGATTTGGTAGAACTTTTTGCTAGGGATTTAGGGTTTGAATTAAATTTTGGAATTTAGGGTATAATTGAATGAGTTTATGGATAAGAAGGTCTCCAATGCTCACATGGGTAAAAGAAGGGCAATTTTGTTCACAAGCATAAAATTATCCCATTTTGGCATTAACTTAATAGAATTCTTGGATCCCTAACGGCAGAAGGGGGACTCCCCGATCAAAAGATACATTATGGGGGTGTGATTATAAGCGAACAAACTTGGAAGATTTCCAGGATAATTACCTTATGTTTACCCTAATTGAGTCTCCTACTTTGCTAAAATCAGTCTTCAACCCTGGTACACCATATGTCACTATCTATTGTCAAGCTAGCTCAAGTCGGTATCAAGTATCTTACAGCATAAGTAGAGCAAGTTCTCAGATGTTCGGTTCTTGGTCTTAGTAGACTCCAACACAGGCTTGGTTAACAAATGAATATGATACTAGTTTACACTTCTTGTCAAACACACTTTTACTGAATTCATGAGGCTATAGATCATTGACTTCACGTTTTTGTCCAAAACAGATCTGACAGTTTCTATTCCTGAATCTCGCAAAATATATATATTAAGCATTATTGTAGTTATAGGTATAAGTATATACATTCACCATTCAAAGGTTTACACAATAATAGCACCTTTGAGGTGAAGTTTATGTACTGAAATCTCTAGGATAAGGTCATTCTCTCCAGCTAGTTATCTACCTTTCCTTTTCTCCACCAACATATTTAGAATTAAAAAAACAGAGTATTGTTGTTGTAATGTTATCATTGCATGCAGTAAGTGCATATCGTATTGATCTAGATATAGCCAATCTTAAAATGGAAGCTGAGGGGTGAAACCAAGGTTGTTTTAGTGAAATCTTAACCAAATAGTAGGTTTTTGTTGAACCAACTAAAAGTAAAGCGTGTTAAAGTAAGTTTTTTTTAATTAATTTCTCTATGAAAATTCATTCATAAATAATGTGCTTATATAATGAGGAAAAGCCATATAGATATATGTACTCATCTGGTCTGATGGTTAAGAAAATCAACTCCTTTTAGAGCCTCGACACATGAAGCTTTTTTTTTTCTTCCATTTTTTGTCTAGAAAGCTGTTATGTTTAGCCAGCTTCTTATTCAACTTTAAACTAAAGTGTAATGTTTTCTTTTCTACTGCCGTCTCCCGTCTCCATCTGACATCTTTCCTCCATTTCTGTCTGCCCTTTGAATATCGATTCCTCTTGTCAGCAGCATCGACACGTGGTGATGACCATCAGGCTACTCTTCTTTGCAGCCTTAGCTTTGTGATCCACACTGCAACCCGTTACATTCAAATATAATATAGAAGTTCACATACTTATGTGTTTTCGAAATTTTGTAATGCAACCCATTGCACTCGAATATTTTCTGGTTACTAGAAAACCTTAAGTAGACCCAATTTCTAGTATACCTACATGACTGCAACCCCCCCCCCCCCCCCCCCCCCCCCCAACACACACAAATCAACCCACACTCGCAAGGTCAACCGAATCCTTGGCAACGCCACTGCTTAGGTTGTTTGGTGGTTAATATGCTGTCCAGCGAAAAAGGTTCTACATCATGGTATGGTGCACCATGCTAGGGAATATTCTTTGAGCTCAGCAGTTTGATCTTCCCAGCAATTTGGTTTTTAAGTTCAGAAAACCAAATTATATTTCTGGGTTAGTTGCCCCGTGTGTAAGGGTGACTATTAGGTTTATATTTCTAATACTGCATTTCAATCAAAATATCATTGACTCTGATTTTGATAATTGAAGGTTTTGATCCAATGTCAACAGGTTATGGAGATACTCAATCAGCAGCCTGGACCTAAAAAGCGATGCTTGAGGAGGACACAAACAGGTCCTTGGTGAAATGAGGCATGGAAAGTCAGAAAGTTTAACATGGTAAATCAGTATGCTCTGGTATGAACGGTATCTGTGTACATAGATGGGAAAACATGTCTCGTCCTGTAAAGTAAGGATCAAGGGTATTTTATGTTTTAGATAAGCTTCTCCACATCCATCTGCCCTTTTGTGGTGTGATGTCCTTCTACTCTCGGTCATAAGGAAGCAGTACTCTTCTGTCAACTGCTCGGGGTGGTACTCCAGTGGTCCATTTCTTCAGAAGGATCATTCTGAAATTAGATTGTCAATGCATCAGCAGTTAACTGGGAGCTTAGACTGGTATCCCCATCGAATCCTGACGTTTCCACATCCATGGTAGAATGACGACGACGGTAGAAGTTGGGTTCGAGGGTTTTTCTTCATATATGCATGCTGATTATGGTAGAGGTTTGGGTTTGGGGTTCTTCTCATAGGTGCATGATGATTTACTAATTGGCCACCTAATCATAGATTTGTATATTTCTACCTAACCCCTCGGATAAGATTAGTCATTCGAAGAACAATCTTGTGGTTGACCTATGATCCTGTACTGCCTCCTTGTGCTCTTCCCCCCTAAGCAACGAATACTGAAACTTTTAGGAGCATCGCTGACTTAGCTCTTTGGGTCCCTTTCTGATCTTTGGACTCTCTGTAAAGTAGGTTTTTAGTGCTGAGATTGGTACTGTTTTTGAAATTGTTGGTTTAGGAGTTGAGCTGTGTTGTGTACATTTATGTTGCAGATAAATTCAAACTTATGAGTTTTGTATTCTCTCATATTGTATTCCAGAATGACTTCTTTTACAGCTGGTCTGTTGTAAAATAATTCTCCATGGTTGTAAAATATTACAGAACCTGTTGGTTTTTGTTAAGATGTGATTAGATTTAGGATTAATATTAGATTTAGGGTGTGTTTGATTGCAAGGTGGAAAACATGTGGAAAAGAAATTAGTTCTATGGAATTATTTTCCTAGGAACAAATTTTCATGGAAAATTAAATTTGGTGTTTTATTGTCATTATGTTTCATGGAAAATGACATTTTCCTCCTATGGGTTGGACAAGTTTCATTTTTCACCATTTTAGAAGAAAATATGAAAAATGGTATTTTTTTTGAAAAATAATTTCATGGAAAATGTAAGCTATCAAACACTACAATTGGTGGAAAATTTGTGATGAAAATATTTTTCATGGAAAAAAAATCAATCAAACACAGCCGTAAGTCTTATTTTTTATTTCTCCTATTCGAATATAGATTCCTTGTCCTATGATCTATGTTCCATTCTCCATCTAACATATATTCATAGTTGTATGTGTTTGAAGGGATACTAGATATCGTAGAATAGTATTTTTCTTCTCTCCATTTCATCATATGGCAAGGGCTATATATATAGGGATAAGGGGCAACCCAAGGGTCATGAGTTACATAACCCAAGGGTCATGAGTTACATGATCCCAAGGGTCATGTGTAACTCATGACATAATGGTGAATAGTAAGGGTTTCACAACACTCTCCCTTATTCATCCATTTCCTTGGATCCACTTATGAAATACTTCAGGATTCAATAAGCTAATGGGGTGGATACTGCTGGATCCAGAGTAAACTTGGTTTGTCTCATTAAAACCTTGGCTGTGGAAAACCCAGTGGAAAAAACGATCAGTCCTAAGGAAAAAGAGTACAATCCTATAGTTTTACTCCCCCTCATCTATACAAGCTTTAGGCTTCAGGTCTTTTAGTTGCCTCATCCCTATTCCTCTTACAAGCTTTACAAAAGTACATCGTGGCAGTGTTTTGGTAAACAAATCTGCTAAGTTATTACAAGATTGAATTTGTTGTATTTTGACTTGTTCCTTCTCTTGAAGGTCGTGCGTCCAGAAGAATTTGGGGGATATGTGCTTCGTCTTGTCATTCTTTATGTATCCTTTCTGAAGTTGAGCTACGCATGCTGCATTATCTTCAAAAAGGGTAGTAGGCTCAAGTTCACCAGTCTTCAGGCCAGTAGATGCCAAAATGTGCTGAATGACGGAGCGAAGCCAAACACACTCCTTGCTTGTTTCATGGATTGCCAGGAGTTCAGAATGGTTGGATGAGATAGCCACACTGGTCTGTTTGACGGACCTCCAGGAGATAGCCGTACCACCGAAAGTAAACACAAATCCAGTTTGTGATTTCTCTGTGTGGGGATCTGATCTATAACCTACATCTGAATAACCAAGTAAAGTGGAAGACCCACTATTCGGGTAATATAGTCCTAGGTCTATAGACCCTTGGAGGTAGCGCAGAAGATGCTTCACTCCATTCCAGTGGCGCTTTGTGGGCGCTGCACTGTATCTGGCTAATAAGTTAACTGAAAACGCTATATCAGGACGCGTACAGTTAGCTATATAGAGTAGTGCCCCAATGACACTTAGGTAAGGTACTTCAGGACCTAATAATTCCTCCCCCTCTTCCAGTGGACGGAAAGGGTCCTTCTTTACGTCCAATGATCGAACGACCATTGGTGTACTAAGGGGATGGTATTTATCCATGTGGAATTGTTTAAGTAATATTCGTGTATATGTAGATTGGTGTAATAGGATACCACCCTTTAGGTGTTCGATCTGTAAGCCAAGACAATACTTTGTTTTCCCTAGGTCTTTCATTTCAAAAGTTGTCTTAAGGATTTCAGATATCTCAGTGATCTCTGCAGGAGATCCAATGAGATTTAAATCGTCGACATAAACGGCGACTATAACAAATCATGTTCCCGATCTTTTTATAAAGATACACGGACAGACTTTATCATTAGTAAATCCTTGCGTAGCAAGAAACTCACTTAGTCTGTTATACCACATTTTTCCTGATTGTTTAAGACCGTACAATGATCTTTGTAACCTTACAGAATAGGTGTTCCGAGGTCTATATGTTTTCTCTGGTGAAATTTTATATCCTTCAGGGAGTTTCATATAGATATCTTTATCTATATTGCCATAAAGATATGCAGTCACAACGTCCATGAGCTGCATTTCTAGGCTTTTCAGAGAAGATAGGCTGATCAGGAATCTGAAGGTATTCCCATCCATGACCGGAGAATATGTTTCTTCATAATCTATTCCCGGTTTCTGGGAGAAATCTTGTGCTACAAGGCGTGCTTTGTAGCGCACAACTATGTTGTGTTCATTTCTTTTTCTTGTGAAGATCCATTTATATCCCACAGGTTTTACACCTTCAGGTGTTTGGACTACTGGTCCAAAGACTTCGCGTTTCAAGAGTGAGTCTAGCTCTACTCCTATTGCCTCGTTCCACTTTGGCCAATCGCCTCTGCGTTTACATTCCGCTAGAGACCGTGGATCGATGTCATCGTCATTTTCAGTGACGTGAACGGCAATATTGAACGAAAAATCGTCGTCGACGACTGTGCTTTTTCTGTTCAGTACCTCTCCAGTACGTACATAATTTAATGATATTTCTCATGTTTGTTCCTCTTCAGGGGAAACTAGGAGGGGAGAGGTAGCTGATCTGAGCTCAGCATCCTGTGTTGGGATCTTCTTAATTTCTCCAGGGTTTTTTCTTTTACGAGGGACTTTGTCTCTCGAACCTGGTGGGCGTCCTCTTTTTAATTGAGGTATTGCCATTTCTGCTGCCGGCGGATTGCATCCATCTTTGGGGATGTCAATCCTAGCTGGCGTGTTGGCAGCAGGGACGTGTGATCTGACAATCTTCTGGTTGTCAGTAAATGTATCCGGAAGTAGATGTACAGTGTTCTGAAGATGTAATATCTTCAGGATCTCATCTTCACATTGACTTGTACGCGGATCAAAATGAGACAAAGTTTTTGTGTCCCAAGAAATTGTCTTAGAAGCTTCTGGCTTCTTAGACTGTGTGCCCAGTTTAGGAAATAATCCTCCATCAAACTCACAGTCACCAAGACGTGTCTTAAATACGTCACCCGTCAGGGGTTCTAGGTATCTAATTATAGAGGGTGAGTCAAACCCAACATAGATACCTAATCGACGTTATGGACCCATTTTGGTCCTCTGTGGGGGAGCAATGAGGACGTAAATAGCACAACCAAGAACTCTCAAATGAGAGATATTTGGAGGTGAACCATAAGCGAGCTGCATCGGAGATAGAATATGACCTCCAGAAGGCCGTATTCTAATAAGTGATGCGGCATGCAATATAGCATGACCCCAAGCTTCCACAGTCAACTGTGACTGCATCAACAATGGACGAGCAATCCATTGTAATCTCTTAATAAGAGATTCTGCTAACCCGTTCTGGGTGTGAACATGAGCTACAGGATGTTCAACTTCGATGCCAGTTGCTTGGCAATAGTCTTGAAAGACCTGTGAGGTAAATTCACCCGCATTATCAAGTCTTAATTTTTTGATATGGTTATCGGAGAAATGAGTCCGCAACTTAATTATTTGTGCCAATAGCTTAGAAAAAGCTAAGTTGCGGGTGGACAAAAGGCACACATAAGACCATTTAGTAGATGCATCGATAAGTACCATAAAGTACCTAAATGGACCACTTGCGGGGTGAATAGGTCCGCAAATGTCTCCATGAATTCTCTCTAAGAAGCTAGGAGACTCTAGTCCCACTTTCAAAAGGGATGGTCTCGTTATAATTTTGTCTTGAAAATAAGGTAGACACGAGTAATCATACTTCTGAAGAATCTTCAGGTTCTGCAGGTTGTGTCCACTGGATTGGCTTATGATTCGTTTCATCATAGCTGATCCTGGGTGACCCAGTCTATTATGCCAAAGTTTAAATTTTGGCGATGAATGACACTTCTGGTGCACAATCATGTTAGCTTATGTTGATTGAATATGAGTATGATAGAGACCCGACGGGAGTCCCTTGAATCGTTCTAAGATAGTTTTTGAACCATCTTTTAGACGAGTAACATACAGATATTCTGCCTCATTTATTTCATTTGTTTCTAAGTGATATCCGTTTAAACGAATGTCCTTGAAACTTATGAGGTTCCTACTTGATTTAGGAGAGAATAGTGCATTTTTTATTATTAGTCTTGTTTTATTTGGGAGCAATATAATTGCTTTACCAGATCCTTCTATTATGTTTGATAGTCCTGATATCGTAATAACGGGACCGTCATAATCATATAAGCTATAAAAATAGCTTTTTTCTCGAAGGATTGTGTGCGTCGAGGCGCTGTCCACAAGGCATTCACACTTCATCTATAGATCTATGAAAAAACAACAACAAACCATCGTAATTAAAACAACAGTTTTGAAATAAAATTTTTGTTTAAAAAAAATTCTCTTATATCGATCGACGGGCCGATATAGAGAGGTCAATAAGTTGCTTGCAAAAATGCATAATTTATAAATACAATTTGAGCAAAAAAAATAATATTCGGTCATCCCCTTTCGGTAGCTCTACGTGAATATGACCAGGCGGGAAAATGAGGGAGGAAGGTCACCGGGGACCAATTAAATACCAAGCCTCAAGTTCTTTCTGACATCATACCCAAATAGGTGAGCCTATTCGGAGAGACTTCGTAAAATTTTCTTTGTCAAATGTAAGAATAAATATCATTTTTCAAAAAATTTAAAAGAGAAGCATAATATGAAAATGCGGCAACAAGTTTTTAAAAGCATGAAATAAGATAGTGGCTCCAGTCGAGTAGGTCGTCGTTCTCGAAGTCTTCCGCCGAGAACTGAGTAGACGGCTGCTTTTCTACCAGATTTGTTTCAACTTGAGACTTCTGGCTCGCTTGATACAGATTTTATAGATGTCGCGGGGTGCGACAGTTTCTGGACCAGTGTCCAGTCATGCCACATTTGTGGCATTTGTCCTCCCAATTTTTCTTGGGAATGGACATCAATTCTGTGGTCTTCTTCCACTTCTTCTTTGCCCCACTTTTGCTGCTCTGGGGATGAAAGTTGTTCTGGGGTGGACTTCTGGCCGGCCTCTTATGGCATTCCCCATGTTAGATCTGTCCTTATTTTTCTTATGCTTCTTGGAAGAAAAATGAGCTTCTGGGAGAGGAGCTGAGCCTGCAGGGCGTAGGTTATGAGTGGCCAAGAGAAGTTCTCTGTTTTGCTCTGCCATCATCAGGGTGGAGTGCAATTCAGAGTACTTTTTGAACTTTCGTTCACGGTACTGTTGTATGAGGATTGCGTCCTTCTCGTGGAAGGATGTATAAGTTTTTTCCAACATGCGATACTCCGAGACTTCTTCACCACACAACTTCAGGCGTGAGGTGATATTATGGAGAGCTGAGTTGTACTCAGCTACGGACTTAAAGTCCTGAAGTCGAAGGTTTTCCCACTCATACCTTGCACGTGGGAGGATTACATCTTTTTGATGTTTATAGCGGTCCTCCAGTGCAGTCCACAATTCCTTTGGGTCTTCTACAGTGAGGTATTCGGCCTTCAGGGTCCGATCAATGTGTCTCCTGATGTAGATAATAGCTTTCGCCTTATCTATATCAGAGACGTTCACTGTAGAAACAACCACAACAGTGTCTGCTGTATTTACCGTACCAGTGGCCGGAGCCGATGGAAGAGGAGTTGAAATTATGGCTAATAAGTCCTGGGCACGTAAGTGGAACTTCAGGTCCACGTGCCAGCTCAAATAATTTTTTCCAGCAGCATCTAGTACTTCGAAATCGACACTCGCTATTTTGACCATTTTATCTATCATATGAAAAATATGCATAAATTAAAATTAAATATTTATGCATAATCATAAATGTTACAGAGCTCATAAAAATACCACGGTATCCAAAAGCTGCTGACGCTTTTTGAAAAGCATTAGCAAAATCCAAACAAGGCCTACACTGCTAACGTACATCTAATATTAAAGATAACTTCTTCCGTTGTATTCTAACAATTAAAAGCTCCCAGTTGTGAACTAGTGGGCATGCCAAGATTCTTATTGATGTTCAGCAACCATTCATCTATATTTGTATAGTGTTATCTGTACCAGTAGCTAATATGTTCAGTTATAGATAAATATCTATGTTGATGGAGATGGCAGGACAACATTTCTCGTGTCAGTGCAATATGGGTTTTAGTATCTTTTATCCTAATTTTATTTGATGCTCATGCTTTGATTGAAGAAACTATCTTCATCGAGCTCTACGAACCAAAGCAAAATGGATGTTTCATCCAATGATCAAACTATAGGCAAGGAGACTTACTGTAAGTTGCAGCGTCAATTAGCAATATAAAGAATATCACTCTTAGATTGTTAGATATATATTGCTAATTTTCATTCAAACAATTAATTTGTAAAATTTTTTTTTTTAAGAAGTGTTACCAGCCTTTGGTCGGATCGACTAGGGAAAAAAAGGAAGGATGACGTCGAGATCTGGACGTCGATTCTCCTTGCTTCAGCAATCGTGCTAATAACGTGTTTGAAGGGATACTAGATATCATAGAATAGTATTTTTCTTCTCCCCATTTCATCATATGGCAAGGGCCATATATATAGGGATAAGGGGCAACCCAAGGGTCATGAGTTACATAACCCAAGGGCCATGAGTTACATGATCCCAAGGGTCATGTGTAACTCATGACATAATGGTGAATAGTAAGGGTTTCACAACAGTATGATTTTTTTTACATGATCTATTAATAAAATTAATATTATTGATTTGCTTCATGGTATCAAAAGTTTAGGGTTTTTTCAAACTGAGGCATTGCCATCCGTCAATTTCTTCTGTTACGAACAGAAGTCCAATTTTTCATGTCAAAAATTTTCGGGCCCCTCGAGAACCACTGCCGCCTAAGTAAACATTGCCGTCCACTATGACCGGACTATATCGATGTTTCCACCGACATCAGATTCATGTGGAAGGTAGCTGCTGTTGAAGCTCGAGGAGTACATTCCACCACCATCACTGCTACTCGCCGAACTTTTTTTTTGCCGAACCTTTTTTTTTTCCGAGGTCAGAGGAGAGAAGAAAGAAATAGAAGAGAGTACAAAAAAAAGAAGAGAGATGGTTGCAACCTTTTGATGGTTTGGAGCTCGTACTTAGGCTTCGTTTGGTTCGCGGAATGGAAGGGAAAGGAAACCAATTTTTTGTTATTTTCTTTCCTTTGGGAAACTTTAATTCTCATTGATTTTTCTTTCCGATGTTTGGCAATGCCAAGAAATTTGGAAAGGAAAGTGAATACTTCAATGTAAGAAAGTGATTTCTTGTTTGGATGGATTGAATCACTTTTCTCCTAATTTTTCTTCCATTGGGAATCACTTTCCTTTCTTTCTCAATTTCTTTGGCACCCAAACATAGGAAAGTAATCACTTTCCTTTCCCAATCCGAAGATTTTGCGAACCAAACGTGGCCTAAGTGTAATCTTACTTGGAAGGCTAGCATCTTACACGCTTCTTTAATTTTATTTTATTCAAATTCTAAATCTATTTTTGCATTAAATATAACAATAACTGGAAATTGCTGAGAAATCCAGTTTTGGGGTTGGTTTTTATGAAAAATCCACCCGCAGGATGGGTTTTATGAAATGCCCAAAATTATATATTTTCACGTTAAATATTCCAAGATTCCCTTTAGATGCTCTGTATTTACAAAATTGTCATTTTGATAATACCTTAACTACCCCTTTGCACAAACTCAGATCTAGATTTGGATTGCGATTCTCGTCTTCTTTTTCTTTTTCACGAGAGATCTGAATTTCATTGCTCTCATCTTCAGCAGAGATCGCAAAGATCGTTCGTAGTTCACTATGCTTTTCTTCAGTCGAACTTCGATCATCGCTCATCATCACCTTCCTGGAGAGATTTGAAATTTTTCGGTGATTAGGTCAATTGTGGAGAGAAGATCTTCTTCTTCTTTTCCATAAGAGTTAGCATCGTTTTGAAATAAGAACGAAACTCTTTATTCCTGACAATTTTTTTCTAAAAAAACAAAAAATTAGGTTTCTGTCAACTGTTCTCCATCATTCTCCGTCATTTTAACATGGAGAATTGATTCTCCGTAATTTTAACACGGAGAAAGACCATTCTCCATGATTTTAACACGGGGAATGGTCATTCTCCGTGATTTTAAAAACGGAGAATGGTCATTCTCCATGATTTCTAATACGAAGAATGACCATTCTCCGTGTTAAAACCACGGAGAATGGCTATTCTTCGTGTTAAAATGACGGAGAATGGACATTCTCCGTCATTTTAGCACGGAGAATGACCATTCTCCATGGTTTTAACACAGAGAATGGTCATTCTCCGTGATTTTAAGAACGGAGAATGAGTTAAGAACGAAGAATGACAATTCTCCGTGGTTTTAACACGGAGAATGACTATTCTCCATGTTAAAATGACGGAGAATGGCCATTCTCCGTCATTTTAACACGGAGAATTGATTCTCCGTGATTTTAACAAGGAGAATGACCATTCTCCGTGATTTTAAGAATAGAGAATGGTCATTCTCCGTGATTTCTAATACGGAGAATGATCATTCTCCGTGTTAAAATGACGGAGAATGGACATTCTCCGTCATTTTAGCACGGAGAATAGCCATTCTTCGTGGTTTTAATACGGAGAATGGTCATTCTCCGTGTTAAAACCACGGAGAATTGCCATTCTCCGTGTTAAAACCACGGAGAATTGCCATTCTCCGTTCTTAAAATTACGGAGAATGACTATTCTCCGTCATTTTAACACGGAGAATGACAATTCTTTGTGGTTTTAACACGTAGAATGACCATTCTCCGTATTAAAATGACGGGTCGTTTTAACACGAAAAATTGATTCTCCATGATTTTAACACGGAGAATGACCATTCTCCGTGATTTTAAAAAGGGAGAATGGTCATTCTCCGTGATTTTTAATACGGAGAATAACCATTCTCCGTGGTAAAATACGGAGAATGGTCATTCTCCGTGTTAAAATTGTTAAAATGACGGAGAATGGACATTCTCCATCATTTTAGCATGGAGAATGGTCATTCTCCTGTATTTTAACATGGAATTCATATCTCTACGGAGAATTGGCCAATGATATAGTCCTCCCAGTCAAAAGTTATAGTCCTCCAAAGCTTACCACGGAGAATGACCATTCTCCTGCATTTTATGGCCAGTTGAAACTTTGGAGGACTATAACTTTTGACTGGGAGGTCGAAACGAGGTCCGATTTGTCGCAAAATGAGCATATTTTCGAGGAGCTTGAGATAAACCGCCCCACCGTTTGTCGGCCTTCCAAAATTTTAGAATCGCAAAAAAAATAATGTTTGGACCTCCATTTTAACAGTTTTACCATTTGTCGGCCTTTCCAAAAAATTTCGACGAGTTTTTGAAAGAAGGTTTGAAGATTTTGGAGGAGAAAACATAGATTCGAAACTGAGCGGCGTATGGAAGAAGAGGAAGTATCAAAACGTTTTTTTTTCTAAAGAGTAGGTTTCGGGGGTGTTTTCAATAAATTAGAAAGGCAAAAAGGTCATTCAGAACCCCCTTTATATATTTTTCGCTAATTCTGGACACGCGATGAAATATTATTTTGCGGTAGATTTTACATAAAAACTTTTACAATTTTTGGACATTTCATAAATTTTCCCTAATATTAATGTGTGCATGCATGAAGCGAGGAGTGCAGGATGACATTTTTGGAGTGTCAATAATGTTAATACAAGTGTAGATTTGGAATTTAAATGATAGTAAAAATAAATTAAAGAGCAGTGCATGATGACATTTTAGGAGTGTCAATAACGACATTAAAAAAACCGAAAAAACTATTTTACCCGCAGGCAAGCGGGAGAAAAGCTATTTTGCTCGCAGACGGGTCAGTCCGTCCGCCTGTGTGTCACTTCCCCATTGGCCTCTCCCTTGTTAAAGCGGGGCCCACGCCAGTGCCTTGCCAATGGGGAAGTGCCACGTGGCGGGCGGGTGGTACGTCCACGGGCCAAATAGCAAGGTTGCAAAAAAGAAGAAGCTAAGTTAGTCTATTAGCAGGTACGAATTATTCCATCATAGGAATTTGATTGTTAGGGACATTTTTCCATTAATTATCCCGTCCAAATACGACGTATTTAAAATGTTTTAAGGACAATTGTCCCATTAATTATTTCGTCAATAGGAATTAATTTTTTTGTTGTGCTTCGTTTGGTGAGATTAGTCTAGTGAAACTAGACAACTGTCTATTTTTAATATGGAACATTATGTGTGTAATCACATGCTCTATTCCAATAATTTAGGTGTAAACCCCTAATTTTTGGTTTTTTCTAAGGGCACTACATTTGTTACTTGGGGACAGCCCTTACTTGGGGACAGTCCAAGGATGTGAAAATTTTGCTGGGGGGCACCCACAATTTGTTTGGGAACAGCCCAAAAATTAGGGCAGAGGGAGGGGGCGAGCAGCAACAGCAGGGGTGACATGGGCACGGGGGCTGGGGGGGGGGAGCGGAGGCTGGGAGGGGGCGAGGTGGGCGGAGGCGCACTGGTGGACGGAGGCAAGGTGGTGGCGGGCGACGCTGGGGTGGCATGGGCGCGGGGGCGAGGTGGGCGGAGGCGAGGTGGTGGCGGGACTGGACGGCCTCCTTCGCGAGGAGGCGCCGCTCCCTGTAGCTAGGTGGTGGCGGGACTGGACGGCCTCATTCGCGAGGCGGCACCGCTTCCTTTCTTTCTTCTTCAATCTTTCTTTTATTTCTTTCTCGGTGGCTTTTTGTTTAGCTGTCTTCGTCCACTGGGATTGCAACTAGGTTGACAGTCTTCCTTTATGTTAGGACTGCCAACAAGTTGGCAGTCCTCCTTTATGTGAGGACTGCCACTAAGTTAGCAGTCCCACTTGCTGGAGAAAATTGGGCTGTCCCCAAGTAAAAAAATGGGTGGCAAACTTGTAATTTTTTTGAACTAATTGTTAGTCCCGAGGCGTGGATATAGATGGAAAATAGGAGTTCAGCAAGCCTACACAGTAGGTGCCACAAATGAGGAGTTTAGCAAGCCTACACAGTAGGTGCCACAAATGAGATATATCTCTAGAACAAAGTTAGGCCTCCCTACTCAGTAGGTGCCTTAAAACATGAAGAATGAGTTACAGAGAAACAGAAGAAGAAGAAGAAGAAGAAGAAGAGGATTAAATCTGCTGGGGTGTAAAAACACCGTTGCTCAAAGCAAGATTCGCCTCTATACGATCCGCTTCCAGGAACCAGCAAGTTCAAGAGAACTTCTGGAACGCTCGTTAGTCAATATTTGTGACTTGAACGGGCTTCCTGAACTTTACGGAGTCCCTTAACTCTCTTCTTTGGTGCATCTTGGAAAGGAGGCAAGGGGGCTCTATTTACAGAGTAGAGTGAGGCCTCACCATCTCTCATATCCGATGTGGGACTAAAACACCAATACTCTAAAATAGAGTTTGATGTTTTACATCATCCCACAATCAACATAATCGAGTGCTAGCCCACGCCTTCCCTCCGAACACTCTCGTGCATGCACGAGACAACCTGGAGTCCGTGTCGAGTTCGAGCTCGCACAACAAAAATCAAACTACGTCCTTGTTGGAATTAATCATTTTCTCTTAGTAAAATCACCCACATGGCTTCCTCCTTAGGGTCACCACCCCATATGCATATCCCAACAACACATACTCATATATGTTGAGATAACTCATGGTACTTTTCCAATGTGGGACTAAACTTTACAAAGCATGTTAAGAGCAAGCTCTCTTCATGTCAAGGAGCAAGAGCACAATAATCCCCCATATATCTCATCATATATATGTGTCTAGGGTTGAGCGTTCTCCACAGTAACTGTCCATTTTGCATTAGGATAGATGTCGCTGACGACTTGAATCTTCCCACATGGGTTAAATAACAATGCGATACAAGAATGGACTATGCCTTGAATTCTGCACCACAATTGTAATTCTTCCCACTCACAAAGTGTAGTTACATGTGCTTCTGGCTGCACATTAAAGACCCTATGCCAGCCTGGTTTCGGTGTATATATTTTGGGCATCTACAAGTTTACCATCAAGAGAGGGCCTGTATCTCTATCAATACACTCTAGGTGAGTTCTTTTAAAGAGTCCTTGGCATGAAGCCTTGCGCTTCCGTGCGGTGCTACGTCGCTATGACATGGCTTAAAGCCGAGGCTTTATCCCTAACTGGGTACCTCATCGTAGAGTCATACTACTGTAGCATGAGGTCGCAAGCCTCTTTGTAGTGCCAAACTACCCAGCATGAAGCCTTGCGCTTCCATGCGATGTTACGCCGCTATGACATGGCTTGCGAAGCCGAGGCTTTACCCTACCTGGTACCTCTTCGTGGTGTCATGCCACTGTAACATGAGGACACTGACCTCTTTGTAGTGCTGTCTACCACTCTTCATTTATAATATACAACATTAGGCTACCTGCCTATAAGCGGTGCTACGCCGCAGTGACATGGCTTGTTAAGCCGAGGCATTACCCCTACCTGGGAACCTCATTGTGGTGTCACCCTACTGTAGCATGGAGTCCATGAGCTCTTTTGTAGTGCTACGCTACCGTGCTTCCTGTAAAGCACAACAGACATTCACTCTGTCTGAGAACTCATTAAGGCATTTAAGCCATCCTCTCCACATGACATGTTCTCCGCAGAGAACTATAGTAAACAACAGTGGTTTTGGGTCCGTAACCCTTCCATGTTCCCAAGAACAAGTACCCACTGTCACCTGATAGTTTTCCAGTCAGTGGTCCTCCCTTGAACCGAAAGTTAGATGTCTAGTAGATTTCTCTTTGAACTAATAACATAAAACTTTATGGTAGGATTACAAAAACATACTATCAGAATGCCTTCAAGCCCATCTTCCCTGCTGTGTCTTCAACCAGCTGACGCTTGAGGCCCTTCGTGAACGGATCCGCCAGGTTCTCCTGACTCCGAACATCGATTACTGCAATGACACCTCTCTTGATAAGATCGTTCACTGCCCTATGCTTTAACCGCACAGTTCTTTTCTTTCTGTTGAAGAGATCATTTGATGCCACCGCCGCAGTCGCTTGGTTGTCGCAGTATATCGGAATTATCGATATCGACGCTCCAACCACTGGAAGATCATACATGAGCTTCCGAAGCTATTCTGCTTCATCTGCTGCGGTATCAAGTGCAAAGAACTCAGATTCCATAGAAGACCGCAAGTGCATAGTCTGCTTCTTCGACTTCCACGATATAGCAGCTCCACCTATTGTGAAAATGAATCCACCAGTGGACCTCTCACTCTCTAACTCTGAGCACCAGCTGGCATCACTGAAGCCTTCTACTACCGACGGCTCTTCGCTGAAGTGCAGTGCATATGTCTGTGTCTTCTTGAGATATCTCATAATACGTTTCACAGCTTTCCAGTGCTGAACGCCTGGATTGCTTGTGAATCGACTCAGCATTCCCACAACAAAAGCCATGTTAGGCCTAGTGGCAGTAGTAGCGTACATCAAACTTCTGATGACGCTAGCGTACTCCAATTGCCTGACACTTTTCTTCGAGTTTGGCTCCAGGTTCTGATCACTTCGGCACGGCGTATCAATTATGGGAAGATCATGATATCCGTATCGAATGAGCATCTTCTCAATGTAATGAGATTGTGACAGTGCCAATCCAGTGTCCGTCCGGATGATCTTGAGTCCCAAGATAACATCAGCATCCCCCAAGTCCTTCATACTGAACTTTGTCCAGAGGAACATCTTTGTCTCAGTGACACAGCTTATATCCGTACCTAGGATTATCATGTCGTCCACGTACAGACAAACGATGACTCCTCTTCCGTCAGCAAATTTAGTATAGACACATTTGTCTGTTTCGCTGACCATGTAGCCGTTTGATCTGATAACTTTGTCAAACTTCTCATGCCATATTTTGGGAGCTTGCTTTAAGCCATTTAGAGATTTTACCAACTTGCAGACTTTGTCTTCTAGGCCTCTAATGACAAATCTTTCTGACTGTTACATATAAATCTCCTCGGTCAGCTCGCCATTCAGGAATGCTGTTTTCACATCCATCTGATGTATCACCAGTTTGTGTATTGCTGCAAGGGCAATCAACAATCTGATGGTTGTCATCCGTGCTACTAGAGCATATGTGTCAAAGTAGTCGATCCCCTATTTTTTGAGAAAATCCCTTGGCCACTAGCCTGGCCTTGAACTTGTCAATGGTTCCATCAGCTTTCATCTTCTTCTTGAAGATCCACTTACATCCGATGGGTTTTGCTCCTTCGGGTAAATCAACTAACATCCATGTGTTATTAGAGGTAATTGAGTCAATTTTATTGTCTATTGCCTCCTTCCATAAGATAGCATCTCTGGTCTTCATCGCCTCATCATAGATAAGCAGATCTGCTTTCCCATGATAGGTGACGAAGTCATCTCCGAAGCTCTTCGGCCTCCTTGCTTGCTTTGTCGACGGCTCAGCGAGTTCTGGTTCAATTGTTGTTTCTCTACCAACAACTTCATCTTGGATTACTGGTTCATATGAGACCTCAGTCTCATTTGCAACTACATCATTCTCTGGAATATCTGGAAGAACAATGTTTTTATGTTGTGCAAACTTGTCTTCAAAGTATTCAGCATCGCGAGATTCGATGATATGATTTGACTCAATATCAAGAAATCTCCTGGCATTACTCTTCTTGACATATCCCAAGAAGATCGCCTTCGTTTCTGAATCTTCATATCTGGGAGCTTCACATAAGCCAGACACCCCCACACTCGAATAAAATTTTAATTGGGTCTGACTTTGAACCAGAGTTCATGAGGAGTTATGTCAGAAGTTGCATAGGGCACTCTATTCAGAATGAAAGTGGCCGTTAATGCAGCTTCTCCCCAGTAACATTTTGGAAGACCTGCAGTTATCAGCATTGAGTTCATCATTTCTATCAACGTTCGGTTCTTCCTCTCTGCTACTCCGTTAGATTGAGGAGAATACGGAGCAGTAGTCTCGCAGATGATTCCATGTTCTTTACAGAATGATGCGAATTCATGAGACCGATATTCTCTGCCTCGATCACTTCTCAACCTCTTGAGTTGTTGTCCAGTTTGCCGTTCAGCTTCGGCCCTGAACTCCTTGAAATTCTCGAACGCTTCGTCTTTATATTTGAGCAAGTAGACAAATGCGTACTTAGAGAAGTCATTGATGAAGGTTATGAAATACTTCATCCTGGCTTTTGTAGAGAATTGTTTGAAGTCACAGATATCGGAGTGTACCAACTCCAGAATATCTGTGCTTCGATTGACCCGATAAAAGGGTTTTCTAGTGATCTTAGTCTGAGCACATACTTCACACTTCTCTACCTTACCCCCACATTTGGAGATAAGTCCTAGACTAGACATTTTGTGTATTCTTTTACAATGAACATGTCCTAGCCTATTATGCCACAACTCAAGAGAATAGTCAGAAAGAGCGATTGCATTTATTTCATTAGACTGGTTTACAAGCTGAATTTTAAACATCCCTTCGGTTTGAAAAGCCTTTCCGAAGTATGTTCCCTTCTTGGACATCACCATCTGACCAACATTAATGTCCATCATCAAACCTGAGTTGCTAAGGATTGCCTGATCTCTATGCGCCGGCCACCAGTACAACTTCTGCAAATAATGACAAATAAAAACAAATGAGCAAATAATTAAGAAATGTTGTAAACAAAGACAATATTATTTAGACATACCTCAAGCATCTCGAGCCAATTGAATCGTCTATCAACTAGGATGTCCCCGAAGTTCAGATAGGGACCATGGAATTGTCGACGCATCAACTCTCCCAAATCTCTACCAACCTGGACCGGAAAGAACATGGAAAAAACAAAACAATGTACGATTAGATAATAAATAGAGTATGAATAAATGTGTCTACTAATACTAGTATACTTACGTCGTTCCATCGACCCACAGCTCGGTACGAGTGATATTGGCTGGCCGCTCTGGCAGGGTAGGAGGGTCTGGAAATCCAGGTCGACGTATGTACACTCCACAGTCGACCAAAAGGCTAGGATATGAGTTCGTCGCAGTAAGAGTGACAGGTGTAGTCTCCGACGTAGAAGATGGGACACCAGCACCGATAGTATTAGATGCTGAAGGAATATCAGGGCTAGCTCTGCCGACTGAAGAACGAGTGAACGACGGAGATAAGCCATCCTCCTCATCAACCAAATCGTCCTCGCTAACTCCTCTGCAATCTGTAACCGGAGTACTAGGAGGAGCAGGAGTACAAGGACGGGTCGACCTAGATCCTCGAAGTCGACGTGGACGGCCTCGTCCTGCCATAGGTAAATCTGAAAGAAATAAAAAATAATGTGATGATACAAATAATCAATGCAAATCTAATAGAAATTAAATAAAGGTGTGTTGATACAAATAATCAATGCAAATCTAATAGGTAATACGTACTAATCATCTTCATCTTCTTCGTAATTCGAATCTTCATCACCTTCATCTTCTTCATTTTCACTATTACTTCCACTTTCACCTTCACCTTTAAATTCTTCCTCCTCTTCGATACGTCCATTTCAGACTCCTCATCTACATGATGTAAGTCCTCTATGTCAAGCTCTTCGTAAACTATATCATCCTTTACAGCAATGTCAACCTCCATGTCATCAATGCCAGCTAAACTTATATATGTTGGTTGAGGCATGACTACCTTATCCTCCTGGTATGCTTGATCTCCAATATTATATGAATTTCTTACTTTAGTTTTGCATACAGTCCACCAATCACGAGTCGTGCGTCGTCGACTAGGATAATTCGTGTAGTACACTTGGACCGTTTGACTAGCCAACACAAATGGTTCGAAACCTATATATCTTTTTTCGTGTTTTATATCAATAAATCCAAACTGTTTGTCAATTCTCTATCCTTGCTTGGGTGTTGTGTCGAACCAATCACATTTGAACAGCACAATTTGGGTATCAAAAGAGTAATCCAACTCTACAATATCTCTTAGAACATCGTAATAGTCAAATTCTGGATCGACGTCGTAGAATGAACCCCTTACACAAACTCCAGAATTCTTTGTGGAATTAGCCCCTCATCGACAAATGAGTGATTGATAGGCTTATCTGTGGTTCTAAATTTGAAGCCATTGATGGTATATCCATCCCAACATTTTGCCCTCTTGCTTGGTCCGATAGCTAGTGCTCGAAGTCTTTCATTGGTCAATTGTGTGCCAGGACGAAAAATCGAAAACATCACGTTTCATAACGTCATTAGGACAAAAGCCCTTTCTTCGGTCAATTGAATTTAGAATAGTTAAATGATACTAATCTTTACATAGTTATGGAACCACGACGAAAATTTTCTGTCAACCACTCTATTAAGATTATTATCATCAATGCTAGGTCTCTCCATTTTTATCTCAGCTCTAAAAATACTATGATAAAAACGAGAAAAGTTAGTAAAATTTGTACAAGTATATCGCAAAATTGGAGTATAACATAGCAAAATTATGTCTCTTACTTCTCTATATCTTTTATCTCCTCTATACCACTATTTAGGTAGATATACCGATAAGCGGCTTCAAACTCATCGTCCTCCAACCACCGTAACTTAGAAGCACTTGTAGGCTTGCCACCAACATTGAAGATAGTGCGGATTCCACGATTCGGTTCATCGACCTTACCTTCATCATTTCTTGGTGCTCTATTCCAGTTTGTTCTGACATGAGTATCGAAGTAGATTGAGCAGAAGTTTGAGACCTCCTCAATAATATATGATTCACATATCGAAGCTTCTACATGGGCCTTATTGCCCACCTTCTTTTTCAGGTGATGTAGATATCTATAAATAATATATTCAATATTAGATCTGTTTGAATAAAATAATTATTAGTACTAAATAATTAAATATTTTATACCTCTCAAATGGATACATCCAACGATAATGGACGGGAGCACCGATACGTGCTTGGTATGTAAGATGAATCGACAAATGTTCCATACTATCAAAAAAGCCGGAAGGAAATACCTTTTCTAACTTGCACAATGTCAATACAATCTTCTCCTCAAGTTCAAACATATGATGCACCATCAACTTACTTGAACACAAGTCTTTAAAGAATATGGATAACTCGGCCAACGGATCCCATACTTGAGAAGGCGCGCAACATCTCTCTCAGAGCGATAGGAAGTAAACGCTCCATGAACATGTGGCAATCATGACTCTTCATCCCTACCAGCTTGCGTTCGTTGAGATCGACACATCTTGCCAAATTCGACACGTAACCGTCAGGAAATCTCAAGTTTCTAATCCAATTGCATATTATCAATTTATCATCCCTACTCAGTATAAATGGTGCTGAGGGCTTGACCCAGTTATCATTGGATCCTCGTGATAGATGCAACTCTGGACGCCTGGAAATAATTTCCAAGTCCATTATTGCTTTGGGATTGTCTTTCATTTTTCCCTTGATATCCATCACCATATTGAAGATGTTATCGAATACATTTTTCTCAATATGCATGACATCAAGATTGTGTCTTATGAGATTGTCCTTCCAGTGAGGTAAGTCCCAAAAGATACTCCGCTTCGTCCAATTATGGCTATGTTCGAATCCTTCTAAGTGATGGCCCGAACTCGGATCTTCCTTTACAGTCGACAAATTCTCTGTCTCTGCCCAAACGATATCTCCAGCTAATCTCAACGGGGGAGGAGTTAGTTCCTGTTTACCAGCTCTAAAGGCGTCCCTATTCCTTCTCCATGGATGCGACATAGGAAGGAACTGACGATGGCAATAAAAAAAGCTTTTCCTCCATTCTGAATGCGAAATGCCTTACTCTTTTTTATACATATCGGACAAGACATAATACCATGAGTACTCCACCCAGATAACATTCCGTATGCTGGGAAATTATTGATGGTCCACATCAATATTGCTCTCATCTGAAAGTTCTGCTCTATTGATATAACATACGTCTGAACACCGAACTCCCACAATTGTTTCAACTCATCCACCAATGGCTGTAAGTAGATATCGATGTTCTTCTTTGGATTTTTTGGACCGGGTATGATAAGTGTCAAGAACATATAAGGAGTCTTCATGCACATCCACGGTGGTAGATTGTAAGGGGTCAAAATCATCGGCCAACAAGAGTACTGAGCCCCCGACTGTCCGAAAGGAGTGAATCCATCAGAACATAAAGCTAGCCGAATATTCCTAGGCTCCACAGCAAATTCAGGATGGCATCGATCAAAATACTTCCATGACTCTCCATCGGATGGATGAGATAATTCTCCTTCATCCATCTTCCGCTCTTTGCTATGCCATGTCATGTGTTCTGCAGTATTCGATGACATATACATCCTCTGTAGCCTCTTTGTGAGCGACAAAAACTGTATGTATTTGTAGGGACGCAACCTTGCTCGTGCAGTTGATTTTTCTTTGCCCCGAATAGGCTCGTACCGGACCTCGTAATAGAAAATGCATCCGTCTTTATCACTGTTCTCCTTATAGTACAACATGTAGCCGTTTCGGCAACAATCTATCTTTTTGTAGCCTAATCCGAGTTTTCGTATCAACATCTTCGACTTGTAAAAGGTTTCCGGCAAGTCCTTTGCTCCTTTTGGAAGCAACTCTCTAACAAACTGAATTATTCGATCGTAACATTCTTGCGGTAAGTTAAAATTAGACTTGAGGTTCAACAACCTTATGACCACCGACAGAAAAGAATAATAATCACAACCTGGATATAACGGAGTATCGACATGGTTAAACATATCATAGAACTCCTTTGCAGCAGGATTCAGATCCTCCGGATCATTACTTGGACCGGCACAAGCCGCATCAAATATCAACTCACGTGCCAAATTACGATGCCGATATTGGAAGTGGTCTCCAGGAGTGGACTCTCCCACATTCGTATTGAAGGAGGACTGATATTGCGGAACCAAAGGTTCTCCTTGAGCCGTCCACTCGTTGTAGTTCAGTACGAAACCCTTCTTGTAGAGGTGCTCTCTCACGAGATCTACCTCTCTGAATTGTATATTACGACAATTGACACAAGGACACTTTATGAGCCTTCCGTCCACGAAATAAGGTTGGCTACTGGCGTATCTAAGAAATTCTTCGACACCCGCCTTGAAATCATCCGTCAAACCAATCTTGCTCTAATGTCGCCGATTATACATCCACAAACTGTTAACTAAGTATCGACTCATTGTTCAAACCAATTCTGCACCATGTACCATATATTAGGTAATTACATGTAAAAAATAATTTAGTACCTAATTGTAGCAACCAAAGTTAACAGTATCACTATCGAAATCGGTATCACACTATTTCTATGAGTATCGATATCAAAGTCGGTAATATGGACCATTCTTATCAGTATCAATATTGAAATCGGTATCAGACCATTCATAGAAGTATCAATATCGAAATCGATAATATCAAAATTGGAATAGTATCGGCCTTATCGAAATCGAATTCAATATCTTAATGTCTGTATCGGGTGTAGTGCCCCGCTCTGCGAAGGCACTAGATAAACAGAAAGATTGAATTGCTGGCTCTGCAACAGGTGACGATTGATCTGTATTAGTGGACGAAGTCTCATTTGCTGATTCGCTTACGCCTAATAAGAATCTGAGTTTTTGATTGAATGATAATGTTAATCATAATATGGTAAATCATCGAGTATGCTTTAAGAGAATCCACATATTGCTATGCTAATACGAGAAAAAAAAGATAATTTGCATGCTAAGAAGTAGAACTGTTCTTTCTCATAAGAAATGAACTGATGCCTGTATGCTAAAGTAAGATTTTTGCCTGATAAAAAGAAATGAACTGTTGCCATGTTAAATCAAATGAGATGCCTGCCATGTTAAAGAGTTAGAGATATTGTCTCAAAAGAGAGAACTATTGCCATGTTTAATAAGAAGAGAAAAGAGATTGCTCGCATGTCCTGAATTCGTATACTTGCAAAGAAGAATTATGTTTATGCTTAATCTGAACTGAACTGCTATCAAGTTTCAAAGAAATGAATAATTGTTTGTTCCTCAAATATACTCTGAATGCTAGACATGTACAGACGGACTTGTATATGTTGCAAAGGAAAAGATTTATGTAGGAGCTTCGGCTCTGAGATCACAGAAAAAAAAGAAAGAAGACAGAGTCATAACTTTATTGTTACAAAGAAAGAAGACAGAGTCATAGCTCTGTTGTTACAAAAAAAGAAGGCAGAGTTATAGCTCTGTTGTTACAAAGATTGACATAGAGAAAGATGAATCATTGCCCCTCAAATAGTTTATCTGCTAGATGTTGTATTCATGCATTGGTCTTGGACAACTTGTATACAAGGTCACTAGATCTCTCGACGGTTTCCAGGGCACTGGAAGCCGATCGGCCTAGAAGAGATTGTCTAGACACCTAGAGGTACAAGAAACCTTGGGGGTTGCATCAATGTCCACTAGCGATGAGCTGAACCTAAGTGTCACAGCGGCTAATAATGGGAATACCCATGGACCATCATATAGATAGATGTTGATTGGTGCAGAGTTGAACCCATGTGTCACAGCTACCAATCGAGTCTGCATGTGTCTATAATAAGAATGCTAAAAGCTAACAATGCAGAGACGAACAGAAAATGAGAGCATTGGTTAATTATTTTATGCTAATCCTTGTCTTGTATAGGGATAGACCGTCGGCTATGGTAAGAATCACTTAAAAGTGATACATATGTATTGCTTGAGTTTGCTATACGAATTGCCTACAGAGATTTATCCATTACAAGGAAGTGCCATGTCCCCATAAAAGAAAAGATATGTTATCGTGCTTATAATTGTCCCTAAGGGTTGCTTGAAAGAAAGAAATGATTATGCTCATGAAACACGCTGCGCACTGCACATGAAATGAATAGTCATCATGCTTGAATTGAATAGTCCCTTGTATGCTTGAAAAGAAATGAATTGAATTATGGCTTTTCAAAGATGTTTTCAAAGAATGAAAACTGACTCTGTATGCATGAAATGAACATAGGTAAAAAGTAGCAAGATCACATCACAAGAAACATTTTATCACTAAATGGACAGTGATCGTTTCAGACAAATGTAGCACTTCGTTCATAATTCACCAGTATGCTGATATACTGACCCACCATCAGTCTGCATGCAGGTGCAATATGCATCGAGAAGGATAGTCTGAAGTGATAGCCCGAGCCTCATCCTCAGGAGCCAGAAATCAGAAAAGATGCCAAGAGATGACATCTGTTACAAGAGTTAGTTTTGTATATAAAGGGATGTAATGTATGGGAACTGGATCATTGAAATCTGTAAAGTTCTGAGAGAATGTAACATTGTATCAGGGAGAATCGAGAGCTTGTAATCTGTTCAAATGAAATAAATAAAGAGAATTATTTCTTGTTAGCATTGTGTTCAATACATGTATTCCGAAATATGTCCACTGTTGCTTCAATTATCTGCAATATGTTTTGCTGTGTATTGTTAATCTTGTCTATCTTGTCTTGCTTCAGGTCTTGACCTTGTGCAAGCACAACTTAGGCTTGTACGGCATCACGCCTAAGCGAGGACAAAAGGACTCTGCGGGATCGGGGTGTGACATCGGGTTAGTATCGGCCTATCGGAATAGTATCGGCCTATCGAATTGGAATTAGATATCATTATATCATAATCGAATATCGGATATCGAAACTGGTATCATACCATTCCTATAAGTATCGATATCGAAATCAGTAATATCGAAATCGGGTTAATATCAGCCTTATCGAAATCGGATTCAAAAACCCAAGCTACTACATTAACGAATTTTGGGTTAGCTATCGAAATCGGGTTAGTATCGGCCTTAACTAATTTTGAATAATTTATAATACCAAAAACCCTAGTTACTACATTGTGTCCGTGTCCGTATCCGTGTCCATGTCCAAAACCTTAGATACTATATTGTGTCATAATTTTTGTGTCCGAGAAGCATATCGTGTCTGTGTCAACAAAAATTATTAGAGGAAAAAAATTAGGTCATTACCTGAGGAGTGGGGGTTGCCCTGTCGCCGGAGAGGAGCCGAAGAGGGGGGCAGATGGAGGGGGGCAGAGGAGGGGCGACGAGGGGAGGAAAGGGGGGCAGAGGTGGGAGGGGGGCGAAGAGGGAAAATGGGGGCAGAGGGGGGGGCAGAAGGGGGGGCAGAGGGGATCGAGGAGGGCGGAGATGGGTGCAGAGGGATGGCGGAGAGGGGGCACAGGGAGGGGGGGGGGGGGGGGAGAGGGGGTCGAGGAGGGGGTCTGAGAGAGGGGTGGAAGGGGCAAAGGGGGAGGGGGTCGACGGAAAGGGGTCAAAGATGGGAGTCGGAGAGAGGGGCGGAGATGGGGTCGCCGGAGAGGGGTCACCGGAGATGAGCGAGGGAGTCGAGGGAGCGGGAGGAGGGAAGTTGGGGGAAATTAAAATTTTTGGTAAAATTTTTAGAATGAGTATGGGGGGATACTTTTACAGAAGCTCAGCGACGGAAACGTACGTCGATGAGGCGTCGGAAGAAAACTAGCGACGGATTCAGTGATATCCAATTGAATTATTTTTTACGTAAATTATCCGTCACAAGTCAGTCACACGTACGTCGCTAATTAGCGACGGATTGACTGCCGTCGCTGATGGCCGTCGGTAATTAACAGTATTTTTGTAGTGAATGATGTGCGGGAAAACTTATGCGTGATATAAGGACATAAAATGAGCAAGCCTATGACATCAAAATTTTGTAAGTAGTAGTACGAGTTATGATTTGGTAGATTCAAAGTTGACCCTCCTATAGAATTTGGCGGGTTATGATTTGGCTTCGGGATGGGATATATCATGGTTTGCAGTAACTATCCATCGTTGATGATTTATAATTATCGAGCATAGCTTCGCGACAATTGACCCTAGAAGACTTGATCACTAAACCAAAGTGAATGTTGGGGACCCATAGGATGACCCTAATGAATTTGCATAAGGAATTGTCTCGAGTATAAATATTAAGTGTTGCATGTTAAGAATAAGTCTAGGCGATCGGATATTACTTTTGAGTTTTGATAGAACAGCCTTCGGCTGAAAATGATATAGTCGAATTTTGATGTTTGGTCGATTGAATACTTGAATGATTGTGTGGGTCGATGATCAAATATAAATTTATGAACGAACTTAGTGATGTGGATAAACGATTACGGGAATCGTGTTGTGTGCGAGAGCAAGGGTTACGAGAATGATCTTAGATTATGTTGTTAGATTTTGATTCAGGAAACAGTTGAGATTTACGTGCGTTGAATCATGATCGAAGTTAGCGAGATGGACAAGTTAGGATTGGATTGAAAATTTGGTTGATGATTTCATACTCGATAGAGGATTGAACATAAGACGTGTTATAAAAAACTTTTTTGTTTCAGAAGGTTTGTTGCCTTTGAGCATCGTCGGTTTAAGTTGAACATGTGCTGGAAGAATTTCAGCACCATGTCTGGGTAAATCGCCTAGCGGGGGGTAGTCCAGATGCACTGACAGTTCAGAGAACATAATTGTATTGAATAGTTGTGTGTGAGGTATAGTGTGATTGTAGGCAAAGGTATGTTTAGATATGTTGGACTTAGTCCGTATCAATGAGACTTCAGAAATAGTTGGACAGAGACTTGGATATGAAAGAGGTGAATAACAGTTAGACGATGGGGAATTATGGAGACTCGTTGTGATCGAATGCACAATGGCTTGATATAACACGTATGTTAGATGTTAGTATGAAGGATATAGAATTGGAAATACGGTTTGAATCATGTTGTGTACAAAATCTTTTAGTGAATGATCATGTGTTACGGAATAATGCATATGCGAAAGAGTTATGGGAATATACGCTATGATCAAGTACACTTGAGAGTATGAGATGGCTAGCCTTCGGGGATTGAAGTTGCACATGTTAGCTTTGTTCGAATTCTCTATCACTGGGCTTGGCTAAAATGCATATATTTTTGGGACACCTAAGATATGTGTACAATCAAACTAAGTGGTATGCTGAATTTAAATAAACTGCAGTTCAGATTATGGTATGTTAAAGAAATTTGCTCGAATGTTGAAAACGAAATAACAATGGTGGAACAAAATCTTGAAACGACCAAGAGAAATGCATACTATTGGCTTCAGTTCGAGAAAGAACCTTTTTTCTAAGTAGTATATTATGTAATACTCCGCACTGCATGGCGCATTACAGTAAATCATTTTATTTAAATAAGTAATTAGCTAGTTTTAGTTTGGTTTCATGTACAAGCTTTACACAGAGTTTTTTGAGGTCGATTTTGCCCTATTGTATATGGAGTTCGCTGAGATCAAAGTATCACCTCGCAACGGGATGAGGCATGGGCATGATAGATCGGATCAGTTGGTCAATCCGAAGGAGCACGAAGTGCTCTTATGATTGGATCAAATCAGAGGATCGTGCAACAAAGTTAAGGAATCGAGCTGTATCGACTCGACGAGTGATAGACAAAATAATATAGGTGGATGGATTCTGTCCCTTCTTTCCTACTCCGTCATGCCTTAAAAACGTGTAATTGTATAACGTCATGAATTTCATGTGCATGGGTTGAATAAATAAAAGTCGTAGTGTATATTGAACACTAAGATAGAACATCAAATAACTGTATCGATATGTGCATCAAGTGCATAAATCGGAGAACATTGAACACGAGTCACAGAACATCGAATAACTATATCAAGTTGTGCATCAAGTACACGACACAGAGAATAATGAACACTAAGTCGTAGAACATCGAAGGACTAAGTCGACGAGTGCATCAGTGCACGAGTCATAGAACATTGAATGACTGTATCAGAGCATACATCAGTACACGAGAATTATGTAATATGGTTTCTTACGCAAAGTGAACTATTGTGGTGCAATGCTATGGAATTATTGGAATACGGACGGTATGCTTCAGCAGCGAAGCGAGCAGTTGTGGTACAAATGCTATGAAACTATTGATATACAAATGGTAGGCTATGTCAGCAAAGTGAACAGTTGTGGTTTGAAACCACAAAGCTATTGGAAGGGGTATGGTGCCCACGAGTTTATCGTATGTAGCAAGGGACCTCGGTGTGTTCAGGACCTGCGGGTCGCCATTCGAAACATTGATTGGAAGTATGAGATATGAGTTGAGGCAAGAATTTCTGTATTCGGACTTAGACTGTGCTTATGTATTTATATTTTTTTCATAACTGTTCACGCATATTGCATGGTCATGGACAATGGACAACCTGTGCACAAGTTTGACTTTTCTTGAATGAGATAGGCTCCGGGGCACCGAGATCGTTCTACCTAGGGAAAATTATGGTGCTATTAAGTACAGTATTTGTGAGACCTCCAATTGGGATTTCTACCCAGACTGATATGGCACGTTGTAAATACGGATGTTGCGGATCTTCGATGGGCTTGCTACCCATAAGCAAGAAATGACCATTGCACCGAGACACACTCGTCCAATATGGCTCAGAATGTCAGTAACCATCATATAGTTAGTAGGAATTTTAATGTTGTTTGTTTGCAGGCTTACCATTTAGCCCCGAGGATATGCACAACCACTATATTTGTGTATTTTATGAGGCTAACAATGTCTGGTGCAGGGACACGGAACTTGACACATTGATATTACAAATGTTACTTTAACATAATAGGGAATGATGGTGAGTATTCACCTTGCATTAATACAAGAGTGAGTGGATCAAATGGGTAAGAAGTCGCTGCGAAACGATACGGTATACATGCTTTCCTGCTACCATAATATGCGATAAAACTGATCATAAGGCAAAATATAAATATTATCTATGTTAACTACATGCTTCACATAATTACTTAGTATCAATTTAGACGAGAGGGTTTCCCCGCTCATTAGTACAATATAAGTACTGATACCACAACCCCCCATGTACGAAGCAACTTGGACATATTAAGGCATCAGAGCTTGGACTTGTAACATGAAGATATTCGACCGAGGATGTTGCCTAGATATAATAGACATGATATATGGAACAACGAGATCCTTTATGAGCTTAAGAGATCATGAGTTGTTACGTCCCATTACTGAAATATAGAGACGGACATGGCCAGCTACCCCTATAAGGTACGAAAATGTCATACGACGATTACGGCTATCAAGAGACTAGGGGGTGCATGCTATAATCAAGTCTCCTATGGTCTCACAGAGTATCTATGTCTCAATCAATCAAAGTAAGAAACAATAATTAATGATCAAGAAATAATAATTAATGATCATATAAGACAAAACTGTAAGGCGTCCTCGACGCTTCATCAAAATGATTTATGAGTCTAGCTTTACGAATGTCAGCTAACACAGAGAGTCAATAATACATAACTATTGTCAGCTGTAGTCTTATTAATTACGATTATGTAAGGAACCTGAATCCATAACATCAGACTAAACAGGTGCCGGTGGCTAAACACCAAGTATGCACTATCGTTAATGAAAGCTTGATTCTCAGGCTCTGCTACGAGATCTGGCAAAACAAATCCAGCGGGTTCAGCCACAGATAGCAAGTACCACAAGGGAGTACATATGGATGAGATAAAACCCAAGCAATAATTAAGTCATGGCCAAGAATCATAGTCTATAATTTACCAACAGGACAATGCGACACCCTTACAACCAAACAAGGACAAAGAGTGTCGAACCACGCCGAGATAGATTGCACCATACAATCGTGGTTAGGCCAATAACTTCTGCTTGGCAACTTCGGTCCACAGCCTATCATAGCATAATAGCCCAACCCAACAACCAAACAGGGACATGGGTTGGACCACGCACCATGATAGTCTATTTTCCTCGACTGCTTAATAGAAGAAACAGATTCACAAGCAAGTCATTTCCACATGACTAGTCAGTTCTATGGCTTACTAAGATGAGTCTGGGCTATCCCGGTAATGCTTATACATAAGAATCCTTATATCCTGTAGTATCCAAGCAGGGCTAGCTGAACAAATAATAATGCACAGCACATAGCACATTGAATGCACCGGTCCCTCGTAAGGCCACCACGCTAAACATATCAATAGTAGTTCCAGCCCTCATATCGGAAGGTACTAGCTCAACACACATAGTCAGATACTTCAGGACAGGGCTTGGGGTGGATGTCATGCACAATCTTGAGATTCTGTTCCCACCCAATGCTTCTACCAATTCATGTTGCTTAGATTAACTCTACGTTGGTTTGGAATCATGTGCCGTGGTCACATGATCATCCTCCTAGATGTTGTACCTCTGTACGGGTACCTTAAGCATGAATCCACATCAACTTGTAGAGTGCCAAATCTTGATCCATTCTTAGTGTAATGCATCAATCAAGCAATCGCACCATGCTAATGCTACTGACCATTTACCATGACTGTGCTGAAAATTATGATTGTACTGACATATAACACATAGTATTGCATAGCACGTAGAGTAGCATCTCAGTGCACACATAGGATAGCACCTCAATGCTTAGATTGTACCTCAGTACACACATAGAATATACGAGTACTTATGCAGGTAATCATGTCAGGAACTTAGTCAAGTCAAGTGGTCACATAGGGATCTCCTAGCACATAGGTCACCTAGGCACATAGACTAGATGGACGCATGAACACAACCAGACGCATGGATAACCTCGGGCGTATGGCACATAGCAAGGCAAGACAAGATAAGACAAGACAGGTGCATAAAGCATCCTGGCACACAAACAAGCACACAACATTGGCGTACAATACTGCCTTAGCGTACAATGCAAGATTGGCGTACAATGTTGCTTTGGCATATAATGCAAGACTGGCGTACAATGCTGCTTTGGTACAGAAAGCAACCTGGCGTACAAAGTAGCCTTGCACACAAAGCAGCCTGGCGTACAAAGTAGCCCTGGCATACAAACGGGGGTCTGGGTATGCCTGGCGCACAACGCTGGTCGCTGTCCCAAACAACAAGCTCACTCATAAAAGTTCATAAAACTTGTCATGACCATAACTTCCTCTCTAGGACTCGAAATCAAGTGAAATAAAAGTCAAAATTGCATGAAATCAAATTCTCTACAATATGAAACATTAGTTTTCGAAAATATCAAGTTTTAATAATCGTTTCCATGAAAAACCCATAAACCATAGTTTTAGAACTTTAGATCTATGCCGAAATAGCTATCAAAATCGAAAACACCAAGAACTAAACATGTAAAGAAAGTTTAGATACATAATATAGGCTAATAATATGTAAAAAGATCAAAGAAAATAAAATAGCAAGTAGCCTCTCCATTAGTGTAAGATATACTTGCCTATGGGTTGGTTGGGAGAAATAAATGAGAGTGAATGAGAAGAGAGAGTGGAAGAGAATATTTATATGATTGGGGATGGTGGCTCCAATAAACCCTAATCCATATGTCATGCTACATTATCATAATCATAATAAATAATTAGAATTTGGATCAAAATACGGCATAGTATTTCACCATTGAAACAGTGAACCATGCCTACCACCAAACAAGGACAATGGGTGGTATACTACTCCACGACGTGACGTGTTCCATGATCAGGTATAATTTTAGTATACAGGTGCACATGCTACAAATAATAAATACCATATTCAGTATCAAATGCGAGAAAAAATATGTATACCAGGAATTAGGAGTGACATGAGTGTTGTAAGCTAACTTGGCATAGGACTATTGAGAGCCTTTGTAATCAGCTTCATTAACAATAAAGAGATTGTTTCCTATACTCTATTGTAACTTTAATATGACTCAGTTTCTTAAGCTACAAATGTTATCGTTACAAGATAACCAATATTGTTTTATCTTGCCTTGTACGAGTGCAACTCTAGACTAGTACAACATCATGCCATAGCAAGGATGATCAATTCGATGAAAATCGATACGAGGATGAACGATTATGCAGATTCAAAGCATGACACAAGGCACATCACAAGAAGGTCTCCGATGGCGTAATTGAAGAAGGTTCAAGCGACGAGGATGGCCTTGATTATCTTCAAAAATTTTAGGCGATTCCTGAAGTATGAAAGATCCAACATAAAGAAGAAAGACTTCAATAAAGAGGAGCATGTATGTTACAACTGTAAGAAGACATGTCATATTAAGAAGGATTAGCTAACTGCTAAAAGCGAAAATCAGTATGAACAATCAAGTAGAAGAGTATCTTCGTCTCGCAATTATGCTAATACACGCATATGGTATGAAAGCGAAGCTAGAAACTCTGAAGAAGAAGAGAATCCTCGAAATGCTACCATTGTGTGTCTTATGGCATTAGGCTTTGAGGTACAATATAATTCTCTTTTTGAAGATGATGTTACTTATAATAAATTATCAAATGTTTTTAATGATCTCTTCGAAGATTACAAGACACTTAGAGATAAGTATAAGCTTTCTTGAAAAGAAATCCAAATGCACAAGCAAGAGTGTGATAGACTCGCTTCCTTATTAAATGAGATAAGAGACACACCTTCCACTAGTAACACAAATAATTTTTTTCCTCCTAAGTTGAGCTTTCATAATGCTCTCGAGTGTATTAAAAAGAATACATAAGAGTATGCAAAGCTTAACGAAGCTAATGTTTCAAAAAATAAGAAATACAATCTAGCTGCATAAAGTGTAGATGCTCTCATGGCTAAGTATAGTGATATGTATGCTAACTATAAAAAGTTAGAGATTAAGTTGAAAGAATAGGTGATTCAACCTACAACTCAGCCTAACACAAGACATGTGATAAATCAAAGGTCTCACACGACAAATCTTATTTGAAGAAAGCAAGCAAAACAAAAGCTGCACATAATCATGCTTTCTATTACAGCTATCCATGCAAGACTCAACACACCACTTCACATACTCATACTACTACACCTAGCACTAACACATTATGTCATTATTATGGTCTACAAGGACACATTTCACATCATTACTATATTAGAAGATCAGTATATATGAATATTTAAATATGGGTTCCAAAAATTAATATACCAGGACCCTCAAAGAAGTGGGTACCAAAGGTCACATCTTCAAACTGTGTTGTAGGTGGACCAACCCTTTCATGCTAGAAGCTAGTGAATTCACGATATTAGTTGTTTACGACATATGACTGTAGAAGCATAAAAAATTATAGCTGATGCAAGGCACAGAAGGGTGCTCTCGTCACCCACCCCTTTCTTACAATGGTCCAGATGATATATGACACAGGTTAGTGTCCTCACTACCAACCTAAAATCACAGAGACGTAGGTAGTCAGATGGACAGACCAGCCAAGGATGAAGACATTCTCAGGATAAAATTCAAAAAATACTCTTCTTATTAATCATGACTACAAGGTTCTATTACACAGACTTATCACAAGTACATGAGAAAGAATTTTTCTGAATCTCATTTATAGGGATCGACTACAAGGTCTTTGTTACATAAGTGAGAATAAAAATTTTTATGAATATAAAAGAAGGTTCGCCTTCGACAGGCAGCCTTCAAAGTGTGATCGTCATGGGCAGAAGGACCAGAAGAGAGATATTCAACCTCCATCAAAGTCTCATCTCCACCGATATACAGCATCATCAGAGCCAACCCTTTTGTTAAAAAGAGAAACTAGAGCTCCAATATATTATGTAGCAGTGGAAGACCCAGAACCACAGCACGACGAAGCCCAACTAGTCCCAATGATCAGAGCAGAGCACGGCCGGCTATTCATCGGGTGAGAAACCAATCTCGAACTCGTGGCATGGATTTCCCAAATCCCCCAGACGTCGCCTAGAGTTGAACTCCCTAAGGAGGACATTTACATACTTCTTAAGGGCAGCAATGGCTCCTTCTACACATTGTTCTTCTATAAGAACATGGCTCCTATGAACGAGAAAAGCCTCAACCAACAGCTAACTTATATAAGGCCGATCGCCGCTCGAAGTTAAGTTTGGATCTTGCATGGTAGTGAAGGATGCCAAGAAGAAGACAATGACTCTTCAGAGGAGAACTTCCTCTTTTATAGGTCCGAGAATGGCCGAGAGTGCACGCCACATGGCCGAGAATTCCCGTATTAATGGGATGAACCTAAAACTCAGCACGACGAGTGTCAGTGTTAGACCCTTGGAATTTCCCATATTACGGTGGTAATTAAGAGGGAAGCCCTTAAAGAGCGAGTATTTATCGCTCTTTACTTCAGAAGCCAAAGCCTTCAAGCCAGAGGTGCAACTACTCGCCTGCGCCAACCTCAGAAGCAAGATGGTGGTAGGCTCTGTTTGCCATAAAATATAAAAGAACAGAACAATTATCAGAGGACCGGACTTTTACTTCACGTTACAAACTCGCTTGTACAAAGAAAGCCTAGGGACGAAAACCTAGGTACAGCAGTCTAAGTACAATTGTTTATTTTAGATTCTGGGGGGTGACGATAGAGGCTCGGGAAGGCGACGACAGCCCTGCCTTACTCCTTGGACGATCGGTATGCAGCCTTGGCTCCTGTGAAAAGATGGTTGGCGTTGATGGAGAAATGCTCTTCTTGCTCCTCTGTTGCTCTTCTGGCTTCTCTCTCTCTGTGTGTATATTCTCTCTCTGACTATGGAGGGGAGTCTCTCTGTATATACGTATATCTCTCTATTATTGTATATTTTTTTTGTTTGTATATTGTATATCTCTGCAAGGGAATGGCACCCTGTTATTTATAATAGTGGGATGTGATCATTAGGGTTGCCAATGATTAGCTCTTGGAGATGGAGGCGGCATGGGGATTGATCAATCCAGGTCGTTCGTTTCTGATTGTGACGAATCCGAGCCATTAGGTGTAGATTACACCAAATCCCATTAGCAATTAATGCTGATTGGAATAAATCTTCCTTATAATGATCTTCTGATATCTGCGAATAAATTAGATCTATTCTTCTGCTACGTGTCCCAGATTATTGGGATTTGACCCAATCTTTAATGGCAGCAAATCTGAGGAATTAATCGGTTTAGGACACGTGTCCTAGGAGCTGCTGGGGGAATCTGGACCGCATGACGAGTGAGCCGCATATAAATTTGAGCCGCATATGGTTTTGAGCCGCATATGGTTAAGCCCACGTGTCAGGACTGTTTGGGCAGTAGCCCTTACCTGAGCCCTTGAACCACAGGGGAGTAATCCTTGTCAGCCGTATAGGTTCATATCCGCCCGAGCTGCATGGACATGATCCTCTTGAACCGCATGAGAAGTCCTCACTCGAGCCGCATGAGGCTTTCTTGGCCTGAGCCGCATAGGACAAATTCACTCTGAACTGCATGAGAAGTTCTTTGCTCGAGCCGCATGAGGCTTTCTTGACCTGAGCCGCATATGACAGATTCACTCTGAACCGCATGAGAAGTTCTTTGCTCGAGCCGCATGAAGCTTTCTTGACCTGAGCCGCATAGGATTCATTATGAACCTCGTGAGAAGTGAGCCGCATACGAACGCCCACGTGGCAAGGCCACATGGCATTTTTATGGCTCTCGGGGGATTTATGTCAGAGATCTCTTTTCTCTTCCCTAGGGATTCAACATTATGACAGAGTCATAATTACCTGCTTTTGTGTCAGGGCTGTCAACTTTTCAGAGGGGTCAGCCGTCAAAGCAATTAACGCAGCATGGGTCGGAGGGGAGCACTGTCAGGCCACGTGTCTTCTGAGCCGCATGGAATATCTCAGGCCGCATAGCTCCTTATGCCGCATGACTCCCTGAGCCGCATGCGTTTTCTGAGCCGCATGGGATTCTTTGGTCGCATGAGTCATTTTCTTTAGTATTTTACATGCTTCTACAGGACCCCCTTCAAAGTTTTCAATTTGTAAAAATTGAAATACTTTGAATAAGAAGCATGGCTGTGTTCTTTTAGCCGCATATGAAATCCTGACCGCATAGAAGTCCTGGCCGCATGGATTGTTCAGCCGCATAGGTGATTCAGCCGCAGGAGTCTGTTCAGCCGCATAGCCTCTCGCCACGTGTGCGAATCCTTAATTACCTCAAATTCGTTTCAGCGCCGTCTTTGTAGGGGGGAATCCCAAGGGTCAGCTCATTAAATCTTTCGGATTTGACGCCTTGGGTGAATCTTGGAGACGAAACCCAAGGAGTCGGTTTCGCTCTTCATGAGTCGGTCATTGGCCCACGTGTCCTCCTTCTCCCGTCTTCCTATAAATAGGAGGAGTTTGAAGAGAGAGAAGACTTCTTTATTTTTTTTCTTCTTCCTCAGTCCTTTCCTATCTCGATTGCCCTTCTCCTCTTTGATAATTCACGGCTCCCAAGAAGACCGTGGCAGTAAAGGGCAAGAAGACGGCCTCTACCTCCGCCTCGGCTGCGGCTGCTACTCCGCCAGTCGTCGTACCTGATGTTCACCCTGACGTTCATCCCTCCATTACTGGTAAGGACAATGTATGAGTTAAAGAACCCCAACCGCCATGGCTACGTCGCATACTTTATGCACGAGCCTTTGTAAATCGCATGTTCGCCCTAGGCTGAGCTGCGAGCCGCATAAGAGAACCACCGCGTCTGTATGCGCGCCTTGTCGGCGAAGCCGCATAAGTAATGCTAAACCGCATAGACTTTTATTGTGCGGAGCCGCATAAGCGTTCTTCTGAGCTTGAGCCGCATGAGCCTTTTTGGAACCGCATGAGACTTCTGAGAACTTCATGGGGCCGCATGGATGTTTTCTTGAGCCGCATGGGGTTTGAAAGCACCCAATCAGCTCTTTTTATCCCTCTGTTTAACTTACTTTTTTCTGTCTGTTCTTTCAGTGAATCTGCCGGTTAACGCTGCTGGAGAACTCTTGGTGGGTAGCGCTCAAGCTGCTCTCGGCTATAGGTACGACCATATTGTTCAGCATATGGCGGACCAGTTTCCGAGCGATGAGCCTATGGCTAGATTGAATGCCATCAAGAATCAGTCTTTCCACTTCCTTAATGCTTGATGAACTCCGAGAAATTTGAAGGGGAGTATTTGAAGCCTGCGTTCTTTTTTGGAGACGCCTTGACTGTGGAGAACGATCATGTTCTGGAGGTGTCGGAGGATTGGAGTTTTGTTTCTAACGGGATGGCGATCCGCATCCCCCAGATGGAGCGACACTTCCCATTATCTTGGTTCAACATGCTTCCGTTGGACCGGAAGATGGGGGAGACTTTAACCCCTACCAGAAGTGGGATGTTTGTGGGGAACATCCATTATAATAACAATCTGAAGTCCGTGACTGCCGGTAAAGTGCATACTAGTTGTTCTGTGACGGGGTTGGTCCCAGGTTCTTTCCTGAATGTGGCGGGCCCTAACTTCTCATTTTCTACTGCCGATACTTTTATAAATCAACTTGCTCGGAAAGGCTCCTATCCCGTCGGTCGGTTGACGTTCCCTGGTTGGGTACACCCTATTCCCTCGTGGATCAATTTGTCTACTTGGATCTTGCAGAAGTATGAGGCCTTTTTGTGCGAGATTGGCTTGTACCACGTTATCCGAGGTACCAGTCGCGGCTTGTCCATAAACAAGAAGCTGTTCATGTCTCTACTGGAAATGTATAATTGCCGTACGGGGACCTTTTACACACCTGTAGGGGAGATAGGACTCGCGCTTCATGAGATGCACGCGGTCTCCAAGCTTCCTTGGGGGGACAAAGCGTTTGAAGCGTATACTCCCACTAATGAGGAACTCGAAGATTTGGAACGACGGTATCATGGCTTCGCGGCCCTTTACCAGGAGATATTGTGCCATTATAACACATGCCATCAGATGACCCGAAAGGATAGTAACTTGGAAGGGAATGCTTCCTACACCAAGGATTGGGTGCACTATCTCTTCCCGGCAGATGCCTCAGGTCGAGTCACCTCTCGTCTTCCTCGACCATGGGAAGCGGTTAAGGACTTGGTGTCGTCGGCTAGGGGAGTGGCCATTACCAGTGATAGATTCGGGAGCCAGACTGATACTTTCGATTACTTTCACCAGGATACTCAAGAGCTGTCCGAGAAAGCGCTTCTGGCGGCATTTTTGATGATCTGGCTACGAAACTGTGTAGTCTCGGGAGGAGCCGGTTCTATTGAGAGAATTAGTTGTAATTTCATCCTTCCGGCTGTGAAGTTAGTTTTGTGAATCAGGCTAGCTCTCCTCCCGGCCATGGTGTGTAGCATTCACCGAGGCCTTCGTACCTTCACGTCCAAAGTCATCGCTCGCGACGTGACCAAGGATTTTGAACGAACTGAGTTGCCTTATCACTTCTTGATGGGGTAGCTGCTGATACATTATCCGTCTTTGATGAGACCGGGCTCTGAAGACGGTGTGACTGATGATGACGCATTTATATTCCGCTATCGTGACGAGCCTTGGGAATGTGAGACCATGCGGGCTTGCCGGATGGCCTTGGTAAGGGCAGATATGTATCGTATTTTTGCATCCGTCCCTCGCTTTACCGCCAGGGACATAGAGACTGTACATATTGACGGTGTCGCGCCCCCTCAGCTTCTGGATGGCCAGATGCTCTTATGGTTGCGTAACATCCGTCCCGCACATCTGGTGTACCGTAACTGCAATGCTGTTTTTCTGGAGCCTTATCTGCCTAGCAGGTTTGCGCGGCAGTTTGGATACAGCCAACTTTGTCTGGACAACCCCAGTTCTTGTCTGGGTTATGAGGGTAGTCTTCTTGATGGTATCAGAGCTTGGCAATATTATGATTCGTTCCATACTCGCACCATTTTCTCGGTGCCTGCCATTAAGGAGTCAGTGGAGATCTTGTACATGACGGCTCTGTATCATGTCATGGCGAACAAGCCCCCAGTCGGTTTTAACCCAGGTACCAGTTTTATTGTTGGCACCGGTCTGGAGGAGGGCTCTCAAGGGGCCAAGAAAAGAAAGACTAGAGCCGAAGTGCCAGATTTGGAGTCCGCCGCTGAGGGTGGTGAAGGCAACGAGCGTGATGAAGATGACTCTATCCTTCCAGTGGTAGGCGCAGAGGTGGGTCAGTCGCATGTTTTGTCTGATGAGATGCTGAGGGATCAGTCCCTTATTGCGCCTGGTCCTATTTCGAAACGTAGCAGGCAAGTTTCTCCTGTAGGCAGTGTTTCTCGATCCCGGAAGCTGGTTGCGACTAGGCACCGTCTGCTAGCCATAAAAAAAAGTGGAGAAGAAGTTAACCCTGCGTCAGAGGTAGCAAAATCGCTCTCGATCCCTTCTCCCTTCTTTTTCTTTGAGTTTCAATCCTGATTGTCTTCGTTCCCTCTTTTAGGTGTCGGAAGAAGAAGAAGAGTTTCAGGATGTCGAGGCGGTGACCCAGGATGACGGGGACTCCCATGAGCCTGTTTCTATTCAAGAGGAGGTAGATCAATCTGTATCTTCCTTCAAGGTGACGGGGGCAGGGGACGTGACTGAGTTTAACTCGGGGATCGCGGGTGAGGGGACCATGCCAGTTGTGGATGAGCCGCGGCCTTTATGCCCCTCCCCTGGTAAGATTAGCCGAATCTTAACCCGTGAGGAAGCCTATCTGCTCTATCATCATGTCCTTCGGGTTACGTCGATTGATTGTTATTCTGGACATTCAGGTCCTGCCCCTCCCGTGCCGAGGATGGACGTCGCTGAGACAACCCCAATCGAAGGGGCATCGGTGGAAAGGGGTGTACCTCCTCACTGCCCAACTCGTCTTGATGGGCCTTCTGGGGCCCGAGTTTAACAGACCAGTTCTCAGGACAGTCGGGGCAGGGAACGATGGTCCTTGCATCATCCTCTGCTCCGATGGCTTCGAGAGTCGACTTTTCTTCCCTACCGAGCATCCAAGCTCTCCGGGCGACGGAAGACGAGTTGGCTGCTATCCATGCATCGTTCTACTCGGACTCCTTTCCCCTGGTGGCGAGCTTTAGCATTACTTCTCCGACGCTGCCGCTCCGGCTTCCCCTGACGCCCTCATCTGCTGAAGTTTTGAACGACGCGTTGCAGGACGTGGTTGCCAGTTTCCATCGTCATTTGATGAGGGGAATCGAGGCTGCTGTAGAAAGAGGGACCTCTTTTACCTTGGCCCGACGATGCACCCATGGTCAAATAAACATCCTTAGGGATCTTCCTGATGATGCAGGGGTGGCTTCGCTTCTGGAGGCAAAATTGTTGGAGGCTGATCGGCTGGTGGCCGAGCTTGGAGTATTGCGGCAGGCTGATCTATCTGCTGTCATAAACGAGAAGCAGGATTCTCTTATCGCTGTTATAGAGAGGACTAGAGCTGCTCGGGATAGGACCAGACCGGCCATACTGAAGGATCTCAGCGACTTATCTGACCGGTATGATCAATTGAGTTATGCGAATAAAAATGTCACGGCTCGAAAGGAATCTATTTCTCGTGAGATTACTGAGATGCGGGAGCAGCTCCTTGCGCTTCAGAAGAAGTTAAATTTCTTGGAGTCTGAACTCGAGACTACCCGCAATGACAGGGGACTAATTGTTCAGGAGGCTGATAGGGTTACTCAAGCTTCGACTGACCTGGAGACTGCTTTGAAGAAATTAGAAGATGACTGTCAGGCGCTCTTGGGCTTGGACAATGAGAAGCATTTACTCCAGGAGGCCGAGCGTCGCGCTCGGCAACGGATTGAACGGGGGACCACCTCAGTAAGAAACCGCCTCCTAGAATTGAGTAATACTGAAATGTAGTCGGCTTTTTCTTCTTGTTTTGTTTCTGTTTTCTTTCTTTCTGAAAGGGACGTGATCCCGAAATATGTAATGCTTTTTTCTTCCTTCAAATAAAGAGTACTTTCGATTCTACCCTTCATTTGTATTGCTTGCTGCGCCTGTGATAGTGCGGTGATGTTCTTCCCCGTATAGGGGATATATTTGTGGACCTGTTACCCATGGCATACCTTGGTTTTAGGTACAGATAACAAGTTTTGGTCAGGATACCTGAAGCAGCCATGGCAAAGTGGTCATGGGTGCTCTTGGTATTGGAAAAAGGAATGCTGTAGAGCAGCTGGGCTCCTGGGACATGATGAGATGGTAGGTTTGTGCTAAGAAACTTAGCTGAGGATATTTGTGGGCCTATTATCCTTGGCGTACCCTGGTTTTAGGATATGGATAATAGGATGAGGGGGAACCGACATACTTGCTCAGAGGTAACGAGGACATGGCAAGTGGGAAGGTTTTTTAAACGTAGAGTCTTCCTACTCAGAGGTAATGAGAACATGGCAGGAGTGAACTCGACGGAGGATATTGATGGTCAACAGAGGACATTTGTGGACCTATTACCCTTGGCGTACTCCGGTTGTGGGTACAGATAATAGGTCGAAAGGGGATCATCATACTTACTCAGAGGTAATAAGGACATGGTAAGTATGAAGGTTTCTTCGACGGAGCCTTCCCATTCAGAGGTAGTGAGGACATGACAGGAGTAGGCTCAATGAAGGAGGGCACATAGACCGACTCAGAGGTAATGAGGACATGGAAGTTCTATGTGAGGGGTGATTTGTTTTTGGCGGAAGTGGAACGACTCAGAGGTAATGAGGACATGGCCGTTTTGGAAATTTGTGGATCGATTACCCTTTTTGTGCACTGGGAGTACGGGTATTAGATCACGAGGGAGGATCTCCTTCAAGAAGAAAGTTCAGAGGTATGATCATACATAACTTTCTTTCTGAAAGAGTGACCGGGATGTGAGTTCAGAGGCACCAGCGGGTACATGACTCGATAATTTAGAATATTGTGATGGTGAGTATGAGTTCAGCGGTACCAGCGGGTACGTGACTCGAAAATCTGACAAACTATGATGGTGAGTTCAGTGGTATCAGCGGATACATGACTCGAAAATTTGGAAATTTATGGGGTGAGTTCAGTGGTACCAGCGGGTACGTGACTCGATAATCTGGGATTTTATGGGGTGAGTTCAGTGGTACCAGCGGGTACGTGACTCAAAAATTTGGAGAATTTTGAGGGTGAGTTCAGTGGTACCAGCGGGTACGTGACTCGAAAATCTGGAGAATATCGTTTAGACATAATATTTCTTCAGGAACTTGTCGTTGACGGGCAACATGAACAAGTCTCCATTTTGCTTAGCGAGGCGGTAAGCACCGTTGGAGAATACTGTCTCTATAATAAATGGGCCTTCCCATTTTGGCTGGAACTTGCCGGCGGTCTTGTGAGTCATGACCATTGGTCTTCGGACTGCCAGAACAAGATCGCCCACTTGGAATGTAAAACCCAAAACAAATTTTAATATTTCCTTTCAATTAACAGTTATTTTTTTCTCTTGGACTTTCAAAAACAAAGCATATATATATATGCATATTAAATTTTTAATGTAAAAGAAATTATTTTAACTTGAATATATATATATATATATATATATATATATATATATATATATATATATATATATATATATATATATAAATTTTTTTTACTAATAATTAAGAAATAAAAGAAAATCATTTCTTTAAATTGATTTTATTGGTTTATGGGTAAAATAAGAATTTATATAAAAAAAAATATATATATATATAGATGTTAATCCTAAGGTTTGAACCTCAACCTTCCCAACCAAGTCCTAAGACACCACCACTACACCACAAGTGTTGGTTGTCATATAGGAGTAGGTTTGATTGTTTTAGTTTTGGGGAATGAAACCCTTCACATTTGGAACGGATGACCCATCCATCTTCCTCTTCGGTTCCTTTCCGAAAGGAGAACTGTAGGAGTCATTTCTTCTCCTTCAATGGAGACTTTAGGGTTTCCATAACCCCCAATTTTCTCCCTATAAAATCTCTCCCTCTCCTCTCTGTGGAGATAACCCCCCAAGCCATCTCCTCCCGCAGCCGTGTCTCCGCGCGAGCTCCTCCCGGCGACCCTCGCCGTCAGCGCCTCCGCGCGACCCCACCGTTCACCCGCGGCCACCCCGAGCCACCCGACCGCGCGCCGCCGTTCCCGGCCAAGCCAGCGCGCCCCAAACCGCAACCCGCGGATCCCGCCGCCGCCTCCTCTGTCCGCGCGGCCCCGCCAGGCCGATCCCGGCAGCCCCCGACCGCACGGCTCCCTGCGCCAGCCGTCCGCCCATCTCCGTGGCCATCCGCCGCCGCTCCCCGGCGCCCGACCCCCGATTCTGAGGCCGTCGCCCGCCGTCCGGCGACCGTACCTCTCGATGTGCCCCAGGCCGACCGCCCTGTGCGCGCCCTCCGGCACCGACGCCCCTTCGTCGCTGTCCGATCCACCTCGGCTCCGCCTCCAGCGGCTCTGTCCCGAGCTCCGCTGCCTTCCGCGAGTTTTTCGTGCTTCCCACGGGTTCTGTTTCCGTTGTCTGCACTCTCGGTCGTGGTTCCTGTGGACCGTTGCTTTCCAATTTCGTTCCCGAGTTTTGTCCCGCGGCTCCCCGACCAACGGACATGGGTAATTTCTGGATAGTCACAGTAGTTCGTCCCCGTAGAGTCGATGATGATAGATCGGTCCCCCGGTTCCCTCTCGGGAATCCGGTTAGCTGCGTTATATATTTTCGTTTAGCTGCGTTAGATTAATTTCCTGTGTTTTACTTGCTGGGTTGGTGTGATTTGGATGGATTATGGATTCTCGGATATTTCGGGATTTATTCGGTGGTGTTGGAATTATTTCTGTGGTGTTGGAAATCATTTTGGTGGATATTTCTGTGGACTATTTTGGGTTGGAAAATATTTGCAGGAATTTGTTGGCGCACTTCCCAGTTTTGGGTTTGTCCCGAAAATAGAGGAAGTGCTGCCCAAATTTTTACAAAAACTATATTTATATTGATTTCAAAATTGGCTTTCGAAAATGAATTTCTAAACTAATTTTTCGGGCGACGACCGTACCGGTCTGTGGGCCCCGGCGAAATACAAACGCACCGGTCCGACCGGACGTTGTGGTATTAGCCGAATTTTGAGGAAAGGACCGAGTCTGAGACTCTTAGCTTTCTTTTTAATTATTTTAATTAATATCTAGGCTATTTATTATAGTTATTTAATTTCTGCACTTTATTTATTAATTAAGTCATTTTCGCTTAATTGATGTAAAAGAAAATTGTACAGGGCATAAGCCCACCCTAGGACCATTAGCTGTGCCACTGTATTGTGTAGCGTTGATTATTTTATTTTTTTTCTTTTTCTGGTGGATGTAATTTGGGTGGTTTTTGGTTAGTCGCATAAATCGTAGATTAGATCGCGATTACTGGTTAATTACGAATTTAGTTAAAATGAATAAAATATTATTAATTCACGGTTTATCACTAAAAGAAATTGTATTTTTATAAATATATTACAAAACACAAAGTTTTCCAAATTGTAATTGATTCTCGTGTATTTCCAAATAATTCAATTAACCGGCTTAATCAACGCACGTAGTTGCGACGTAATCGTTAGCTGTAAATTAATACAACTTAAAACCTGACTAGGACTTACTACTAGAGATTGCAACTAGCACACTTAGTCTGGTTATTCAGGAATCTAAGTCGAGTTCTCAACTGTAGGAACTCGAAGTTACAACTGACGTTCCTCCTTGGTACCGACTCGTCTATCCAGTCACAATAACAAAGGCAAGTGCAGTTATGTCTATTTGGTAATTTATCTAGTAATTATTTTATTGCAATTTTAAACCATATTGCTACACGGAACTCTCTCCTAGAGTTCGAATATTGACTCATTGATTGAATCTGATTGACTCGGGATATTGGGGGAGTAGTGTAGCGTCTATGACCAATACCCCTATATTGCATCATTGATTGTGCGAGCTGATTCCTCCTATACACGAGGATAGGCCGGACCGTATCATTAGGATATAATTGAATCATCCCAAGCCGGTCATAGTTCGTTACCTACTCAAATCATATTGTTTTCAATTGTAGAATTGTGAAAAATATTGTTAAAGTATTTCAAATTGTTTAACATTGCAAATTTCAAATTATTATTTGAATTATTGGATATTCGTAATTGTACTTTGCTCCCTCCTGACTGGAGACCCAACATTTTAGGTATCACTGATGAGGCTTTGTTACGCGATCCCAAGACGAGGAATTCGAGATTGCTGAGCTGTTTGCCTAGAGTTTTCTTTTATTCATGATGTATAAAAAAATGGTTTAAGTTGTATCTTTTATTTCATGTAAAAGTTTAATAAAGTTTTAAATTTTCCGATGTTGAGTTGTGACAAATTATAGTGTTGTTGTATGGTTACCTACTACTGAACAGCTTACTGCCGCCGTCTCAACAACGGTGCAGGCTGGGCATGATCCGACTAGACCCAGAATATTGGGATCGGGTCGTGACATATTTTTAGTGGTGGCCCATGCAGGTCTGAACAACAACTTAGGAAAACATACCTAGAAACAATTAGAACACTAGAACATCAATTTGTCACAACATAGGACCGAAATATATTATAAATAAATATTTTTGTTTGATTATAGACTGGTAGGATACCTTGCTTATGTTTGCATCCTAAACCATCCAGAGAATGACCGTTGACCAAATCCTGCTGGCGATGAGGTGTCATCTCCGGATCATACCCCATCTCCTCAACCAAGCCCAGGGTCTTTTCCCTCGCGGCTGTTTGACCGTCCTCATGGTGCATCCAGTGAAGTTTTTCCTACACTGGCGATTCCTACCTCATCTCTAACTGAATTGCATTTCCTTGGTGGAGTATTCATTTTTGTTGCTCCACTAGTACCAGCAATCATCTTCCAAATGGTTGTCCTATTTCAAGAAATCCTGGAGTTCCAGAAAGCTCAAGATGAAGCCCAGCAGGAACAGATGAATATCACGAGAGAAGACATGAAGAACGTCATGATGTAGCCTTAGTTATCCCCAACCAAGTTAGAGCAGAACTTTTGTCCTAGGAAGGATACCCTTGAAACTAGAAGATATTTTGGGACCCATCAAGTACTCTACTTCCGGCAGCCTTGTCGTAAGAAGCTACGGGCTTGTAACTATTGCAAGAGGCCTGGTCATCAGACCGTTAGTTGTCGCAAGAGATTGGGACAATGTTTGGCATGTGGATCTGCTGAACATCGGGTAAAGGACTGCCCCTTATCTTTCCATCAAACCAGAGCTCATATCCCAGCAACACCTGTTAGGCCACAACCTAGGGACCCTCTTTCTATCCAGCAGACCCTACCCCTTACAATAAGGCATGATGTATACTCGAGGTTCTTAGAAAGGGAAGCAGTTGGAGACTGCTCATGTAGAACCATGAAGAATAGTACCTAGAACCGCAGAATAGCATTATCTTTTTGGAAGTTGTAACAGGATGTCCTTAGATCAATCATAAGAGTTTTTGCTGTAATTTTTCGCATGAATAGAAGTTTTTAGTTACACCCTTATGGCAGATGTTTTCCCTGATAGTCTCCCCGGATTATGGAGAAGTAACCAGTGATCGCAAGTATGAAGCGATGTCCTCTGGAGGAAGGTGGGGTGATTGGACCAATGATATCCATTCCCCATGCTTCGAATGGCCAGGATGCCACCGTCGGATGTAGAAATTCGGATGGTTGGTGAATGAAGTCCGCGTGGACTTGGCAGGCTTTGCATTTTCTAGCATAATCTATCGTATCTGCCACCATCGTGGGCCAATAGTAGCCCATTCGGCGAAGGCGGTCTTGCAGTTTTGGGCCGGGCTGGTGGGCCCCGCAGACACCGTCGTGAGCTTCTCGTACGGCTTCTTTGGCTTCTGCATTTGACAGACACCGAAGCAGTAATCCGTCGTAGGAGCGACGATGCAGCATTTTTGTCTCTGTATCGTAGAAGAATCTGAGAGAACGTCGTCTAATGGAGGTGGCTTCCTTTGGGTTCTCGGGCAGGATGTCGTAGACGACGAAGTCGATGAATGGTTGTCTCCAATCTGGGGCATCATCGATCGTCTGGGCGGAATAACTCGCCACGAATTGCACATTGTTCTTGGGACAGACCAGTTCATGGCCTATCACATCCACTGATTGGCGATCATAATTTGGGACTGCTAGGGAAGCGGCCAGACCGGCTAGGGCATCGGCTTCAATATTTCGGAGTCTGGGGACGTGCTCGATGAAGAACCCCTCAAATGACGAGATGATATCGATCGCTATCTGGTGATAAGGAATCATGTCTTCGTGGCGGACTTCGTACGAGCCCCGGATCTGATTGACGATTAGTTGGGAATCGCCGTATGCTTCAAGGTATTCTACCCCCAGCTCTCTTGCAAGTTGGAGGCCAATGACCAGAGCGTTGTACTCGGCCACATTGTTAGAGCAGGGCTTGGTGAGGGAATAAGCGCGATTAATCACCAATCCGGAAGGGAAGATCAGCACTACCCCGACTCCGACGACTATATTGCCTTTAGGTCCGGTCCTTGAAGCACCGTCAAAGAACATTCGCCATATAGCCTCGAGAGAGGTTGCATGCGAGTCGGCGACCTCGTCTGGGATCTCTTCATATATTCTGGAGGACTCTGAGCCTGGGTGGGCTGCTAAAAAGTCTGCCAGGGCTTGACCTTTGACTGCCTTTTGGGGGACGAAGGTCATATGGTAAGGGGACAGCAATATTGCCCATGTAGCGAGGCGAGAGCTGAGTGCCCCTGGTTTAGTCATGAGGACCCTGAGAGGGTTGACTAGTGAGATCACGTGTATCGTTTGTCCGGTGACATAGTGTCATATTTTCTGAATGGCGAACACCAGGGCGAGGCATTCCTTCTCCACAGCGGTGTATCGGTGCTCTGGCCCAATCATCATTCGGCTGAGGTAATATATGGCCTGTTCATGGCCTGCGTCGTTGTTCTGTGCCAGTAGAGCCCCAAGGGAGTGTTCCATTGCTCGTACATAGAGCAGGAATGGTTTTCCAGGAACCGGGGCCACCAAAACTGGAGGATTTGACAAATATTCTTTGATGCTGTCGAAAGCACGCTGACATTCCTCGTCCCATACGAATGAGACTCCTTTCTTCATGAGGTGCATGAACGGTCGGCATCGCCCGGAGAGGTTGGAGATGAACCTCCTGATGTAGGCTAGCCTCCCTTGGAGGCCTCTGAGTTCGTGGAGATTTCTCGGGGGACCCATCTCCATGATTGCTTTTGTCTTCTCAGGGCTACATAGATACCCTTTGCAGTGATGATGAAGCCTAAGAACTTCCCGCTGGATACGCCCAGAAAGGACTTCGTAGGGTTCATTTTCAAATTGTGCGCTCGCATTAGGTCAAATATCGTCCTTAGATCCTGCAGATGGTCTCCTTTGCAGCGACTCTTAACGGCTATATCGTCAACGTAGCACTCCACTGTCTTGCGTAAGTGGTCTCTAAAGATGATGCTCATGGCTCTTTGATATGTGGCGCCGGCATTCTTCAAACCGAAAGGTATGACTGTGTAGCAGTACGTGCCAATTGGTGTTCGGAATGAAGTATGCTTTTCGTCATCAGGAGACATTTTGATTTGGTTGTACCCCGAGAAGCCATCCATGAATGACATGCGTTCGAAGCCGCAGGTATTGTCGATCATGATATCTGTGATAGGAAGGGGGAATTCATCTTTGGGGCATGCCTCGTTCAGGTTGCGAAAGTCGATGCAGATTCGAATCTTCCCATTCTTCTTGAGGATGGGTACTATATTGGCGACCCAATCGGGATGTTGCTCCTCACGAATGAAGCCGCTGGCTATCAGTTTGTTGACTTCGGCTTCGATCGCGTCCATGATGCCTGGACGGAAGCGTCGCTGTTGTTGCTTGACCAGCTTCGCATCTGGTCGGATGTTGAGTTTGTGAAGAGCGATGTCAGGATTTAACCCTGGCATGTCTTTATAGCTCCAGGCGAACACATCAATGTACTCTCTGACAAGTTTTAACAGCGACTCTCGTTCTTCGTCAGTTAGGCTTTTACTGATGAAAATCGGTTTTGGAGAAGATTCGCTGCCGAGATCCACTTGTATGACCTCGTCTTTAGTAGGAGGTTCTCTCAATTCGAACTGCTTTTTCCATTGTGCGTCCAATTACTGGGCCCACGGCTCTAGCTCGAGGATTTCGGGAATGTCTTCGTCTTCTTCGTAAGCGTCAGCGAATGACTTATTGACTGTCATGACTTGTCTGAACACATCTCCGATGTTAGTATCCGAGTCGGAAGTTGGTGATCCGGTTGAATGTGACTGCCAGTCGCATTCTTCATCTGAACTTTCAGGGGTCGTAGTAGGCGTTACATACCCTAACCCGCACCGAGTTTTGTTATAGTAGTTCCGTGGTTTGCCCGCCGGGACTGGCGGCTTCAAAGGTAATCGTCGCCCAGTGCCGTAGTTCAATCCTGGCGTCGTCTCCAGATCATACCCCTGTTTCTGTATGAGATAATTGGATTGAGGGCTATAGAGATACAGTGGCAGTCTTCTGGCATCTGACCCGAGGTCGGCTTCTTCTATGGTGAGGGGATACGGGTTGTTCGTCCGGCCGAAGATGATCGGATGATCTCCTCCCTCGAATATTCGGTAAGCGTCTTCTACTGGAGTAAGCTGGATCGCGGTGTACACATTTGTCACCTGTGTGTGTAGGTGAGTGCCTATACCGTGTTCCATAGCATATATTGTACATAGCTTATTGAGCTCGATGTAGTTCAAAGATAACCCTTTATTGATGAAGTAAGGTATCTTTTCTAGGGGGATTACATCATCAGCGGAGGGGACATCAGTGTGGACAGCCACATACTTGGCTAGCTCCGGTTCCTCTTCGGCTACCCCCTGTGTGAACGAAGACTGAGAGGATGACCTGGGAAGCTTGATTGTCAGTGGTTCAGTTGATGGAGCAGAGCGTGGAGTTGTTGGCAGACTAGCGACCCCCAGTTTGGCATTTGATGTGGGGCGAGGGGTGGCTGGTTCGCTAGAAGTGTCAGACCTTGCATCGGGGTGACGACCCTTCCTGGGAAGGCGTATCGTCATGGACCTGTCCGAGGGATTGAGCTTCCATGTTTGGGGTTGACTGACTCTCGGCAGTCTGATTGTTAGTGGCCCCGTTGTGGGTCTCGGTACTTGGCCGGACCTTGGCAGCCGGATTATCATTTGCTCCTCCTGTGCTGAGAGGCTGATTGCGTCCTTCCGCAGAGTGGCGGTAAGGGGTGCAGACTTGCCCGGTTTGGGAGCTGGGAGGTGGATCGTCAGGGGTCCTTCTGATCCCGTGGCTGTCTCGGTATGAGCTTGTATGTCTCCTTCATCAAGGTGCCTTTTCGACTTCTCGTATAAGCAGGAGTCCGAGTAGTAGAATTCGATCCCTTTGAAGGGATCGATATCAGCAAATTTTGTCTTCACGAAGCCGTGTTTGTCGACATATTTGAAGCACTGGTGTAGCGTGGAAGGCACGATCATACAATCGTGAATCCATGGACGCCCCAAGAGGATGTTGTAAGAAGTGTCTGCATCTATGACGTAGCAGGTGACTTCGGATTGGAGGTCGCCAATTTGACACTTCAGACGAATCTTCCCAATAGGGTAGCTTCTGCCCGAATTGAAACCGCTGATGGCGGTATTTATGGGCGTCAGGCGATGCATTGGGATGCGAAGATGATGTAGCAAGCCCTTCGGGATGATGCTTATGGAAGAGCCAGGATCTATGTGCATCCGATCCACCTTCACATCGCCGATGTACCCCGTGTAGTATAGCGGGCGATCATGTAGGTTGGTTTTGATGAGCATGTCCTGCGGAGTGAAGACGATATTGGGCATTGCTCCCGTGCAGGCACTGTCTTGGAGATCCACGGGTGAGTCCTCCCCGGTGAGGTTGGATTGAGCCAGATAGGCATCGACATTTTGGAGTGCTTCGCTCAATGCAATATGAACGTCCTTGGAGAGCCTTAGGAGTTCGTACAGTGACAATTTGGCCGGAGTGTTAGCCAATTGTGCTAAGATGTCAAAGTTGTAGGGCCTCTCTAGCCCTTGGGCTGCGTCTTTTCGGAGAGATTTGTCGACGCGAGTCTCCTTCGGCCTAGGCTTGTCGGTCGTCGAAGGCTGAGCCGGTCCCGGAGCATCAGTTGTAGTGGGTTTGATGATTTTCAGCTGGATTGTCAACCACAGGTTGGGATTGCGCTCCGGACCGCGTAACGACGGCTGTAGTTTCCTCGTTGTCTGCTGAGATTGTGTGGCAGGTCCTGATTTTTCCACTCTTCTTTCTGTTGGTGGGAGATGGTGTGGGCCGAGTCACTTCTGACACCAAGTCTGGATGGACCCACATGATCTTCCCTCGTGATGTGGTGAGAGGTACTAGACCAGCAGCCTGATCTCGGAGAGGTGGAAGATTGGTAATTTCCATTGTCGCTAGAGGGACGGGGATCACCCCGTCTTGAGTCTCCGTCGGAGAGAAGTTGTCGAATTGTACGGACACCATATTGGCTGCTACGGTTACCTCTTCGAAGTCGATGGCCAGAGCGTTCGAATCGATGAGGCTTTAGATGTACCGTTTTAGTTGGTAGCAGTCGTGTGTAGCGTGGTGTACATAACGGTGGTAATGGCAGAACTTTGGGTTCTCCAGATCAGCCGGTCGAGGGTCCCGTCTTGGTGGAGGAAGCTGAATTATATCTCCTTGTATGAGCATGTCCAAGATAGGCTTGACGTGGCCGTCTTCGAAAGAGTAAGTGATTTGAGGCCATTGTTTGTCGACTGGTTGTGACTCGGGCTTCTGGGCCGTGTAGGCCACCATAGCCTGTTTTTCCTTGCTGTCCCGATTGTTGGAGGGGTTACCCCCATTATCGTTGTTGGGATGCTTGCCCCTGTTTTCTCCTTCTGAGATGTGCAATCCTAGTTGGCGAGCCTTCTTCAGTCGTTCTTCGGCGCTTGTGGCGCTGATGATAAACGCCTTCCAATCTTTGAATTGACTTTTGCCCATCCAGAGACTGATCGTTGGAAGCAGTCTCTTTTGACAAATTTCAATCAAAGAGGAATCTGGATTTTTGGAAGGCAGCTTCATGGCGGTCTGGCGGAACCGCTCGATGTAGTTTCTTGTCAACTCCTTCTCCCCTTGGACGACGTCCATGAGAGTGGATATTGTGACATCCTGCCCTACCTCATAGAATCTCTCCAAGAACAAGCGTTTGAAGCCAGCGAAGGAGTGGATGCAGTTGTCCGGTAGATTGTGGTACCAATCGAAGGCGACTCCTTCCAACGCCCCAATGAATAACCGTGTGAGGATAACATCATCATGGGGCAGATGGTCGGTGGTGACCTCGAAGTAAGTGATGTACCGACTTGCTGAGGTTTTGCCATCATACGGGTTGATATTGAACGACTTATATCTTGGCGGGAATGGAACATCCCTCCATTCAGCAGGGTATGGTTGCCGTATTCTGAGATCTTGAGCGTTTTCTCGGGCATGGAACATGGCTCGGAGCTCCTGGACCTCTCTCCTTACTTCTCGGGTCTCGTCTGTAGCGGTAGGGGCTGTTATTTCGAGAGGATTATTGCCCGGGTTTGGTGCCGCTGAGTTCGAATCCACATTAACCGCAGGGCCCGTGCTTGTTTGACCAGGCGTTCCTTCTTGTAGAGTTGGCAGGGCTGCTTTAATCTCGTCTACAGACTTGACCAAAGCAAGTAATATGGCTTCGAGATTGTTGATGCGCTGGCGATAATTGGAACCACCTTAATTGCTGTCCGTCATGAAAACCGTCCTTACATGAGGAGTGATGGAAGGAACGGTGGAGGACGTGCCCTCCGAGTCGTACCCATGCACCGAGAAGTCATCGGGATAGGTGGGAATATTTTCTTCGGGCTCGGACTCGGAGGGAACGGTATCCCCAGCTTCAGAGCTTGCTTCGTCTTGAGAGTTACGGATGTCCTCGGGGACATCAGCGTCTGTTGCACCTGATGGAAGAGTTGTTTCCCCGGGCTCGGCTTCTTGAAACATGGGGTTATTGTACATATTCGGAGGAGTGCTACCCCCAGTTCCCACAACCCCCAGCGATGTGGATGATAAATTTCCCATCGCGGTAGATTTCGTCTTTGAACGGGTGTGTTGGAATACACCGGTAGAGGACAACCGTTTAGAAGATAGTTTCTTAGCTGTAGTGGTTGATATCTTGGGGCTGGAGATGCTTGTCTTTTTCCCTCTCCTTTCGGTGGGGACTTTTTGAGCGGAATTGCAGGAGACAACAGGAGGTGTCTCATCTTCTGAGCTCGGATGCTGTAGCCTTTGGAAGACGGACGGCCGATCCTCCGTCGCTGCCGCGCTGTTGCAACAGCAGTTGACGATGATTTGGGTGCAGTGATGTCCAAGCGAGGACTCTTTGCACGCTGAAGCTCCTTCTCTTTCCTTGCGCTTATGGAGGATCGCCTCACGCAGGTCAAAGGAACCGCTTTGTCCTTTTACCGCCGGGGGCTGGACTCGAGCGGTTTTATACAACTTCCCATCAGAGGCCCGTGTGATAATCAACGGAACGCCCCGATAGTTAGAGGTTGGGACAGCTGACTGGGCTTGGTGAGCCCGCGCTGCCCTAGACTTCCTCCTTTTAGCACTTACGGGTGCGTAATAAGAGGAGTCCAAGTTGAATATCACAGAGTCTGGCTTATCATCCAGAGAACCATCAGAGTCAGGACTGTTTGCCATTGATTGTAAAAGAACAGAACAATTATCGGAGGACTGAACTTAGACTCACAATACAAACTCGTTCGTACAAAGAAAGCCTAGGGACGAAAACCTAGGTACAACAGACTAAGTACGATTGTTTATTTTTGATTCTGGGGGGTGACGATAGAGGCTCGGGAAAGCGACGGCCGCTCTGCCTTACTCCTTGGACGATCAGTATGCAGCCTTGGCTCGGGGAAGATCTGCTTGGCGTTGACGAAGAAACGCACTTCTTGCTCTCATCGGATTGCTCTCCTGACTTCTCTCTCTCTCTGTGATTATCAAGAAGGAAGGGGGAGCTCTCTCTGTGTAGATCTCTCTCTTCTTATTTCTTTTGGTGCCGACCTCTCTCTTTTTTTTTTCTTTTCAAGGGAATGATGCTGGCTATTTATAAGAGTGGGGGGTGATCATTAGGGTTTGCTAATGATTATCTGTTTGGAATGTCGGCGCTCCTTCATTCTATCTGAACCCTTGATCCTGATTATAGTGAATCTCGGCCATTAATGCGGATAGCATCGTATCTCATGAGCAATTAATGCTAGCTGCTTTAAATTCTCGTGATTGATTATGCTAATGTCTGATTGCTCGCCACGTGTCCCATTAACTTGATGATAAATGATATGCCCTGATCTCAGTAATTATGACGATGATGTCAAATATATTTGTTGAGATTCGGTTAAATCTCTTATTGATCCTATGCCACGTGTCTTAATTGTGAGTCCTGTCAGAGCCGCATAGGATTGACGATCCTCGAACCGGAGAGAGATACTCTTTGTAAGCCGCATAGGACGATGCTTTATCGAGCTGCATATGCGTAATCTTTGTGAGCCGCATGAGCTGGCGTTGTATTGGGCCGCAGGGAATGTGTTCCCAGGGAGCCGCATGAGCTAGCGTTGTATTAAACCGCATGGAACGGGTTCTCAGGGAGCCGCATATGACTGATTGCCACGTGGCAATCTGGGACTTCTGACGGATTTGGTCAGAGATTTTCTTCTTTTCCCGAGGAGTCAGTCATTATGGCAAGGCCATTATGAAACTTTATGTCAGGGCTGCCACAGTGAACCGTGCTGGAGCAATAAATGAGGCCACTACTCAAACGACCAGCTGTAGGGAAGGATCACACATGGCGTCCATCGAGCCGCATATACCTTGCTGAACCGCATACGCTCCCGAGCCGCATACGATTGAGAGTCTTCTTTGAACCGCATAGGGCCGCTCCTGTGTGAGCCGCATAAGCTTCTTACTCAGAGCCGCATGGATCATTATTCTAATATTTTCCATGCTTCTACAAGGACCGCATGAGAGACGGTCAAAGACTGATCGAGAGAAGCGTGGAACGTACGCTATGCGGCTCGAATTGGGTACCGTGCAGGCTGTCTGCATGCGGTTGTCTTCTGCCGTTAGATGAGTTTTTTTATGCGGCTAGGAGTCACGACCGTGCAGGCTGGCCGCATACGGTTGGCAATTGTGGCCGTATGGGTTTTCTGCAAGCGATTGACTTTCTTAACCGCCTGAGTTTCATCCGTGTGGTTTGCAACTGTAGCCGCATAAGCTATGCGGCTGACAGATTTGGCCGCATGAGTTTTCTCCATGCGGCTGGCGGATGTAGCCGCATGAGCTTTCTCCCTGCGGCTAATACCCTTATGCGGCTCGGATCTCATAGAGTTCCTCTTTGCCCCTGCAAGTCCAGCATTATAGTGTTTTCTTCTGTCGGACTTGGGGACAGCAGAGTTGTCTACGGTCTGAAGTGGGGCCGCAGGAGAGTCCTTCTCGCCGTCTTGAGCAACAGAGGATATCCCATCGAGGGCTTGGGGAGGAGCAAATGATTTTGGCCTCCACTCTTTGTGAGCCTTCGTGCTGCGGGTGCGTTTCTGGACCGGGCCAGCGCTTCCTTCGGAGAGCATCTCTTCAAACGCCTGTTGGTCGAAGCGGACGACCATCTTTTGTTGAGTGGAGCCAAGTTTGGCTGCATCCGATTGCGTCACCAACTCCTCAGCCGTGGAGAAGTTAGTCCCCAGCAGAGTCGCCATCGTATTTGCCATAAAATATAAAAGAACAGAACAATTATCGGAGGACCGGACTTTTACTTCACGTTACAAACTCGCTTGTACAAAGAAAGCCTAGGGACGAAAACCTAGGTACAGCAGTCTAAGTACAATTGTTTATTTTAGATTCTGGGGGGTGACGATAGAGGCTCGGGAAGGCGACGGCAGCCCTGCCTTACTCCTTGGACGATCGGTATGCAGCCTTGGCTCCTGTGAAAAGATGGTTGGCGTTGATGGAGAAATGCTCTTCTTGCTCCTCTGTTGCTCTTCTGGCTTCTCTCTCTCTCTGTGTATATTCTCTCTCTGACTATGGGGGGAGTCTCTCTGTATATACGTATATCTCTCTGTTATTGTATATCTTTTTTTGTTTGTATATTGTATATCTCTGCAAGGGAATGGCACCCTGCTATTTATAATAGTGGGATGTGATCATTAGGGTTGCCAATGATTAGCTCTTGGAGATGGCGGCGGCCTGGGGATTGATCAATCCAGGCCGTTCGTTTCTGATTGTGACGAATCCGAGCCATTAGGTGTAGATTACACCAAATCCCATTAGCAATTAATGCTGATTGGAATAAATCTTCCTTATAATGATCTTCTGATAGCTGCGAATAAATAAGATCTATTCTTCTGCCACGTGTCCCAGATTATTGGGATTTGACCCAATCTTTAATGGCAGCAAATCTGAGGAATTAATCGGTTTAGGACACGTGTCCTAGGAGCTGCTGGGGGAATCTGGACCGCATGACGAGTGAGCCGCATATGAATTTGAGCCGCATATGGTTTTGAGTCGCATATGGTTAAGCCCACGTGTCAGGGCTGTCTGGGCAGTAGCCCTTACCTGAGCCCTTGAACCACAGGAGAGTAATCCTTGTGAGCCGCATAGGTTCATATCCGCCCGAGCCGCATGGACATGATCCTCTTGAACCGCATGAGAAGTCCTCACTCGAGCCGCATGAGGCTTTCTTGGCCTGAGCCGCATAGGACAGATTCACTCTGAACCGCATGAGAAGTTCTTTGCTCGAGCCGCATGAGGCTTTCTTGACCTGAGCCGCATAGGACAGATTCATTCTAAACCACATGAGAAGTTCTTTGCTCGAGCTGCATGAAGCTTTCTTGACCTGAGCCGCATAGGATTCATTCTGAACCGCGTGAGAAGTGAGCCGTATACGAATGCCCACGTGGCAAGGCCACGTGGCATTTTTATGGCTCTCGGAGGATTTGTGTCAGAGATCTCTTTTCTCTTCCCTAGGGATTTAACATTATGACAGAGTCATAATTACCTGCTTTTGTGTCAGGGCTGTCAACTTTTCAGAGGGGTCAGCTGTCAAAGCAATTAACGCAGCATGGGTCGGAGGGGAGCACTGTCAGGCCACGTGTCTTCTGAGCCGCATGGAATACCTCAGGCCGCATAGCTCCTTATGCCGCATGACTCCCTGAGCCGCATGCGTTTTCTGAGCCGCATGGGGTTCTTTGGCTGCATGAGTCATTTTCTTTAGTATTTTCCATGCTTCTACAGGCTCCGCCCTTTCCTTTACTTCAGAAACTAGTGTCTTCACTTCAGATGCACAGCTACCTGCCTGCGCCAATCCAGAAACACAAGGGTGTTATACCATTTCCTCCAAAGCCAACACCTTAAAAGTTCAGAGGCGCAGCTACTTACATGCATCCACATGAGGTGCAGGATAGTGATATGTTCATACCATCTCCATTTCCACGGTGCAGTCATCTGCTTCGATCCAGAAGCTTAAGTCACTTCTCTACAAGAGACTTGGGAACTTCCACTACAACCAATACAAGTCAGCCTGTCGCTCCAAAAGCACAGTAACCTCACCAACCTGAAGCACAAGTCTACTTGTCACCTACAGCACAGTGACCCTGTTGCTCCGAAACATAGCTTCATCGTTGCTCTAAATGCACAAAAGTCTCGTCATTATTCGATGCTAAGTCCACTCGTCGCCTGAAAGCACAGAGGCTCCGTCGTCTCTAGAAGCACGGTCTACACGTCGCTCTAGAAGCACAACAGTACTTAGTCCTCACCAGAGGCACATGAAGCATGGGTCCTCCAAAATTAGTTTGTCTAAACCATCTCTTGCCGAAAAGATTGGGATTAAATCATGATTGATATCATATCAGATTGATTTAAATCTTAGACGAGGATCAATTAGACTCCAAATAAAAGATAAAATCCCAAGATTTACTCGGCTGTATCCAAGCAAGCAAATTGGCACGTGCTATGTGTCACCTCCTTCGGTTATATTGATAACCACCAGAGATCTCGATTGAGGGAAATCTCGATGTCCGTCACGTGTCAGCGCCGCAAAAGCCTGCACCGTGCAATAACGTCAGATTCTTTCATATCTCAGGAACCCTAATGCACATCGCATATGTGCTCGGTTCTCCATAAATAAAAGGAGTTCTCCTTCAACTTAAAGGGATCAACAAACGTCATCTAAGATGGAACAATCTACCAACCAACCAATAGAAGAACAACCACCTCCAAGGGATCTTCTCCTCCAGACAGCCTCTTTATCGGTGACCCTAGAGTTTCATCAAAGGTGCCAGAGAGCCAGAGCAAGGTTAATTCATTGTCAGATTGTCAACGGAGTAAAGGAGCCGCTGCAGTGCTCGATCTCCACCGTCACACTTTTCTAGAAACCTTTTCTCCCTGTACTTAGAATATCCTGTTTAGGACTTCCTTCTTTATACACAGATACCTTATACGTTCAATAAAGCAAAAAGTTTGTTCAACCTTTTGTTATGTCAAACAAAATGGCGACTCTGCTGGGGATCTTCCTTCTCCTCCAACGAGAAAGCAGTAACCCAATCTGATGATAACTTGCTGGGATCTTCTCAAGACATGCTGGTCGTACGCTTCGACCAGCAAGATTTTGAAGATCTCCTCTCTGATAAAAAGTCACAGACTTTGAAGCGGTTCGTACAACCGAAGAAGACTCGACGTGTCTGGAGGACTAAGGCTGCTGCAGCTAGCATCACGATAGTGGGAACTACATCTCAGGACCCCCTCAACGCCGAAGCCACGAAAAAGATTTTGGCTGCTACAGCCTTATCCCCTCGCCCGATTCCTGTCCTGGGAAAGCATGGCGGGGAAGATGGTGGTTCTATGGTTGATCTGACGAAGGCACGACACCAAAGGAAGCACACACCGGTCCAACCCCTCACGACGGAAGCATTGCCGGTAAGAAGATCTGTCTTCGACAGAATCGCTTTCCCTTCAGGTGAGCCTTCGGCGGACTCTGAATACTACTCAGCCGCTGGGGGTAGTAGGAAGAGATCCCAGGTGGTTTGTACTTCGTGCAATAAGCGTACGACCCCTATGGCAGACCAGAGGCCCGCGTTGAGAGCGAAGGATCCACGACTCCGAGAGCCAAGACAAGGGGTATGTCCTACGGAGATGGAGCTACGCGAGCAGCGTTCCTGCAGAAGCGACATGAGGCTTCCCCGCTAAACCCGCTCTGACTGTACTTGCGTGCAAATTCCCTGCACATACAATGGGGGTACCATGGTGGAAGATCTGACCCTCTCCCAAACGAAAGAAGAATCTGTGGCGCAGGGCATACCTAAATCAAGGCACTCTTGCACCCTGATTACCATCAACTCCTGCTGCCAGCAGACGGTCGCGCCATCATCGAGCCGACGTTCCGTCTTCCAGAGACTTCGCTCCACGTCAACCCAACGCCAGAGGTTCAACAGGGGTCGGTGAGCCATAGAGAAGACGAACCCCGCATCATCACATGCTACGCGATGCAGTATTTTAGAGCTTTCAAGAAGCTCTCCCAGAATCCTTCCATATCGATCGCTAAACCGAAGAGGAGGCCGAAGAGCAGCAAAGCTAAGGTACCCGATGCAGGTGTGTTCCAAGACACTTGTTCCAGATCTGCATTGGGTGCCATGCCAAATACATAGGTTAGCCAGCCTCTTACAATGCACGACAACCCTGTGTTCCGATCTGAGGAGGAGCAATATGACACGGATGCTTCCATTGGCGCAGCCAGTCACCAGACTGGGGGTAGCAATCGTGTTGAGTTCGAGGAAGATCACAATTTTACGGTGTATCTTCAAGATGGCGAGGCTCAGGCGTCTGAGCCAGAGAGCGAAGGATCCACGCCTTCCTCGACTCATCCTCACACTTGGTCCGTGTTCATGGCCGATGGCAACGAGGAAGACAATAACGAAGCTTTCAGACGTATCGAAGCCCTCGAGACAAAGTTAGATATGCTGACGGACACCATAAAGACTCTATCCTCGGTCATAATCGACCTCAAGAGAAATATGGCCCCCGCTGTCTCTACACCTGCACTTGATCCGCCAACAAATGACGGATCCAGCAGGCTACCTGCCACCAACCAGGCAAGACCCTCATCGTCTATTCCATCGGCTATAGGTTCTGCAATGCCGATCAAGATACAGTGGGCCATCAAGGAGCTGTATGCTCATCATGATGCCAAGGAGAAGCAAGTAGCACTCTGGAAGATGGGTATTCGGCATACCCTGCCGAGTAGGACAACGTCATCTACCCTCCCAAATACAATACGCAGACGCTTACACCTTACGAAGGGAAGGGGTCTCCTCGACAATACTTGAGGTACTTTGCCTCGATAACTGGGCACCTGCCAAAGGATGACGCCCTCCTATCCAACATATTCATAGGAGCCCTGCAGGGGGTAGCCTATGAATGGTCCTGCAGTCTTCCAAATGATTGTATCTCGTCATTTGAAGACCTGAAGACTCTGTTTGTGGACCAATTTTACGAAGGAGGGATGGACATGACGATGTCGACCCTCATGGAAATTGTCCAGAGGGAGAAGAAGCCTGTTCGCGTATACATCGAGCGCTTTCGCCAGGCTTATGGACTCATACCGCAAGAACATGCTACCCGTAATCAAATTGAAGCATAGTGCTCCCTGCACGGAGTGAACGCCTTTTATTACAGAGGCGGACGCCGCACAGAGGAAATCCCAGGACGTACAGCTCCTGGGGCTACACTTTTCTGTGCCTGAAGACAAGGGGAGAAGCTCGTCCAGCAGCAACCCCAAAGACGAAAAAGGCAAGTAAGCCATGACCGTCAACATCTCCAAAAGTTCAGCATCCGTGAACCCCAAGTCCGCAGAAACGCAGAGACCGAGGGAGACTTACTCCTTCAATGACAAGGATATGCTGGAGCTCTTCGAGATGCTTAGGAAGAGTGGCAAACTGTCCATCCCGGCACCCAGGCGTCCTGATGAAGTAGAAAAGGTGGACCATCCCAAGTACTGCCATTACCACCAGTTCGTCACCACTCAACACGAGATTGCTATGTGTTGAAAAGGCAAATCTAGCGCCTCATCAACGTCAATGTCATATCGTTGGATTATGAGGAGAATACCGTCACGACCAACATGGTTACTCTCCAGTTTGTGAGTTTTTCAGCCAAAGAGGTGCAAGACGGTATCTTCCCTATTCCAAAGGCGACAATGAAAGTAGTCAACCTTCCACTAGCACAGGACAATGCTCAAGGGCTCACCCTGTCCTCCATACCACACAGTGGAGTCATGTGGGTCCATCCTAACCTGACTCCCGACATGATAAACCTGTGATCATCGTAGCTCTCTTGGGAAACATTTTATGTCCTTCTCACCTTTAAAATGTTATCCTAAGTGGTGTCTTCCATGTGCTATTTGCCTCTGAGTAGTCACCTCTTTCCATAGTAGCTGTAAACTGTCATAATTTTAAGAAAACATTTTATATCCATATTACCTCTAAAGTGTTATTCTATATTGTGTCTACAATGTCCATATTACCTCTGAGTTGTCACCCTGTTATGATAACCCTAAAGTTGTCATAACACCCTAGAAAACAGTCACGTCCATATTACCTCTGAACTATTATTCTAGTAGAAAGATGCTTGCCATGTCCATATAACCTCTGAGCAACGCACCCTTTCTCTAACAATTCTCTACAATTGTCATCTATAGAACCCTTCACGTCCATATTACCTCTGAATCATTCTATACCCCAGGAGAGTCTATCCTTACCATGTCTATATCACCTCTGAGTAGGAAAAGTGTCTCTACAAAAACTTCCGTGTTTGCCATGTCCACATAACCTCTGAGTAAACACCCCGTCCCTACAAAAACTCCCGTGTTTGCCATGTCCACATAACCTCTGAGTAAATACCCCGTCCCTAATAAAGTTATCCCCTCTGAAGGAATTCTCATCTCTGTACAGGATTCACAACCATGAAGATAGATAGAACAAAGAAAGAAAACAAAAACTTCAGATACAAAGAAGGTAATGTTTTCTATTACAAAAATACATATGGTCTCTCATAAACTGAGGTACAAGAAGAAGCAAGAAGTCAAAATTGGGAAGAATGGTCCTAAAGGTCTTCCCGCCGGCTCCTCAGATGATCTTTCCATTGTACGATCGATGCTCGGACCCTCCTTTCATCCTTCTGGCGTCTGACAGTCTCATCTTCGACAGAGGTCCAAGTCGGACGTGCAAGAGTCAACTTGGCCTGACGGGCATTGATATCCACCTTTTCCCGAGTCAGAGTCTCTGAGCATTGGCGAAGGACTTCTCCCTGGTCATCTGATTCCTTCAGGACATCCTCATCAAGGACCAGAGCATCCGTCAGCTTCTGAATCTGTTCCCGGAGGTCTCTACAATGCTCCTCTGTGGTTGCACGACGACAGACTCGAGCCCCTTCGATGTCAGCCAGTTTGGCAATCTTTGATTTGACCTCCACAAGTCGACCAGAAAGAGCTCAGCGCATCTGCTCTTGGCGGGACTCCTTAGAAACCACCTTCTCCAGTTCTGTTGCAGCTAAGATCGGCAGGGTGCGATCGAGACCGTGGAGTTCCAGGGCAATGTTTTTAAGTCAGCCATCAATCCTTTTGCAATTACGACCTGAGCCTCATACTCTGGATAATTTCTCAAGAGCTGTAACTGACCTTCCACTAGGTCCCGGATCCATCCGGCCAACGACTGACCGTACAAGATGCCCTCTATACCATGAGTCAAAGCATTACGGATGGCCTCCAGCAGAAGTTGGGCATAATATTCCTTATCAGGCAGACTCATTGAAGTCACTGGAGAAGCTGCAACCCAAGGAGCAAGAGCGGAAGCAAGATCCAAACTCTGCCCCTGTACTAGAGCGGATACAGAAGGAGCCGTCGATAAGACGCTCGATGGCTCGGGGGGCATGGCGGTCTTTACAACCACCTTGACCGTCAAGACTAGCCTTGCAGCAATTCCTTGGGCCCTTGCTTCGAAGGCCGTATCGCTGGTCGTCTGCCCGACAGTCAAAGCATCGGCTCCAGCATGGGCCAGTATAGGGGCAGGAGGAGGAATCCCTTCCGAATCAGAACGAGCAATGATAGCGTCCCCCTCATCTGCCCCCACGTTTCGAGGCGCATCAGGCGAAGGCTCTTCAAAAATCCCCGCTCTGACCAAGAAGGTCCCTCCTGCTCAAACCGTATAATCATAAGATGTGAAAAGAACGGGCAAGTTCAAAGAATAAAAGGACTTACCCTGGAGAAAGACCCAGCGTAGTGAGTCATTGTTCCCTTTGTAGGCGCAGGGGTCATTCTGGCTCTTTTTGCATGAGGGAAAGTTTCCCCAGGCAAGAGCGGGCATCCTCACAAGCTACAAAGAGGTCATTCCTCCTCTCTCTCCTCTGTAGACGAGCTAGAATCATCATTGGCTTCACTCTCAGAGGGCGCCATCCCGGATGGAAGCAGAAAGGGTGAAGGAGGGTTTCGAATTTCGTCCCCTTAAGCAGACTTCGCTGACGATTCTACTCCGGCAAGAAGGTGTTGCAGACACAGTAGAGCTGGGCAGCTGAGTATAGAAGACTCCCGCCCCTCTGTAAAGGAGGGTAGTAAATATTTCCCTCGTACGATTGGCATTATAATAATGCCAGGCTCGAGCATCGTCTAAGAGACTACCTTCATGACCAAGACAGAGGTTCGGATTACCCATCCTCGCTTGGCTATAGCCAAATTGGCGGGCGAAACGACTAGGTAAATAAAGCTCTAAAAACACCCAGTTTTGGTTCCTATACATAAGGTGGGAAGGACGGATGGACTGTAACCAGAAGAACACCCCAGGGGTCAGGTTCTCGTCCACCAACTTCTCGTCGGAACGGAAGCCATGATAGGAGGGCAGAACCCGATAGATGGTATACTCTCCCAACCGACCCAGCATCCACCAACAACTAGAAAGGTCCCGAGGGACCCACATCGCACACTCGTAATTGCTCAGAGTTGCATCCCCCGCCTTATATCCTAAAATTGTATCGAGCTTTATCAGACCGAAATGATACAAAGCCAACCAACCCATCAGGTAGTGATAAGGGAGCTCAACTGATGAGAAGTCCTTGTCACTACCCTCACAATCAAGAATCTTCTGGGAGAACTCTCGCAGACCGTGCAGCAGGTTGCACACCATCGCCGGTAACAACGAAAAAGGTTGACTGAAAGCGAGCCTCACGACGTACAAGATCAGATCCTGGCTAATCCGGCCAGCGGGACCAGAACCCCCCGGCACTACGGCCATCCGCAGCCACACCATCAAGAAGGCTGCCAAGGTCGCTTTCAGGCTCACTGGGACCAGATTCTGGCTAAAAAAATTATGAATGTTAGAATTAGGACCACCCTCAGCATCGACAGACGGAACCGATACCCCAATCGGTACTCATCATGTCATCTATCTTATCAGCAGTATACGCTGGGTGCGAGGCATAGTAGGGCATCCCCGACGTCGAAGGAACCTGGATGAAGATATAATTAACCCAAGCTTGGATATGGGGCAGGTCCTGCGCCTGGTCTTGGTACCTGCACACTTGGTAGTGGCAGAATAGCTTCTTGTACACATTCATCATAGCAGGATACTCGGTCTCCAAGGCAAAAAAATCCTCCTTATATGGAGTATACTCCTCAGAATGCTGACTCCCCCATGGTAGCTTGGATAGGGCACGCATCTCGTGAAGAGCTAAACCCAACTCACCGTAGGGAGTGAAGAACATCCTTGTATAATGATTGAACATCTCTAATGGCGAGAAAAAGAGCACGATTGACAACAATTCCGTGCACAAAGGCTTTAACGCAGTGGTAAATACCCACTTCTTTCAAGTCCCCATTGAACTTTCTCATTGCCCAAAGGGACAATGACTTCCACTCCAATTCTGGATGGATCCATCTATCGACGTGAAAGTCACCCATCGGGTAAGTACAATAGGTAAATAGTAACCTGTCGGCAAAAAGAGAAGCACGATAGGGGCACGCCTCAGCAGCGAACGCTTCAGATACCTGACTGGGGAGCATGACACGTATCGTGGTATGCAAACCCTCAGGCACAATACGGAAGCAGTCCTTTGGGTCAGAATAGACCTCCTCCTTAATGCGGCTAATTAGTAGGTCCTAGCGCTCGGGTGTCAGATCCCAGCGCATGCTGCACATTTTAGATAGGCAAAAGAAGGAAGAAAGTCGGAGATGACGAGAAACAAGAGGCACGAACAAAGGAGTGCCACCGACGTTTTTGAAATACCAGTTTTCGGTGATTTCTAAAATCGCCATGTCCTCTAATACCAACTCGTCACCAAACAAGAAACAAGATTTCAGCATCTCTGCAGTGTTACGAGTACCTGACAACCGACCTCGGTCTATCATATGAAAGAGTTAGGTAAGTCTATGCTCCCTAATCATGGCCAGATGACTTCTTGGTTGGCCTGAAATGAGTTGCTGAGTAGTAGAATTGGCAAGTGTCTCCCTGGCACTGTTTTCTTCGTTGCCTACGGTTAAAGGCAAGAGGAGGTCCCCGAGGAAAGTTGAAGGTACAGGGACTACATAAGAGACGCCAGAAAGACAAAAAGTTAGGCGTTGGAGGTTTGTGCACTCTTAAAGCAACATCGGCAAGACGAAAGTGCCAATGATTGTTTCAAGACCGTATCGCAGAAAGCACGCCATTCATCGCAAATCAAGAAATGAAGTCAAGTGTTTATCGACATCCGGAGGCCGTACTTCTCCTTCAACGGAGAGTTGCTCGACGATGACGGCCTCAGAGGCCAACAGTTTGTCTCGAATCTGATGACTGCTCGGCCCCTCTTCGCCAGTTTGCTCCATGATAGAGACCCCAAACGGTCTCGCCGGTCCTGTGGCTGCTCGAAGGCTACCCCTCCTGCAGATCGAAGAGAACTGATTATGCCACCACGGGTTCTCGGAGAGCCAGCTACTGGTGTTTTTAGGGTTTTGGATTTCTTGGGGGCTATGGCAGGAAAAGCTAGGGTTTCAAGAAAGAAAGGACTTTGGTACCAGCCTCTGAAGAACAGATTAGAGTAGAAAGATTTTTTGCTCCCCCAAAATTTCTACTTATAAGAAGGGACATGTTTGCAAGAGAAGACAAAACGCCTTGGACGACGTGGGTTCAGAAAAAAGTCCATGATGAACGCCCGCATAATACGAGGAGTCATGATCATGCCTAAGGAGGAAACGGCTTAACGCATTTAATGCTGGAGCCTAAGCACGGCATCAGCCTGTCCGCAGGAGGTGATGGGTAATTACCTCTACAAAAAAGACACGTGTCATGCTTCTTTTTAAAGTGTCCCGAGCTTGACCCAAGTTCGAGAGACTTTGAAGGGGGTCTTATAGAGGCATAAAAAATCATAGCTGATGCAAGGCACAGAAGGGTGCTCTCGTCACCCATCCCTTTCTTACAATGGTCCAAATGATATATGGCATAGGTTAGTGTCTTCACTACCAACCTAACATCACAGAGGCACAGGTAGTCAGATGCACAGACCAGCCAATGATGAAGATATTCTCAGGATAAAATTCAGAAAACACTCTTCTTATTAATCGTGGCTACAAGGGTCTATTACACAGACTTATCACAAGTACATGAGAAAGAAGTTTCCTGAATCTTATTTACAAGGATCGACTACATGGTCTTTGTTACATAAGTAAGAATAGAAATTCCTATGAATATAAAAGAAGGTTCGTCTTCGACGGGCAGCCTTCACAGTGTGATCGTCATAGGCAGAAGGACCAGAAGTAAGATATACTACCTCCATCAAAGTCTCCTCTCTACCGATTCACAGCATCATCAGAGCCAACCCTCTTGTCACCAAGAGAAACTAGAGCTCCAATATATACTGAAGCACTGGAAGACCCAGAATCACAGCACGACGAAGCCCCAATGTTCCCAATGATTAGGGCAGAGCACGGCTGGCTATTCATCGGGTGAGAAACCAATTTCGAACACGTGGCTTGGATTTCCCAGATGCTCCAGCCGTCGTCCAGAGTTGAACTCCCTAAGGAGGATATTTAAATACTTCTTAAGGGCAGCAATGGCTCCTTCTACACAGAGTTCTTCTATAAGAACATGGCTCCTATGAACGAAAAAAGCCTCAACTAGCAGCCAACATATACAAGGCCGATCGCCGCTCGAAGTTAAGTTTAGATCTCGCATGGTAGTGAAGGATGCCAAGAAGAAAATAATGACTCTTCAGAGGAGAACTTTCCCTTTTATAGGACAGAGAATGGCCTAGAGTGCATGCCACATGGCCGACTGTTAGAATTCCCACATTAATGGGATGAACCTAAGACTCAGCATGATGAGTGTCAATCTTAGACCCTTGGAATTCCCCATATTATGGTGGCAATTAAGAGGGAAGTCCTTAAAGAGCGGGTATTTATCGCTCTTTACTTCAGAAGCCAAAGCCTTCAAGCTAGAGGTGCAACTACTCACCTTTGCCAACCTCAGAAGTAAGATAGTGGTAGGCCCCGCCCTTTCCTTTACTTCAGAAACCAGTTTCTTCACTCCAGAGACGCAGCTACCTGCTTGCGCCAACCCCAGACACACAAGGGTGTTATACCCTTTCCTCCAAAGCCAATTCCTTCAAAGTTCAGAGGCGCAGCTACTTACATGCGTCCATATGAGGCACAAAATGGTGATATATTCACACCATCTCCATTCCCACGGTGCAGTCATCTTCTCTGATCCATAAGCTTAAGTCACTTATCTACAAGCGACTTGGGAACTCGAACTGCAACCAATGCAAGTCAGCCTGTCGTTACAAAAGCATAGTAACCTCGCCAACCTAAAGCACAAGTCTACTCGTCGCCTACAACATAGTGACTCTATTGCTCCGAAACACAGCTTCATCATTGCTCTAAATACACAGAAGTCTTGTCGTCATTCGAAGCCAAGTCCACTCGTCGCCTAAAAGCATAGAGGCTCCGTTGTCTGTAGAAGTACAGTCTACTCATCGCTCCAAAAGTACAGCAGTACTTAGTCCTCATCAGAGGTACAGGAAGCATGGGTCCACCCCAATTGCTTTATTTAAACCGCCTTTTACAGAAAAGATTAGGATTAAATTATGATTGATATCATATCAGATTGATTTAAATCTTAGACGATGATCAATTAGACTCCAAATTTAGGATAAAATCCCAATATTTACTTAGCTAAATTTGAACAAGCAAATCGGCACCCATCGCGTGTCACCTCCTTCGATTATGTCGATAACAACCATAGATCTCGATTGGAGAAAATTTCGATGTCCACCACGTGTCAGTACCGCAGAAGCTCGTACAGTACAATGACGGCAGATTCTTTTATATCTTAGGAACCCTAAGGCACATCACATATGTGCTCAGTTCTATATAAATAGAAGGACTTCTCCTTCAACTTAAAGGGATCGACAACCTTCATCTAAGAAGGATCAACCCACCAACCAACCAACATAAGAACAACCACCTCCAAGAGATTTTCTCCTCCAGACAACCTCTTGATCGGTGACCCTAAAGTTCCATCAAAGGCGCCAGAGAGCCAGAGCACTCTTGATCTTCACGTGGGCGCATATGCCATTGTGGGCGCATATGCCATTGTGCAATGGGAACATAGGCACATAAAGCCAGTGGGTTCGTAGGAAGTGGCTTGTGCCTATAAATAGGCCATGAAGGAGAGAGAGAGAGAGCTCATTATTCCTTTCTCTTAGAATTTTTCAGAAACTCTTCATCTTCTTTCTGTGAGAACCATGTCTCCCAAGGTCGCCAAGAGATCCTGGAAGGGCAAGGGAGCTGCGCCGAGTGGCTCTCCTCCTGCGGCAGCGTCTTTGGTAGTCCAGGACCCGATTCTGGTGAGGACATGCTTTAAAAATAAAGTCTCGAGCGTTAATTTGTGTTGCTCGGACTCTTCTTCTGCCGGGGCGATTGTGCCTAAGGCAACGTACTTCTGTGAGCATCATTATGCGCCCACAGAAGCCATGCGCCAACACTGTGGTGTGCCATGCGCCCACGTGTTGCCATGTTATGTGCCCTCTAACTGTGGCATGTTATGCGCCCACGTACTGTTCGTGTGTCATGCGCCCACATGTTTGTTTTGGGTGCATATCCCTTTAGGCGCGTAGACCCTTGGGCGTATAGCCCTTTGGGTGCATAAAAGCCTTTCAGAACTTAGTTTTTCTTGCGAATTTCTGAGTCTGACTTTCCTTCTTTCCCTTTTCATATTTGGTAGGGATCTAGCTAGCAAACTTCTCCAGGATCGGTATCGGCAATTTTGGGCATGGTGAAGATGCAATACTTGACACACACATTAGAGAGCTCAGGACCCTTCATGTTTTGGAAGGGTTTTCCTCAGATGGTAGGAAGAACCTAAATACATCGAAGAGTCGGACGGTAGTTGGGCATCATCGTGAAAGTTCTATTTTCACGGTTCTTCAAGTAGGCAAAAGCAACACTAGAGATGTTTTGAAGGTATGGCCTCTTGGAGGAATGAGCCTAGGACGTCCGCAATATGGAGGAAAGAAGATCACCATTTGTAGATGCTTTTAGCATGCTATATTTGCCCTCCTCCATGTAGCTTCTCGAAGGTTCAACATCTTTGTTTGCTTCTCAACAATAAATCATGACTTCCTTCGAGGGCCACAAAACTGCTTTTCGACGAAGGCATAGTGCTGTCAAGCTGACCAAACTATATGTTGCTGATGAGTAGCAGATTTTCCCTTCTTTTGGACATTAATGTAATCTTTTACTTCTTATCCAGAAGAAGAGATGAAGAACCTTTTGTTTTGCTCATGAGATGTAGTCCTGTGAATGTAACTGATTTTAAATAAACAGAATACATTCGCTCTACTCTTTGCTCGTGGTATCTGTGGTGCTTGTTTTAGAGAGCTTAATACAGCATTTGTGTAAAGGGTATCCCGTTGGGGGACCTCCCCTCCCCCTCTTTCTTTTTTTTGGTTTGGACCTATTGCTCCTTTGTGTATCTGGTAATGCGAGCAAATAGATTTAAAACAAAACCCAACAAAGGTAATATAGTCGTGATAGATTTTGTGGTCTTGACACTGTATCTTTTATCCCGGGTTGGGTACAGGTGTCAAGTCAGAAGACTATCGATATCAGAGGTAATGTGGACGTGACAAATGATAATCAGGAGTAGTTTTTGGTGGAATGGATTTTCTTGTCAAGTTTAGCTTTTTGTTAGGTGTTCCTTCCTGGAGCGGAAGAGACTTTCTAAGCCTCCTCTCCGACGACCTACACTGAAGATGACGAGATGGAACAGGAAGTCGTCAAAGCTTTCTACTCTGTGCTGAAACTGAAGCTTTCTGGAGTCTTAAATCGGAATGCTGCCTTCGGCCCTGTGAAGGCTGTTGTCGAATGTCAAGTGGCGGCCCTCGAGAGTATTGCTGGCTACGAAGAGCGGGCCAACGCTCTGAGGAAAGTTCTGAACGACCTGTAGGGTCAGGTGGCCAGGTTCCGGGATACCATATAGCGGAACCCGACGTCGCTATTCCGCACAGAGGATGAGGCTTTAATGACGGCTCTTGCGAAAGAGAAGACTACTTTCTAGGCGAGGAAGGATGCCCTTGTTCGAGAGATCGGCGAGCTGGCTGACCATTATGGCCAGTTCAATGTTGCAAGTGAGGCACGTGCTGCCTCGAAGAACAGGCTGGCTTCACAAATCACTGAGAAGTATAATCACATTGTGCAGATGAAGAACGAGATCACCCAGCTGGAAGCTGACTTGAGGGCGGCGACATCTGAACAGGAGGATTACTTGGCCCAGGCTGCCATGACTTCCACTACTTCTGCCCGTTTAGAAGAACAGCTGGCAAAGTTGGAGGGGAGCATCTGAGTCTGATCCTCTTCGAGTATGAAGCCGCTCGTCAAGAAGAGGCACGACGCCGAGCTACTGTGATGTCTGAAGCCGAGATTGCGGCTCTGAGGGACAATATAAACTGCCTATGTATCCCGTAGATTTTTGTAACTCCCTTTTTTTAGCCGTCACGGCTCTTGTACCTTTTTTCTGTCTCTTGATAGATGTTAAAGTACAAAATAAAAAATCTTTTTAAAATGAATATGGTTTTGTGAAATATCGGTGCTAGAGGTAATGTGGACGTAGCAAGGATATTTCTGGTTGGTATTTCGCTGGAGAATTTTGATGTGGACCTATTATCCATTTTATATTCAAGTTATTTGAATATAGATAATAAGTTGAACGAAGCTGCTAATAGAGGTAATATGGATGTAATAGCAGAGGATGTTCTATATCTGACCAGAGGTAATATGGACGTGGAAAGATATATAACGTTAGGTGGGAGTGGATAATTCAGAGGTAATAGGGACGTGATTATCCTTGATGAATTCTTTGCTCAGAGGTTATATGGATGTGGCAAAACATAATCATTTTACTGGGGAAATAATTATTGAAAAACAATTCAGAGGTAATATGGACGTGACTTGTTTTCGTCAAACCGAGTTTGGACAGAGTCAAAAACGGGAATGATTCCACTGGAGAAATATTTAGAGGACCTATTATCCAGGGCACATTCAAGACTCTTGAAATACGGATAAAAGTTAGATAGTTTTTCGAATCATATAAGCATCACACTGTACATTTACATGACTGAACATATGTGAACAGAAAGGGTTACACATAGTATTTCTTCAGGAACTTGTCATTGGTAGGCATCATGAGCAAGTCACCATCAGACTTTGTTAGCCGGTACGCACCATTAGAATACACTGATTCTATGATGAAAGGACCTTCCCATTTAGGCTAGAATTTTCCTTTTGTTTTGTGCATCAAGACCATTGGTCTTCTCACTGTTAAGACCAGATCGTCGACTCGGAAGATCCTTTCCTTCACTTTTTATTGAAGGCTCTGGAAAGGCGTGCTTGGTATAGCTCAATGCGCTGCTGAGCTAACAAAAATTTTTCGTCTAGTGCTTCGAGCTCCTGGAGTCGCAGACATTAGCTTTCTTTGGTAGTTAGCTCGCTGGCTAGGGCTACTCGAAGGGAAGGAATCTGGATTTCTAGGGGAAGAACTGATTCTCTTCCATAAACTAGAGAGAATGGCGTGCTGCCTATTGGAGTCCGGACCGTTGTACGATAGGCCCATAGGCATTCGCCGAGCTTCTCATTCCAATCATGCTTGCTTGAAGACACGAACTTCTTGAGAAGTTTTATGATAGTTTTGTTGAAGGCTTTTGCTAGCCCGTTAGTCGCTGGATTGTAGACAGTAGAGACTACGTTCTGGATTCGATTCTTATCATAGAACCGATAGAATGCATGGCTTGTGAACTGTGGATCATTATCATTGATGATCCTATGAGGTAGGCCGAAGTGGTAGATGACGTGATATTTGATGAAACTGATCATGTTTGACGTCTTCACTTCGGTGAGCGGTATAGCTTTCGCCCATCTGGAAAAGTAATCGATTATGGCTTAAATGAACCGATGTCCTTTGGAGGATGGCGGGCTGATTGGTCCTATGACGTACATGCCACAGGCTTTAAATGGCCAAGATGTTGCCGTCGAGTGTAGAAACTCCGAAGGTTGATGAATAAAATCGGCGTAGAGCTGACAAGCTCTACACTTCTTTGCATATTCAACATCATCTGCTATCATTGTGGGCCAGTAATAATCCATTCGTTTAAGGCGATCTTGTAATTTGGGGCCTGGTTGATGTGTACCACAAACTCTATCGTGAGCCTCCCGGAGTGCATGTTTGGCTTCTGTGTCCAATAAGCATCGTAACAGTAGCCCGTCGTAAGAGCGTCGGTACAACATCTTGGTAGTTGTATTGTAGTAAAATCTGAAGGATCGTCTTTGGATAGACAGTACTTCCTTCAGGTCCTCGGGAAAGATTCTATAGACGGCGTAGTCTATGAAAGGAAGTCTCCAGTCTTTAGCATAGACGCTTGTTTTCGTTGCATAACTGTGATGAATATGCAAGGCATCTTTCATACAGAATAGTTTTTGACCAGACACTGTGATCGACTGCTGAGTATTGGTAGGAATGGTCAAGGAAGCAGCGAGACCGGCTGGAGCATCTGCTTATATATTTTGTAGTCGAGGCACGTGCTCGATGAAGAATCCAGCGAAAGTAGATGCCAACTCGATTGTTGCTCTGTGGTAGGGGATGAGATCTTCGTAGCAAACTTCATAATCCCCTCGGACCTGACTGACTATTAGCTTGGAATCACCGTAAGCTTCTAGATAGTCAACTCCCAGTTGCTTCGCCAGTTGTAGGCCGATTAATAGGGCATTATATTTGGCCACGTTGTTGGTGCATGGTTCCACAAGAGAATACGCACGATGTATAACCAGATGATCAGGTGACGAGCACGACACCTACTCTAGCCATGATATTTCTTTTAGGTCCTGTTCTTGATGCGCCGTCAAAGAATATTCGCCAAATGGGGATTTCTTCAGTTGCAGTGTTAGACTCCACCACTTCATCGGGGATTTTGTCGTAGAGTTTAGACGATTCTGGCACTGGATGAGCTGCTAGGAAATCAGCTAATGCTTGGCCTTTTACTGCCTTCTGAGGAACGAAGAGCATATCGTATAGAGTCAACAACATTACCCATGTAGCTAAACGGGAATTGAGAGAGCCCGGTTTAGTTATGAGTATTCTGAGAGGGTTGACTATAGATATAATGTGGATAGTCTGCCCAGACACATAGTGGCGTGTCTTCTGGACGGCAAATACTAGTGTAAGGCATTCCTTCTCCACCGGTGTGTATCTGTGTTCGGCACCCACCATTGTGCGGCTGAGGTAGTAGATTACATGTTCATGGCCGCCTTCATTCTTCTGAGGTAATAGGACACCAAGAGAATGGTCCATAGCACGAACATATAGTAAGAAGGGCTTCCCCATTATTGGAGCTACCAATACTGGTGGGCTTGTAAGGTATGCCTTGATATCGTCGAATGTGCGTTGACATTATTCAGTCCAGACGAAAGATACGCCTTTCTTCATGAGCTGAGTGAATGGTTGACACCTTCCATAGAGGTTCGAAATGAATCGTCTGATGTAGGATAGCCTTCATTGTAGTCCGCGTAGCTCTTTGAGGTTTCTTGGAGGATGTATGTCGAGGATAGCCTTCACTTTTTTTGGGTCAAGATGTATATCCTTTAAAGTCATGACGAAACCAAGGAAGTTGCCGCTAGAGACTCCCAGAAAAGACTTGATTGGATTCATCTTGAGTTTGTGTGTACGCATTAGTTCGAACACCGTTCTCAAGTCTTGGAGGTGGTTGCCCTTGAGATGACTTTTGACTGTGATATCGTCCACGTAGCACTCCACTATTTTGTACAAATGTTCGTGAAAATTGTGTTCATGGCTCACTGGTATGTCACCCCTGCATTCTTCAATCCGAAGGGTATCACCGTATAGCAGTATACCTCCAACGGTGATCGAAAAGATGTGGGCTTCTTGTCGTCGGAGAACATCTTGATCTGGTTGTAGCCTGAGAACCCATCCATGAAGGACATTCGCTCGAAGCCGCAAGTGTTGTCGGTCATTACGTCAGTGATCGGTAGAGGGAACTCATCTTTCGGGCATGTAGAGTTTAAATCACGATAGTCGATACAGACTCAAACTTTACCGTTCTTTTTTATGACTGGAACGATGTTGGAAATCCAGTCTGGGTGTTGTTCTTTGTGAATGAATCCACTGGCAATGAGCTTCTTAACTTCATTCTCGATGGCCTCCATGACGTCTGGTCGGAATCGTCGTTGTTGCTGCTTCACGGGCTTAGCTTTAGACGAAATATTCAGGCAGTGTATGGCGACTTTAGGGTACAAGTCTGGTATATCTTCGTAGCTCCATGCGAAGACGTCGATGTATTCTCATATAAGCTGTATAAGAGATTGGCGTTCATCGCCAGATAAACTTTTGCTGATGAAGATTTGTTTGAAAGATGATTCGTCTCCTAAATTGACTTGGATGACTTCGTCTTCAGTAGGTGGTTCACGTTGTTCGAAGCGCAGCTCCCACATAGTGTCCATCTTTTGAGCCCATTGTTCAAGCTCGATTGATTGGACGTCGTCCACAATTTGGTCAACGGAAACCATGTTGACGGACAGAGTTGTCTTGAACATGTCGCCAATACTGGAGTCTGAGTCCCAGAGGGAGGAATCAGAAGAATGAGAACAACGCTCTGCTTCATCATTTGATCTTTCGGGAGTTGTCAAAGGAGTGACATAACCCAAACCAACACCGCTTCGTTGATAGTAGTTCTCGGGTTTGCCGGAAGGAGCAAAGTGTCGTATTGGCAACCGTCGTCCTCGGCCGTAATTTAGCCGCTGATAGCTTTTGATGTCATATCCCATGTTCTGGATGATATTCTTGGCCTGCCAACTATAGCAAAAAAGTTGCATTTTTCCAGAGTCATAGTCAGCTTCTGTGTTGTGCTTGGGAGAAGTAGAGTCTGGAACGAACTTTCTCGTGCCAATTATATGACCGAAGATGATTAGTTCTTCATCCTTCTTTCTGGCTGGAACAATGAAGTAGAGGATATCTTCAGGGTAAACTTTTTCCTGCAGGTGAGGCGTCGTGACTGGCATACAGAGGTGTGGTCCTATGTCGTGCTCTAGAGCGTATATCGTATCTATGTAGTGGTTTATAGTTTGATAGACATAGGAGTAATTCAAAGATAAACCTTTACTAAGGAAATACGCATTCTTCTTTAGGGATAACATCATCCGCTGAAGGTACATTATTATGAGTATTGATATACTCATTAAGAGGATCATCATCTGGAAGAGGAGCCACAGTCTTGGCCGAGTTCACTACATAGGGTAATTCTTCAGGATTGGGAGGACGGGCATCAGTAGGTTCCTCCCGGGGTATCTTGCTGAGAGTGATGGTCAATGGATTGACCTTGTCAGAGTTCTTCTTTTTCATCCAGATTGTGAGAGGCTTCGGAGTACTTTTTGGAGTAGTATGTCCTTTGACTCGGATAATCAGGGCCCATCATTGGAGGATGGACTTACTTCAGCTTCATTGTCAGCTTCATTGCCATCGTCCGTGGGAGGCTAAGATTGGTAAAGTACCGAATCTCTATAGTAAGCTTTGATGCCTTTAAAAGGATCGACTTCGACAAACTCCGTCTTTACGACACCGTCGATGTTGACATATTTGAAGCACTGGTGAAGTGTAGAAGGAACGATCATGTTCTCGTATATCCATGGACGTTCCAACAAGATGTTGTAGGATACATTGGCATCGATCATATAGCAGGAAATCTCCGTTCGGAGATTATCGATCTGGCATTTGAGATGGATCTTGACCAGCGGATGGCTTCGACCAGCATTGAAAGCCATAATAGTTGTGTTGGTTGCAGATAGCTTGTGCAAAGGGATTCCCAAAATTTGAAGCAAACTTCTAGGAATGATGCTGAAAGAGGATCCTAGATCGATGTGCATGCGGTCCACCTTGATCACCCCGATATACCATGTATAGTACAGGGGTCTATCATGACGATTATTTTTGAGTAGCATGTCCTCTTGTGAAAAGGTGATGTTGGGCACCACTTCCATAGTACTGTAGCAGTGGGGACAGAAGACAGGGTCTTCAGCGGGGGCTTTGACTTCAGCAAGGTAAGAGTCGGCATGTAGTAATGCCTCACTTAAAGCCTTCCACATTTTTTTGAAGAGTCATAATAGATCGAACAGAGACAACCTGGTAGGTGTATTGGCTAGCTGTGCCAGTATGTCAAAGTTGTAGGGCCGATCCATGCCTTCGGAAGCTAGCGCCTTCAGAGATTTGTCAAACCGCATCTCCTTCTGCTTGGCTTTGTCCGTAGTTGGAGGTTTAGACGGGCCAGCTTCTGAGCTTGTGGGGGCAACAGGAGCTTGAGAAAGTACTGCTTCTTCTTGTGCAGGATCATACGTCCGAAGATAAGTCTTCCTCGATCGCATCTCGCCAGATAGAACCTCGTAGATGGGAGAGGATACCATATGGCATGACTTGTACTTCTTGCCCCTTTTTGCTTTGGAAGGTACTACCCCCTGCGTCACTTCTTACACAAGGTCCGGATGGACCCACATGATCTCACCATATTCAGTCGTGGTGGCACCAAGGTAGGATTGCGAGCTGGCGGTAGGTTGACGACTTCCATTATTGCCTTGATAATCGGGACCATGCCGTCTGGGACTTCTGTGGAAGGAAAGTCACCAAACTGAAGAGAGATCATGTTAGAAGATACGACCTTATCTTCAGCTTCGAGGTTGATCACTTGGTTGTTGATAAGCTGTTGTATCTTCTTCTTCAGGACGATGCAATCCTTGGTGGAGTGATGCACGTACTAATGATAGAGACAGTACTTGGGATCGTTGAGTTGGCTCGCCTCTGCATGACGTCGTGGTGAAGCCAATGTCAACTTATTACCCTTCATCAATGTATGAAATATGGTAATGACATCGTCTTCGTCAAAGGAGAAGGTCTCCTTAGGCTTGTCAGAGGCGCCTTGAGAATTGGAAGCTCCTTTGGATGTGTCGACCTTCAGGACTTCTTTCTCTTTACCCCCACGAACAGGGATAGTTTGAGGATGCTTGCCTTTGTCTTCGGGTTTGGGTATTTTCAACCCCAGTAGTTCCAAGTTAGGAATGTCGTTTTCAGCAGCATCAACGACCCCAATGAAAGCAGGCCATGTATCATACTTATGTATACCCAGACAAAACTTTACTGTAGGAAGGAAGTTATGTCGACAAGTATCCATAAGTTCTGAGTCTGGTATACCGAAGGGCATCTTCAGTGCTAGCCGCCTGAAGCATTCGATGAAGGCGATGACAAACTCAGTCCTCCTTTGCTTGGTCTCAATGAGGGTGGACATACTAACATGCATGCCACTCTCGTAAAATCTGTTGAGGAACAACCTCTCCAAGTCTTTAAATGAGTTGATACATCTGTCAGGCAGACTGCAGAACCATTCGAAGGATACCCCCTGCAAGGTGCTAATAAACAGTTTCGATAAGAACGGATCGTCTCTGGGCAAGTGCAGAGTCTGCGTGTTGAAGTACGTCATGTGCTGACGAGAAGAAGTCAACCCGTCAAATGAATTCAGCGTCAGCGGCTTGTTGTTAGGAGGGCAAGTAGTGTTCTACCACTCAGGAGGATATGGTTGAGATATTCCCATCTTCTGAAGCTCGTCTTTGTGTGAGATGGTGTCGAAACGAGCGACCAGGGAATCAATTGCATCCTGTTGATTGAGCAGGTGTTAGAAAACGGCTGTTGAACGGTTGTCAAGCGTTGCTGGCGAAGGACCACCCCCAGCATTTACAAGATTTGAAGGAGGCACAACGGAATGATACTATTTTTGTAGTGAAGGAGGGTTTTTGCTCTGAGCCGGACTAGCATGGGCCGAGACGTTTTGTTGAGGTAGAGGAACAGCCCCAGCAGCTTGAACCGCCATGATACTGGTAAGCATATCGGTGATCTTGGCGAATATTATTTCAAAACCCTCTTGCCGTTTGCTGGTCTGATCACTGGCTTCTTCAGGTCTTTCTTTGTCTGCCATGTATGTAGATAACATGCGAGGATGAATAGAGGAAATAGTACAACTGGTGCTGATACTGTCTGTCTCTGAGTGGACAAGTCCTTCATCTTCAGATAGAGGAGGTAGATAGTCGCCATTGGATTCGGAGGGATCATCGTCCTCTGGAAGGCTATCCCCTGTGTGTTGGTCATCCGCTTCAAACTCTGAGGGAATACTACCCCCAGCTTGGGATTCTTCGTCGTCCATACGAAACCTTGCTTTTGATCGAGTACCCATATAGACTCCTTCAGATGTGACAACCTGCTGGCCATCTGTTTGTGGACTTCTTCTTCTTCTCGCGGAACTGGAAGAGAGAGTTGGGTTCGTAGTCCACTGTCTTTGATTGGAGCTTCCGTAAGGGGGACCCTATGAAGCCATGTTGGATGAAACATACAGTGGCTTCTCATCGTCAGAGAAGTGCAGCCGTCGAAACACGGACTTTCTCTGAGGCACTCTTGTTGCTTTGGAGCAACAACAGTTGGTAACAATACTGGTGCACATATGTGCACTATGAATTGTTATGTCCTTCCTCGCTTTACGCTTATGATTTATCATGTCGCGCAAGTCAGCGAAAGGGAGTTTTGCCTTACAACCCATGTTGCATGCATTGCCGAGCTTTGCATACGGGTTCGTAAGGAGAGTTGGCGCATCCAAACTTAGTTCACGTGCAGGGGCAACCCCCACACCTAAGTTCTGTGATGTCCTTGAAGACAGCCCCGTGCTATACGCGTTGGGGCCTGCCTTTTTGTTGTGGGCGTATAGGCCTTGGAGACTAGCCTTGGGCGCATGCTCCTTGACAGCATGTCCGAGCCTCCTTAATGTGGGCGCATAGTATGGATCCAGTGAGCCTGGGCGCATAGCCTTGGGCGCATGATCCTGGATGCCCAGCCTGCTGAAGACAAAAGTGTTCTAGTTGGGGTTATGCACCCAAACACTCCCTTGGGCGCATCGCTTTGGGCGCATGCTTGGTGGAGCAGCACTGTTTTCACTCAGTTTTGCCTCCTTCATTTGTGAGCCTCGTCGGGTTTGGCCAGAGTGTCGCACACTCTGATTCTTAGCATCGTAGTGTTTTCCTCCGCCAAGTCTCGGGTATTGAACACCCTGTTGTTGGCTGTGCAGGAAAGAAGTCACTGGGCTAGTAGAGCCCGGAACGGTGTGAGGCTTCTCCATTTGAGAAACTTCTGTGGCAGAGTCATGCGTCCATGTGATAGAGTCCTCCAGTTGTATATCTGCTATGACACTAGTAGGATATGCACAGCGAGCCTTCGGAAGCCAAGTCTTGCGAGACTTGTTCGGCTTCGCTGATTTTGAGGGAGTAGAGCCATCCCTCGAGAGCATCTCTTCGAACGCCGGCTGATCGAACTTTACGATCAGCATCTTCTGAGTGCTCTCCACTTTGTCGGTATCGGATTGCGTCACCACCTTCTCGTCAGAGGAAAATGTAGTCCCCAGCAGAGTTGCCATTTTTGTGGATACACACAAAAAAGAAGAAGAAAATGCTATCTTTTCTTTATTGGCGTAAGGCACCACAAATCGAGTACGTCTGAGAGATCCTGCGCTGAGGATCTCCGAGTACAAAAAAGAATTATGGGGAATGGGACGATGGAGATCGAGCGACAGTTGCTCCTTTACTCCGTTGACACTCCGATTACAAAAGTAGGAGAAAACCTAAGAAAATTGCTAACTCTCGGCTCACTGGCAAGAAGTACAACAATTTGGCTCTTGAAAATGCTCTTCGTTCTGTGTTTTGAAGAGGGATGAGGCCCCCCTTTTATAGTCGTTCTTGAGCTGGAATGATGTTATGCGCCCACATGAGGAAACACGCTGGTTTTTGTGTGGGCGTATAGTCCTGCTTTGGGCGTATAGGATGTAGGCGCATACAGGCAGCGAAATCGTGGGTTGGTCGTGGTGTTGACGTGGCCGCATGCTTCGGTGCACTATTGCTCATGGAGACTGACGTGGCCGTACGCTTCGGTGCACATTTTAATCATGGCTTTGACTAAGTCAGGCTTAGGCGCATAGCCATGTCTCAGGCTATGCGCCCTTATTTTGGGGAAGCTAGTCTTGGCCGTTTGGAGCTTCACTGGCTGGGTGCATGGAGCTTCACTGGCTGGGCACATAGAGCTTCACTGGCTGGGCGCATTGAGCTTCACTGGCTTGGGCACATGGGGCTTCATTGCTGAAATTTTTCATGCTTCTACAGCTACGCTTCCATGAGTAAAGGTTTTAGAGTTTTTAATAAACACTCTTTGATTGTTGAAGGATCTATAGATCTTACTTTTGATGAGCTTTATAATCAAGTACAAAGTGAGAGTGACGATAAAGACACTAGAACAACATCCAACAAAACCCCTAAAGATAGGGAAACTGGTATAAGTTATTTGGAAAGTTTGCCAAAGAGGTTGTGGTTTACTACCGACCATCCAGAAGATTTGGTCATAGGTAATGTATCCAAAAAAGTAAGCACTCGTTCGCAAGTAAACAATATTATTGCATATGTAGCCTTTATTTTGTAAATAGAATCTAAGAATATTGTAGAAGCTTCACTGGTGAGTTTTGGATTACTACGATGAAAGAGGAATTAAAACAATTTGAGATAAATCAAGTTTGGGAACTCGTTCCTAGATCCAGTGATTACTTTATTATTTTACCAAATTGGTGTTTCGAAATAAACTCAATGAGGATGAACAAATCACACTTAACAAAGCATGTCTCGTAGCTCAAGGCTATAATCACGAAGAAGGCATTAACTATGACGAAAATTATGCTCCTATTGCGAGACTTGAGTCCATTCATATACTTTATACTTTTGGTAGTTTTCATGATTTCAAACTTTTTCAAATGGATGTTAAAAGTACTTTTCTAAATAGTTTTATCAAAGAAAATTTTTCTGTAGAACAACCCCTTAGTTTTATAGATTTTAAATTTCTAAATTGTTTTCAAGTTTGGTAAGGAATTCAAACAAGACCCACGTGCTTGTTATGATCGCCTTAGCTCCTTTCTACTTGAAAAAGGTTTTTCAAAAAAGGAAAGTTGGCACGACTCTTTTTATAAAAGCACACAATGACACTCTTTTATTAATATAAATTTATGTTGATGATATCATATTCAGTTCTACTAATACAATACTTTGTGAATATTTTTCTAAGTGTTTGCAGAGTGAATTCGAAATAAACATTATAGAAGAACTGAACTTCTTCCAAGGATTAGAAATCAAACATAATTCACAGGGAACCTTCATTAATCAAGCTAAGTACATCAAAGATCTATTGAAGAAATGTGACATGGACAACGTCAAACCTATTGGCACTCCAATGTCTACAGCTGCAAAGATTGATCTTGACGAAAGTGACAAATCAGTCGATATATGTAAGTATCGAGGTATGATTGGTAGTTTATTATATTGAACTACTAGTCGTCCTGATATAATGTTTAGTGTTTGCATATCTTCTAGATATCAGGATAACCCTAAGGAATCACATTTGTCCACGGTTAAGCGTATCTTTTGATACCTTAAAGGAACCTTGACAGTCGGCTTAGTTATCCCTGAACCTTATCTTTTGACCTTATTGGTCATTCAGATGTTGATAATGCGAGTTGCAAAGTTGATCGAAAATGTACCATCGATACTTGTCATTTCTTAGGCAATGCATTAGTCTCTTGGTTCAGTAAGAAATAAAATTTTGTTGCATTATAGACTACTGAATATGAGTACATAGCTGTAGGACATTATTGTGCACAAATTGTGGATGAAAGAGACCTTGGAAGACTATAACCTTTATTATAAGCATATTCACATTTATTATGATAACACATGCACTATCAATCTCACGCAAAATCCTATATGCCACTCACGTATTAAACACATGAGATTAGACATCACTTTTTGTATAATCACAGAGATATTGATTTACTATTTGTTGAGACAGAACATCAACTAACACACATCTTTACAAACCCAAAGCCGAAGATCGTTTCAATTTCATTCTTCGAGAATTTGGCATTCTAGATTTAATGCTGCATAATGATATTCCACTTATTCTCTAAAATTTGCAGTTTGTTAAAGTAATTTTGGGTACATGCCGAAAGGGTCCTTCTGCCATATGAGTGTAAATAGCCTAAATCGATACGGTATTTAAGTGTCTTCGAACCACCGCTAGCTGGAACCGACCCCTACAACTAATCCAAGGTGATCAATAATTTAGAGACAATATTTATCAAAGGGTAATTACAAATATTATTTTGTTCTAAAATCATAGGAACCAAATTCGGACCGAACTCGGACCGAACTTGGTCCCCTTGTTTCCAGAATAGTATGAAAACCTGTCCCTACTTCTTTATTTCTGATCTAACATATTTTATGTTTCTTCCTATCTATATTTCATATAGAAACGAAAACCCTCCTCCTCTTCATTGTGCCACTGTCAAAACCTTAAACCCTAGATTTTTTTTATTTCCCCTTCTCAAGTATTCTAAAGTTTTCTCTCCAAATCCAAGCCCTTCTTCATGTTCTCCTCCTTTTTCTAATGTATTTTTCGGTATTCTCTTTTTTTCTCTTATTATATAATTCTAATGCTTGGTTCAATGACTTCTATTCTCCTAATATTTGTTCTGGTAATCCAATTATTTTTTCAATATATCCAGAATTTCTACCATACTTTCGATTTCTTTGTTTGGATGAACTTGTAGCTATTCGCCATAATATTTATTTAAATGTTATTCGCATGTTCTATTGTAACCTAACTATTGAACATGATTTTATATATTCTAATGTATGTGGTTCTCAAATCAATTTTGGCGACAAGAAACTGGGTGATATGCTCAAAATTTCTTATAAGGGTGATGCCCTAATTAACTGTCGTCTTTTTCGACTTAACGCCCATATATCTTTTGATGCTTTCCAAGAAATTTTATGTGAATCAAATCCATGTCCCCCCTGGAAGTCTCTTGGCTAGATACCTAAATAGTCATTTCTATGAACTTCATCATATTATATTTTCTTCAATTCTACTAAAGACTGGTCCTGCTAATAAAGTTACATATTTTGAAATAGCAGCTCTATCATATATAATATCATATTCCTTTCAATCTTCCTAAGACTATCATGAAATCTATGATCATTGTAAGGAAGAAGTGAGAGAATCTTCTTTATGTCATGTTCTTACCAATAGTGTTTCAGCATTATTGCATACCTCATGATGCTTGTCCTTTCCTTCATGCTCCCGATTTTCTTTCCAAATCTCATCAATTTGAGACTTCTCTACCTCTAACGATTCCCTCTACTCAGCCTGATTCATCATCCAACACTCACAAACATCCTTCACCTACTGGTGCTACCACCCTAGCTTTTCTTGAGACTTTGTTCAGAGACATATTCAGGATGCATGATTATCGTACTACCTTGCAAGCTCATGCTATTAGCAATACCCTCACTGATATATAGTAGAGTCTTACACATGCACGTAGTGATCTTATTTCTATCGTACCACATCCTCGCTACTCAGGATACAGGATCGATGATTCTTATGTTCAACGTTACTTAAATCCAACTACTGCCATTTATGATCCGAATAGGACTGGTGATGATTATACTCCTGGTGATGATTAATAGTTGCTTCTTTGCTTTGGATGTGAGACTTTAGTTCAGTTTGATGTTAGTCATGATGTTCTTAGTTTGCTACTTTAGTTTTTTTTGTAACGACCCGCTCCCAGTTTTCTGGATACGAGTGGGACATACCAAGCCTATGATGTTATAAACAATGCTAGTAAGCGGTCTATACCTCATAAATCATCAAGCGAATCATAGAATTAATCATCATGTCACAACATTAAAAACAAGAATCAAACCTAGACACACACCCACAATCACCATAGTCCACTAGTTTATAATTAGTACATGATCTAGTACCCCGCTCCCGTTGGGGCGAAGCACTACGTAATAGACTCGTGGCAAGTCAGACATGGTCGGGAACATAGATGTCTAGTCTGACTTAGCAACGAGTTTGATATACGAAAAACCTTGGCATCGATAAAATAGATTTGGACGAATGATATGAGAACCGTTCCAACTAATGGACTGACTTCTGTTGGAATAAGTCCTAGATGCAGCCAACTGTGTCTTGGCGAGTGAGCTCTAAATAAGAGTCCCTTCGATGTGATCGGTCTGCTATTGATTTTTTTGCTTTTCGTGATATTTTGTTGCTTGGTTTTGATGAGTGTGCTTTCGCAACGATTTCTGAATGCACCTTTGGAAGTCGAGGGGAAGGATTGAAGAAGTAATTCTAATATCATGTTTGAGCCATTGCAGGAGTTTGTGTAATTGACATCTAATTGTTGTGAAGCGATCTCCTACTCTCGGTGCATTTTTTTAGGTGGCTGGCGAACCCTTATTTTCTACTCCTTCCCGTCAACAAATTCTTGATGTTCAAACGTTCAAATCGATGATACTGGTTGAACATATGTTGTGCCACTAAGATAAAGAACATGGGATAACTGTAGTGTAACTACCATAACTAGGCCTAGAGACACTAACTCAATGCCTCGCAATGAGGCGACCAGTTTGGTTCAAAATCGAGAAAAATGTTGAAAGAAAGGACATTGAAACATCGATATATGGCACGATGACTCGGAGTATTTGGGACTTGCGAATCGCCAAATCAGAACATAAAATTTTGAGGAAAATGAATGAATTATTGCATGAGTTACAGAATTCCACTTCTAAATTCTGTTAATTTCATGCATTATGTTGCCTGGATTAAACTGTTCACACACTTGTATGGTCATAGACAATTTATGCACAAGGTATTATTTTCTGCGAAATGGTATCCGGGGTGCTGGGACTGAATCGACCTAGGGAGAGTTTGAGATTCGTGCTTAACATGAGGCATTGCGAGATCCCCAGTTAGGATTGCAACATGGACTGATAGGGCGTTTCACAATGCCATTGAGAATTTTCCCTCATTGTGTTATAACACCAATGATCGCATATAAGATAGTTAACCTGCTCACCTATTATCTTGTGCAGATGGTAAGTATTACATCTGTTTTATCCAGAAAGGAGCGCGGCCGTGGTAAGATCAATTGGAAAGGGTTATGTTGTTTGCATGCTTTAAATTATGCCTTCGATATAAACTGCAACTAATTTAGTTCTAAATAGCAGGATCACTTCGAATGCTTGAAATCCTTAATAAGCAATATCGGTTTAAACAAGTGGGTTCTTAGTGCATTCCCAAGTGTGCTAACCCCCAACACCCTGGGTGAAGAGAGGACTGTGGGAGCATGAGACTAAGCTGAAGCTGAAGAGCGGAAGGTGGCTCGAAGCGCACCTATTTTGAAGTATTTTGAAGCCCAATTCAGATCGAAGACTTTTTGTTCAAATGTATATAGGGGCATGACTGTAAGGAACGACAAGGATTATTTCATGGCAACTTGTCGAAAGTTTTTCTTTTGTGTTTCAAATAATATAGCCGCAATGACGTATGTAATGTACAAATCATCTTGCACATACTTTGCAAGTTTTGCCAATAAAAAGCTTATTTTCTTCCTATGTTGCATCTTCAAGTCTCTGCACTGTTTAATTTTAATTCAATATCTCAAAAGAATTATCAAATACACATACTTGGCTTGTACAAGTCCAAATTAGACTTGTACAACATCACGTCCCAGCAAGCACAATCGATTTGCCTTGAATCGATGCAAGAAAGAACGATTCGGTGAATCGAGGCATAAAAAGTTGGTATCAGAGCATGGTTCACACCTCGGACCTTTCGAAAACATTATATTTTAGATGATGTTACAATTTTTCAATTTTTTTGCTTTTTGACATATGTTGCATAAAATAATTGTTCCATACAGATAAGTCCGTAGATATTTTTGAGAATACTAACGACTTTGCTCAATTTTGTAGGAATGACGAAGAAATCGGGTTTCCCGCTATCAGTGCAACGTTGATTAGCACAGATAGTACCGAGAAGGTGGCACCTAGCGAATCTACCATTGAGCGATTAATGCGCCTTATGTAAGTCCAACGACGCCACGCGGAGATGCAGTGACAACAGCCGTAGGCGCAGATCTAGGCCCAGTTGTCACGACCCGCACCCGGAGTAGGGGCACAAGTGCGTGACAATGTCCTAGCCTATGTCGCAGAAACGGCGTAGAACACTGTCTAGGTCTACTATCTAACAAAAGTTATAATATCAAAACCGGTCAAGAATGGTCAACTCCGAACGGAGGACAAGCAATGACTATAATATACTCAATCACAAACTCTAAGAAGGATAGATGATACTGAACGATAAAAACGACAAGATATGAAAATATCATCCATAAGATCCAACACAGAAATAATACAAGTCCAGAGTCAACAATCTCAAATACAAATACTAAAATAATAACAAGCTAAAACGTAATCTGGAGACAAAGTCCAGTACCAAACTAATCTAGCTAAGCTACTCCAATGCCTCATCGGCTGGAGCTAACCCCTGCTGAACTAGGGTCTCCAAGTCTAAGTCATCTACGTTATGGGGACCGTAGTAGATAGGACACTCCTCCTCGCCATAATCTATAAAATTTTGTCAACATATCCAGTCAGGATGGAACGAGAACAAATCTCCAATAACAGTTCTAGTTAGACGATATTGAAAATCTAGAAGTAAATAGCAAGAATATACAAGGTAAAGTGGTACGTATATGAATCATGGTAAGGCATATCAAAACTGTAAATGAATGTAAGAGCAAGAGAATAGTGTATATCATGTACATGAATCAGGAAAACTACTATCTTTGTGAGTTTAGCACTAGTTTCAACATGTGATCGGCTTAGGAACTTGCACAGAAAAATGGCCTGGCTAATCATACGTGCGGTTTATGATTAACACTCATAGAAAAAAAATATCTTGCACATGAAGGATTTGATCACATATCTACGCTAATACCTCCGCCCCAGACTAGTATAGTAGATCCAACCATGACACGTCATGAAACGTATTCTCTGAGAAGGTCGCGAGTGTCACGCCCCGATCCCGGAGGATCGAAAACAAGCCACTGGGCGTGATGCCGTACAAGTCTAGATTGCACTTGTACAAGGCAAAACCATTATAGTTCCTGGTAATTCTCAGAAAACATCGACAAGGCAGTAGAACCAAGCAGATAAATTGAAGTCACACAATTTATGAAGAAATGTATCTCTTTATTGATAATCAAAATGGATTACAAGACTTGCAGCAGGATACAGAGTTTACAATTGATTACAAGACTCGCAGCGGAATACAGAGTTTACAACTGTTTACAAGGCTCTTGAATAGCCAACTGAATGTATACACTTGCCCTTTAGGCTACAAATGAATATACCGACTTCTTTACAATGACTTGCCAATTTGGCTACAATCTCACTGGTACATCTGAGTTCCACTGTTCCATACATTATGTCCCGTATAGCAGAAGACATCGTCTTGAAAGAAGAGCTTCTGCACACCCATCCGATTCATCGATGCCAAGCACTGATTCACAGGATTTCCCCCAAGCAAACACCTGTAATATTGCCCACAACGTGGGTCAGTACATCATCAATGTACTGGCGAGCGGTGCTGGCCCAACTCACCTAAGAAGACAACACTAAGTAATCATGTTACAGAACATTATTAACAGTGGTCTTTCTCGTTGCCTTAGGGTCAATTTCATGTTATAGCCGACAAGAAGTAAAGTATGCAAATCTTATAGCCAACATAATTTAAAGCATACTGTTATCACCCTTTGGTGATTCTTACCCACGGTTGTGTAGCCATCCCTGTACATTTATAATACTTACTCTGCCTGCACAAGACATTGTTAGAAACAATATCATGATTCAATATGAATATCACCGTTCAGGTGATTCTTACCAACAGCCGACATCCTTTCCTGTATTTGAGTAATAACTTACTTTGCCTGCATAAGATATCATTAGCACCTGACCTATCTATATGAAGGTCACTGGCGACACGCCATCCTGGACCGTCTTACAGGTATACAGAGTGCAGGTAGCTAGCCCCACTGCAAGTCCTGTATACCGTGCTACTACTTCAGCACTGCCACTACTTCGGCATTGGTTTTCCCTAGGACGAACCGGGTTCCATGGCCCAGGAATACCGTTCGAGAAACCACCTTGTCGACAAGTTGTCCATGACCATGCAACTATATGCAACTTATCTAAGAAGAAAACATATAATGCATGATAAGGAAAACTAAGCAAAACCATCATTCTCATTCGTATTGCCATCTTGCCATCTAGCCATCTTGCCTTGAGCCAATGCTCACATTATCATCTGCCCAATCCAGGGTCTTGGCGTAATCAACATTCTACATCGGCGACAGGATAATAGAATGTTGTTACCCAATGCCTTGCCACATCTTTGATACCAAACATCTTTCCAACCAAACTCAATGTACTCACCGCCCAATTCCTGGGACTTAGCATCTGTTTAGCATTCATTCATTTGAATGCAATTTAAGCATACTCACTGCCCAGTTCTTGGGTCTTAGCATCTGTTTTACCATTTATTCATTGAGCCAAAGCTCAATATACTCACCGCCCAAGTATTTGGGACTTTGCCATCACCTGTCATGCAATTCATCGCAACAGTGTACAAGCATACAATTCATCTAGCCACACCAGTTTACGTTCAGGTGATTATTATCTTTCATTATCTTTCCAAATTCCATGCAAGGTGTTATTGAACAAACTCAACTAGAAACATAGCATACTCATCCTTATTTTAAGCGTGAAGCTAAAAGATCTTTGAAGGGTTCAACACTACTCACATTCATAGGACGATTCCCGCCACGATCGCATAGTCTTCCAAGCGATCCTTCGCATAATCCCAAGTCCAACAAGGCTTCATCGAACCAACCATCCAACATAAGGCATCTTGCGGGTCGGGGCACTACAATATATACCACCCAGAAAAAGTTTCGTTCTCGAAACTTAAAACAAAACTCATCCCCAAAATTTCAACCAACTCTTCATGAAACTTCTCAACGATCAACTTTGCACCATCTAATATTTCTCCGCAATCTTTCAATTGATTTCAATTAATTTATCGTCTCGTTACAGCATCCCAATTAATTCAACATAGTTTACCATCTTTGATCTTTCCTCCAACACTCGTGCAATTCCTTAGCACATGATAATCCTTCCCGTGGCTTCGTTTGAATTCAGCATACCACTTAGTTGAAATCATACACATATTTTAGACGTCCCCGAAATACATGCACTTCAGCCAAGTTCAGTGATAGAGAAAACGAACGACCTACGGTGTACCTTCCTTTTCGAACATCAGTAATTCTTTTTTGAGCATCTCGTATAATCCCACTTTGTTTATTCGATACTCCAACCAATTGATAACACAATAGATGTTGCTAATTCAAATCAAGACATTTTCTTCAACCGATCCAACATTTTCCAAAGTATTCGGACTTAGATATGTCAAGTATTCCTTTCAAGTTCATTGTCATCCATGCCACCAAAGTTGATAAATCCTATAGCAACATTTTATTTCGATACCCCGATTCTCATCGGTCAAATCTTGTACTCATCATCGTTCGCATCCATACACATTGTTTGCAACTCATAAATTTTCTCGATCCTGATTCATCCATCAAATTGTACCATCATCCCACTCTAGTAATATTTCTCATTGTACTCAAAAGTTTCTTCGTATTGATCAAGCCAACATGTTATTCTCGCGCATAAACAACTTTTATATCCAACAACATTAATCCCGAGGGTCGTTCTTATTCACATTTGCATCTCGCCGATCTCGACTACATGTATTATCCAATTCCGTTATTACACTTATCCTCAATTCTGATTCGGTCAATGAAATTATCCCAACTATCTCAAGGCACTACCAACAATTTTTGTACCTCAATATCAATTAATCAAATCAAACTAGTCCCAACAATTTCCAGCTTTTCAACAAAGGCAACCAAATTTTTGAAACCAACATGATCCGTCATCCCATCCAACATTATAACATCAAATTTCCCAAATATTCATTCCATCCCGAAGCCTACCTTCCAACACATCTTACTCATCCAACTATACTCACGCAACATCAATAGGGACATCCTACGGTTTTCCAATAGTCAACTTAGCATACAATCAAGTCTCTACGGTCAGCTAATCTAAGCTAAACCAGACATTCAGCTAACCCATATGAGATGAGTAGCTATCAGGGACATACTTATCTCTTATCTTAGAGGCAACCAATTCTCAACATAGGGCAACTCTATAGTCTGACCAACTTAGGGACATGGGACACCACCCCAATCTGAGACTTAAGCAAGCAACCAACAATCTAGGCAACAAACCGACACTCTAGGCAACCAGCCAACAATCTAGGCAACCAACCGACAATCTAGGCAACTAGCCAACAATCTAGGGTCAAGTCTTTCTACCCGTACTCATACTCGAGTCATACCCAACGAAGTCTCATTCTAGACTTACCCACAACCGACCAAATCTATCCGACAATTCTATCCAACAATTCTATCCCACAATTCTATGGGTCAATCTCGAAGCTATCATATAAAATTCCTTAATCGAGTATCCAAGATTTCAATTTCCAACTTACATAGACATAGCATCACTTGTTCAATCCGACTTGCATCCTCATATCGTACTCATATGTCTATTCAATCGGGTCAACTATTCTGAATCATCATCCGACATTGTTATCTCAATACTTTATCACTTATGATCTCTTTCCTACGGTCTCTTCGCGACATATTCGTTTCCCACATTCTTAGATCATCGATACGGTCCGTACTCTTTTAACCAACAAAAATAAGGCAACTATAATCATATTTCTTCCGAGGCATCATTTATAAATTTTCTAACACCAACACGGTCATCTCTTAGCAATTCACGTTAACCATCAATATTAGTTTTGTATCATCTCCTTCTGATTCCATAGAAAGATTTACTATTCATGCACCAATCCAATCTCTATAGCACCAATCATCTTGCATCATATATCGGTCATCTTAGTGGACATGACATAACTCATCGGCTAAGTCATAATCTAACAATTCTATATTCCACCCAACTTGTTATTCATGCGACAACATCATCTATTGACAGGGTCTATTACATATCGCTGCACCTCGATACTTGTTTGTATTCCAGCCATTCGACTCTCGTAAGGAACATCTATTCTTTCGTACATCAAGGGACAAGTACCCATTCTCTATGCCTCAAAATAGTCAAGGGTCATAACTTGTTAATTCGGGACATCAATTTCTCTCAAGCACACTGCACCACGTGCTAAGATCATCTATTCCTCAATCCCATTCCCAATCTTTTCGGTCGTCGATGCAACTCTCTGCATCTTCTAAATCATTCGCAACATCCCGATAAGCGTCTAACATTACCATCAGTTCTATCGATATCCAACATGTAATTTCTTTAACTCAATTCCAACATTGTTCAATATTCGGTCCATAGTTATTCCCGCAAAATCATTCGATAGCAACACCACACTATCGTTACCAAGCCTACAATCCTTCTACCCAACTGATTCAAGTACTCGCCTGAATCTAAAATTCTTTTCTTTCCCAACCAAGGCATCATTTCATATTCTCAATTCTCTTATTACCCAACTTAATGCTAACCGACAAGGTCTAGCGATGGTTCATCTGAACACATCAAAATCTCACAACGGTCATCCAACTTAACAATCAAGGAACACGCCTAGCCAACATGTATCAATCGTAAGCTCAGCTACGATTCGATACCACCCACTACCTTATAGGTAAAGCAATCACAAAATCATAGACACATCAAGGGTCAAGGGACATCTTATCACGACAAGGGTATATGTAATATACCACCCAGAGCTCAAGCCATTCCAAACACAATATTTCCTCGCATCAGACCAACGTCCAATATGGACAATCCATCCTGCAGTGGTTATGCTGACCACAAATATCAACTCAAGATTCTGTCGATTCCCATTCAATGAAATCCATGCACATTCTATTCCAACATACCATGCCATCACCCACTGTCGATTGCTGCATAACAATCGATTCAAAGAATCCCACACATAAGACATCCAGCATACATCACAAACTTACGCATCGCATCATTGTTATTCTTTTTTGGTATCTTTTAGAAATTCAACAAAGCACACATATCACAGCCCACATATTTAGACTTATTGTATGGAACACCCAGTGAGAGGTTAGAATGATCAACGGACTTTCAGTCAAGGGTACAACATAGAATAGTTTGGAAGCAACACAGAATAATCGCAGAAGCACTATGAGTCATCATAGAGGCAACTTTGATTTCATCGCGGAAGCAACTTTGAGTATTCGCGGAAGCAACTTTGATTCACCGCGGAAGTAACTTTGAATAATCGCGGAAGCAATCTTTGAATCATCGCGGAAGCAGCTTAGAATCATCTTTGTAGCAACGTTGATTCGAAATAAATCGAATAGGAATCCAAGGACGTAAAGCCGTGCTCTGATACCATTATGTCACGCCCCGATCCCGGAGGATCGAAAACAAGCCACTGGGCGTGATGCCGTACAAGTCTAGATTGCACTTGTACAAGGCAAAACCATTACAGTTCCTGATAATTTTCAGAAAACATCGACAAGGCAGCAGAACCAAGCAGATAAATTGAAGTCACACAATTTATGAAGAAATGTATCTCTTTATTGATAATCAAAATGGATTACAAGACTTGCAGCAGGATACAGAGTTTACAATTGATTACAAGACTCGCAGCGGAATACAGAGTTTACAACTGTTTACAAGGCTCTTGAATAGCCAACTGAATGTATACACTTGCCCTTTAGGCTACAAATGAATATACCGACTTCTTTACAATGACTTGCCAATTTGGCTACAATCTCACTGGTACATCTGAGTTCCACTGTTCCATACATTATGTCCCGTATAGCAGAAGACATCGTCTTGAAAGAAGAGCTTCTGCACACCCATCCGATTCATCGATGCCAAGCACTGATTCACAGGATTTCCTCCAAGCAAACACCTGTAATATTGCCCACAACGTGGGTCAGTACATCATCAATGTACTGGCGAGCGGTGCTGGCCCAACTCACCTAAGAAGACAACACTAAGTAATCATGTTACAGAACATTATTAACAGTGGTCTTTCTCGTTGCCTTAGGGTCAATTTCATGTTATAGCCGACAAGAAGTAAAGTATGCAAATCTTATAGCCAACATAATTTAAAACATACTGTTATCACCCTTTGGTGATTCTTACCCACGGTCGTGTAGCCATCCCTTTACATTTATAATACTTACTCTGCCTGCACAAGACATTGTTAGAAACAATATCATGATTCAATATGAATATCACCGTTCAGGTGATTCTTACCAACAGCCGACATCCTTCCCTGTATTTGAGTAATAACTTACTCTGCCTGCAGAAGATATCATTAGCACCTGACCTATCTATATGAAGGTCACTGGCGACACGCCATCCTGGACCGTCTTACAGGTATACAGCGCCCTTGCCAGTGCAGGTAGCTAGCCCTACTGCAAGTCCTGTATACCGTGCTACTACTTCAGCACTGCCACTACTTCGGCATTGGTTTCCCCTAGGACGAACCGGGTTCCATGGCCCAGGAATACCGTTCGAGAAACCACCTTGTCGACAAGTTGTCCATGACCATGCAACTATATGCAACTTATCTAAGAAGAAAACATATAATGCATGATAAGGAAAACTAAGCAAAACCATCATTCTCATTCGTATTGCCATCTTGCCATCTAGCCATCTTGCCTTGAGCCAATGCTCACATTATCATCTGCCCAATCCAGGGTCTTGGCGTAATCAACATTCTACATCGGCGACAGGATAATAGAATGTTGTTACCCAATGCCTTGCCACATCTTTGATACCAAACATCTTTCCAACCAAACTCAATGTACTCACCGCCCAATTCCTGGGACTTAGCATCTGTTTAGCATTCATTCATTTGAATACAATTCAAGCATACTCACTGCCCAGTTCTTGGGTCTTAGCATCTGTTTTACCATTTATTCATTGAGCTAAAGCTCAATATACTCACCGCCCAAGTATTTGGGACTTTGCCATCACCTGTCATGCAATTCATCGTAACAGTGTACAAGCATACAATTCATCTAGCCACACCAGTTTACGTTCAGGTGATTATTATCTTTCATTATCTTTCTAAATTCCATGCAAGGTGTTATTGAACAAACTCAACTAGAAACATAGCATACTCATCCTTATTTTAAGCGTGAAGCTAAAGGATCCTTGAAGGGTTCAACACTACTCACATTCATAGGACGATTCCCGCCACGATCGCATAGTCATCCAAGCGATCCTTCGCATAATCCCAAGTCCAACAAGGCTTCATCGAACCAACCATCCAACATAAGGCATCTTACGGGTCGGGGCACTACAGCGAGCCTTCAAAGGAATCATGTCTATACAATGCACAAAAAACAAGGAAATTTTTGCGCAAGATATACCAAAGAATACAAGAAATAACATCTCATGACAGGATCCAGATAAGTACCAATCTGTGTGAACAATGTGTCAAGAGAACAAGGATATCTACACTAAATATAGAAAACATAGACGATATCATAAAAACAGAAATACTATCAGAGAATGTACTCGCCTACGGTCCGGTGGAAAATGTCAACAGTGAATCGAGGTTCAAAGTGAAGTCACAGACCTAAAGATGAGATATACATGAGTTAAATAGAGTTTTAACCGTGTTAGACATAATTTTCTACTGCATGCTATGCAATCTAGGTCAAACTAAATCAAACTAAGTCAAACTAAGTCAAACTAGGTCAAACTAAGTCAAACTAGGTCTAGCTAAGTCAAACTAAGTCATACTAGGTCAAACTAAGTCAAGGGTTGACCTACAGTTGACTTTTGGTCAACTGGTCAACTTTGGTCAACTCCTAATCTAATCTCAGTCAAAAGTTGACTCTACTTTGACTTTCAGTCAAAATAGTCAACCTTGGTCAAACAAGGTCATATCTAAGTCAAATATCCTATTTCTATCTATTACCTACTAAGATACCCTTTACCTTATCTCTATTGGTATCCCAATACCAATACCTTAAGTTGGAAACTCATACCTTAACATCCACATTACCTTAGGTACTAGTATCTAACTATCTACCTTAAGCTATTAGATAATCACCCACCTTAGGCTAGTAGATAACTCAATACCTTAACATCAAATACCTTAGATATCTAGGTAACCCACTTAACTTGGCTAGTAGGTAAAACCCATCAAGATACTAACATTTAACTCCTAAGATACAAACTTAGATACTATCCTAGGATTCTAACATCCTAAGATACCAACTCTAACCATATCCTAATATCCTACATTCTTGATACCCTCAAGATACTAACATACCCACTCTCTAACATCTACTAACTATCCTAAGTCATCTACCCAGGATACCAACTTACATAGGATACTCACTCTAATATAGATACTAACTTATAGTCTAGGATACATAGGATATCTATCCAAGATACTAACATATTCATCTAGCATACTATCTTAGATATCCTAAGATACTAGCTAACTCATCTATAGATACTAACTATCCTAAGATATTTTAATATTTATATAGAGATATACTCTATAGGGTATACTATGGGATAATATCCTAACTTATCTAACTATCCTAAGTTATCTAACTAAGATATCAACTTAGGATACTAACTTATAGCCTAGGATACTATCTTACTAAACTTCTAAGATACTAATCTACTAACTATTTCTAACTTCTAACTATATACTAACTTCTAACATATATCAACTTACATCTATCTTACCTCTCCTCTTAAACAAAACCACACACATACCCACACAATGGGGGCACTCTTGCTGCTGCTGCTCTGCCCAAGCTGCTGCTGCAGCTGCTGCTTTTTCTGCTGCTCAGCTGCTGATGCTCTAAATGGCAGCAAAGGCTGCTGCTACTACCAGCAATTGCTGGTGCAGGCTGCTGCTCTGCAGGCAGTTCATGCTGCTGCTTTGCAGGCAGTTCATGCTGCTGCTGCTGCTGTGGGCTGTACTCCTCTCTCCCCCTTCTTCTCTTACTCACATACATCTAACACTCCACCATACACTCACACACACACATCAAATTCCCTCTCACTCACACTACAACTCATAAACACACACTCTAAAACAAGCACTCTCACACTAGCACACTACCACACTCTAATCTCCCCATTCCTCAAACACATACATACTCTAACATCCATCTAAATATCCCTCCATCTTCTCATTCATTCTTAATCACCCCCTCCACAAACTCTCCTATATACTTACTCTAATCCACTCTAATCTCACTCAATCTCACTCTCTAACACACACACACACTATCACACTCACACACAAACACACACTACCACAAACACTCTAACACAATTCAAAACTCAAACTCCCTCACTCTCTCAACACAACACTCAACCACTAACCAAACCACCACAAACCAAGGCCAAGTGAGATGGCCATTAGCTAGCCATGCTTCCCCCTCTCTCACCCTAACACACAAGACACAACCACACACACTATATATACAAATATTATCTAAAACAGTCCACATACATAAATATATACCAATTTACACATATTTACATATTACATGACTTATATATACATATTTATACATATTTACATATTACATGACTTATATATATATATATATATATATATATATATATATATATATATATATATATATATATATATATATATATATATATATATATTTTATATATATATGAAACCTTATGAAAACCAAATGGGACACCTTAACCATGTCTAACCTACCCTCATTCATGCACAAAACTGAAATTAGGATCCAAAATAGCCTATTGGACATTTCTACAAACACTTGGTGTGTCACCCGTATATATATATATATATATATATATATATGGGTAGGTTAGACAGTTTTGTGCATGAATGAGGGTAGGTTAGACATGGTTAAGGTGTCCCATTTGGTTTTCATAAGGTTTCATATATATATATATATATATATATATATATATATATATATATATATATATATATATATATATATATATATATATATATATAAAAAAATATATATATATATATATATATATATATATATATATATATGAAACCATATGAAAACCAAATGGGACACCTTAACCATGTCTAGCCTACCCTCATTCATGCACAAAACTGAAATTAGGATCCAAAATAGCCTATTGGGCATTTCTATAAACACTTGGTGTGTCACCCGTGAGACGCTCAAAATAAATGAAAGTGTTCGCAACGCATACCGAAAAAGGGTACCCATGTTGCCGACCATTAATGACTAGTTCGAACACCAAGAGCAGGGCCAAGAAAGATTTGTGACTTTCCTGATGTTTTCGAAATCAATAGAATCCTATGAAGTCACAGGTTTCGTCAAACAAAACTCTCAGTACACTTCGGAGCACGGTCTTCTGTTAGAATTCCTCCATGGGTGGCACAAAACCTATCCCAACTTCCAAATGAAGACTCAATAGAGCCTTTAAATCAATCCTAAGGGTTGTTCTTACATGGGGGTGGGTTCCTATGGGTTCAAAACTGAATATATGCATAGAAATAGAGAGTTTATGGAGAGATACCTATTGGGAGTGATTTTCCAATGAACAACCAATGGACACGAATTCGACACGAACTCCTTTAGCAAATGGACTCACCTCCTTGCTCTTGGCTCCATAATCCTTATAGGCTCCTTCTCCTTAAAAGAATGAGAGAATTTGGTGGAGGAGTGAGTAGATTTAAGGGAGAAATTAATGGGGTTTGCTCTCAAGTTGGAGAAGAACACCAAAATGGAAGATGGAGTCTACTTCATAAAAATGAAATAGAATGAAACCTTCCCCTATTGTGGTTGGCCATTTAGGTTGGATTAGGGCTAATGGAAATGTTTGGCTAGCCCCTAATAGGTCCCCTATTGGTTAATTAAGTGAATGCAAGGATTTGGGGTCAAATTGGTCCAAGTTCAAATCTCTAAATGAACTAACTTGTCATGTGGGATTAGTCTAAATACACTATCCTAATGAGTTGAGTTTGTGGGCCATACCTAGCTAATCCTTGGATTTCGACTAGTGTCTAAGCTAACCGGGTCACTAACTCAAGTCAAAATCTGGACTAGCCCCTAACCCGACTAACAAAACTCAAATAATCCAATAATTCATACAATATTCCTAATTAATATCTACAATATATAAAATTTGTAAAATGACAAAATTACTCTCATTTTTGAAAACAGGTAGTTATAATCCTACCCCTAGAAAAATTATGTCCTCGAAATTTGAAATGGTTGTACTCTTCTCTAGGTCAGGTCCCCAACAATCAAAGTCTACAAAATTCTATCCAAAATTATACAATATGCAATTCTATGAAAAGGGGAACAAACATGCATGGTTTTAGTCTCTACAGTGTCATATTAATGCAGTCTCCATTGGGGTTTTCTATTAACCTAGCATTAATATCACATATGCAAGCTATAGGTACTAAAAAAATCAATCAAGCAATCAATGGATAGAAAAAAACAGGAAGAAGGAAGAACAAGACCTAACCTCCTAGTCCATCAACTGCGGTGTGGGTCTCCTCGACCGCCATCGCAAAAGCCCTGCCCTGGCAGGGTATATCCCGCTGCTGGTGCGGGGCGTGATGCGGTGCCACAGGTGGCCTAGCTAGACTCCTTACCTACCCCTGATACTCACTCCAATTATTCTCTCACATCAATCTAACTAAAATACTTATAACCTAGGGTTATCCTTGACTCATTCTTAACTCACTGGTATGTACCACTAAGTACGCTATATTAAGACTTCTTAGTTACTATTTGTAGGATACCTTCCTGAATTTCTGACACTATCTATCACATGGCACTAGCTCCTATGCTTGACGCTCAAGGGATACAGTCTTACTAAGGTACTTCAAGGATCTGGCCTATATCGCACATGCTTAACCATGAACCACTCACAAACCCACAAGTTATACTTCTAACAACCAACACTAATACTCAAGACACAAACCTATCTACAAGCTACCAAGCCACTACCCCATCCAAGGAACTTCAGGACTAATAGAATGAAACCCCATAAGGAACTGGGCTAGAGGGACTAAAGGCATCTGTATCCTGAGCTAAATAGGTGATGGAAATAAATTCTATTATCACCAAAATGAAATGACAAAGATGATATGTTAAGAACCAATTTAAGAAACAATATGATACTCATTCATGTCTATCTGTAGTCATGTTACCCAGAACCCTCGCCACGCCAGTAAACATAGCTATAATAAACGATAAAGTCCATGACTGAGGTATATACTTCTGTAATTATATTATCTAGAATTCTCACCATGCCAACTAGTATGGCTGCGAGAACTCTAAATTTCATAACTAATGTAAGTACATCCAAAGCCGGGTTCTATGTCTTCGCCACGCCAGCTTAGTATAGCTGCGATAAACTCTAGACTCCATAACCAAAGTAGACATCTACCTTCATACTGTTCTCATCAAATATGTCATCAGAATATACCTTAACCTAGTCCGTAAAACTCATCTGATACCAATCAAAGTCAACAACGAACTCCAAGAACGAAATTCAACAATGAACAAGAAAGAATGGACGTGGACAAGTGAAAACAGACTCCGAGATAAGGTTTATAGTAAAATTCTCAGGGGTCGTCCCTGGAATCTCTCAAGTAATCCTAATTGTGATTGAGTATCCTTAGCCTATAGCCTATATCTTCTAAACCTATAGCAGGCTCGTAGCAGCACTCTAAGTCGAGCACTACTACGATATCGCACTAATTGTGACTTCTGACCTGCATGGGCCACCACTAAAAATGTGTCACGACCCACACCCGAAGTAGGGGCACAAGTGCGCGACAGCGTCCCAGCCTACGCCGCAGAAATGACATAGAATGCTGTCTAGGTCTACTATCTAACAACAGTTATAATATCAAAACCTGTCGAGAATGGTCAACTCCGAACGAAGGACAAGCAATGACAATATAATATATTCAATCACAAACTCTAAGAATGATAGATGATACTGAGACGACAAGATATAAAAATATCATCTAGAAGATCCAACACAGAAATAATACAAGTCCAGAGTCAAAATACTAAAATAATAACAAGCCAAAATATAATCTGGAGACAAAGTCCAGTACCAAAATAATCTAGCTAAGCTACTCCAATGTCTCATCGGCTGGAGCTAACCCCTGCTGAACTAGGATCTCCAAGTCTAAGCCAACTAAGTCATGGGGACCGTAGTAGGTAGGACACTCCTCACCATAATCTGTAAAATTTTGTCAACATATCCAGTCAGAATAGAACGAGCACAAATCTCCAATAACAGTTCTAGTTAGACGATATTGAAAATCTAGAAGTAACTAAAAAGAATATACAAGATAAAGTGGTACGTACATGAATCATGGTAAGGCATATCAAGACTGTAAATGAATGTAAGAGCAAGAGAACAGTGTATATCTTGTACAGGAATCAGGAAAACTACTATCTATGTGAGTTTGGCACTAGTTTCAACATGTGATCGACTTAGGAACTTGCACAGGAAAATGGCCTGGCTAATCATACGTGCGATGTATGATTAACATTCACAGGAAAAACAATATCTTGTACAGGAAGGATTTGATCACATATCTACGCTAATACCCCTGCCCCTGACCAGTATAGTAGATCCAACCATGACACGTCATGATACGTATTCTCTGAGAAGGTCGCGAGCCTTCACAGGAATCGTGTCTATACAATGCACAAGGAACAAAGAAAAACTTGCACAAGATATACCAAAGAATGCAAGGAATAACATCTCATGATGAAATCCAGACAAACATCGATCCATGTGAACAATGTGTCAAGAGAACAAGGATATCCACACTAAATACAGAAAACATAGACGATATCATAAAACAGAAATACTATCAGAGAATATACTCGCCTGTGGTTCGGTAGAAAATATCAATAGTGAATCGAGGCTCAGAGTGAAGTCACAGACCTAAAGATGAGATATACGTGAGTTAAATAGGATTTTAACAGTGTTAGACATAATTTTCTAGTACATGCTATGTAATCTAGGTCAAACTAAGTCAAACTAGGTCAAACTAAGTCAAACTAGGTCAAGCTAAGTCAAACTAAGTCATACTAGGTCAAACTAAGTTAAGGGTTGACCTACAGTTGACTTTTGGTCAACTCTGGTCAACTCCTAATCCAATCTAGGTCAAATGTTGACTCTACTTTGACTTTCAGTCAAAATAGTCAACCTTGGTTAAACAAGGTCATATCTAAGTTAAATATCCTATTTCTAGTCATTAACTACCAATATACCCTTTACCTTATCTCTATTGGTATCCCAATACCAATACCTTAAGTTGGAAACTAATACCTTAACATCCACATTTTCTTAGGTACTAGTATCTAACTATCTACCTTAAACTATTAAATAATTGTTAAAAAAACCCCCGTACTCAAAAAGAGTAGATACACAAGTTTCAACAATAGGCAAACTAAAACATTTATGAATTAAAAGCAATTAGACAAATTCAAAAAAATGAAACAAAACACGCAGCTCAGAACAATAATTTTAACGAGGAACCGTAGACCTTTATGTCCCGGCTAAAACCTCAAAAACAATCCACTATAATCAAAAAGAGTTCAAAGATGTAACACTTACTAAGATAAGCAAGCCACCTACAACCATACCAACCCTATCTCTCAAACTCGAGTCCACAAGCTCTTGAGAAAGCAGTCTGGTCCTCCTTTTTGGTTCTCCGCGGGATCAGGCGCAACACCAATGTAATATGAATGTATGATGGAAAGAATACACACTTTTCAAATAGCCACTGTAAGTTTTTTTTTGAGAAAACGTGTGTGTCTAAACTCCAGGTACAACTTTCTTTATATACTTTTTTTTTTTTTTTTTAAAAAAAACAAGTCTGTTGGAACAACAAACAAATGTTTAGCTAACAAAAAGTTGTTTTAGCTAACAAACAAAATAATTGTTTAAGCACACAGAAAAAATTCGAAACCAATGTTCAGCTAACAAACCAATGTTTAGCTAAAAAAGTTGCTTTAGCTAACAAACAAAAATAATTGTTTAAGCACACATAAAAATTCGGAACCAATGTTCAGCTAACAAATCAATGTTTAGCTAACCAAGAAAAAGTTGTTTTAGCTAACAACCAAAGGAATTGTTTCTTTAACACACAGAAAAAATCGGAACTAACAAACCAATGTTAGCTAACCAACAAAAAGTTATTTTAGCTAACCAACAAAAGAATTGTTTTAACCAACAAAAAGTTATTTTGTGTTAGCTAACCAAAAAGTTGTTTTTAACACTCAGAGCAAACAAAAACCGAAACTTGTTGGTAGAAGATAACAAGGTTTGTTTTTTTTTTTATTTTTTTTTTTGTTTTTTTTTTTTTTAAAAAATAGCCAACCCAGGAGAGGCTTCACGTTGGTTTTTAGAGATCTGTTTAGAAAGATTTTGTAGAATTTAAAGCCTTAAAGATTTATCTAATAGTTCAGATTTAGTCCCTCATTTAACAAGAACTTGTGAGTTATCTCATAAATCTAATAGAGAATAAATAGTGACATAACAACCTAGATACTCCCTATATTCAAGTACAGTATCTATCCTTAAGTGCAAATGGCCCTAAGCTCTACATGAATAACATACCTGTTTGAAGAAACCAGACTTGATTCTTGAGGGAACTCGAGTAGTTGCATGACCCTTATCTCATAAATAACCTCTCATAAATGGTTGATGCATGCAAGACAACAATTTGGGACTTTCAATTGTCACATCTATTTTCTATTTAAGGGTATTTTGGTAAATTGTAAATTCTTTTGATTATTTAATATATTATATTATTGGTGTAGTGATTTTTTGGCCTTTTGATAGCATAGCCTTGGTGCAACCTAGCCTAGTGTCTCATCATGACTTAGTGACCTAGTAGCATGATTTGTTAGGGTTAGTAATCCTATTCTAAGGATTAGAAGCTATTAGCATGTTGATTAGGGGCTAGTTAGCAACTTCTTTTAATTAATGAGTCATTTTAATCATAGAAAGAGGCCCAAGAATATCTTATGTTGAGAATTCTTCTCTTTCATTTCCTTCTCCTCCTGACAAAAACCTAAGTAAGTATCCCTCCTAACTTTTTCATTTCTTCTCCTTTTAAACCCTAGTCTTTTGTATTAGGTTCTGATCTTGATTTATAAATTATTAATGGTTAGGAAATTCAAAATTGAAGTGCATTGGAGTTTTGGAGCCGCAAGGAGGATCTACACAATTGGAGCTTTCTATAGGAATTTATCTCAATAAGTAATCTCTCCAAAACTCTATAATTTCATGAATTTTTCTCGTAGACGCATCCATCTAGGAGTCCCCTAGCTGTAGGATGAGTTTCGTAGGAAATTGTATTGATTTGGTGTCCGTATCGGACATGTATCAGTGTTCTTGTATTGATGTTTGATGAAATGCCACAAAGGAATTTTTGTTCGTAATTTGAAATCTAATTAAATGGATTTGTAGATCTATACATGACTTCTAATTTTGTATTGGTCTGAGCATCGTGTCGTGTCATTTTTGTGTCCTAATTTGGATAGGACACGTCGCACGAGCCCTCGCGCACGTGCCCTGCTGATCGGGTGGCAGCGTGTAGTGTATGTGTTACTTGGACACGCAAAACTTGGTGTATGGCTTGGAGACATGACTGACACGTCAACCCCCAAGTGCCATGTCATCTCATTCGTGTCGAACTTACAAATCGAGCCGCACTTATTTCGCACAAACACGCGCACGGTTCAGTCGAGTCTGATACGCGTCTCATGCGACACGAGGACACGTCGTGGTCGTGTTTTAGGGTATCGACCCTCTAGTGCTAGACCCCCTCTAGAACTGTGTACGAGCTCAACTCATCTCGAGCTCTGTGTCGTATCCATGAACCACTAGCAGGCCCGTGCGAGACAGTATAGTCTGTGTACAGTTTCACGGTTGATTCGGGTTCGTGTCAACTCGTATCCAGTTCTTGGGACACGGGAAGACTTTAGGAGATTTGTATGAACTGTCCATGTCACTGTACAATTGTTTTGTGTTTGATTTTCAGATTGGTTTGGAAATTTGGGTTCAAATTGGTTGGTTATGATACTTAGTTTTGAACTAAACTGTTTTCGAAATATTTGTGATGATTCCAGTTTTTTACCTTGATTACAATGTTTCTTTAGTTACATTTTGACTGTACATTTGATTCAAGTTTCATGATTCAAGGTTGGTTTTGTATTTGATTTTCGAATTTGGGTTTCAACTGGTGCATTGGATTTCAAGTGATACATGGGATTTCGAATTTGGGTTGTTATTGAGCTTGGCCCTATACAATGATAACTGTGGTATTATATATTAGTTTACTGATTTTGCTTAATGACAGGGTTATAAACCTGAGAATGTTTTCAGATTATTGAGTTCATTCTCAACTGTAGGTATATGCAGATTTTGGGTTCATTGATAATGTTCTTGAGTTCAATTGGTTTTCACATTTCATTTCAGTTTAGTTTACTATATACTTCATGCTCATTCCAAGCTTCATTTGCAATCTCAGATTTCTGAGATCAGGCCACCCTCCTCACACCCTTCATTTTCACCCTCTATCTATGTCTATATACATATGTGTGTATGACTATATATATATATATATATATATATATATATATATATATATATATATATATGTGTGTGTGTGTGTGTGTGTATGTGTGAATTCTTTTCCTTTAATCCTAAATTTTGATTGATTAAATAGCATCTCAGTTTCACTGAGATTGGAGGGTTTCCTTCACCATAGTACACACACACACACACAAGCCTCTTCTTCATTTTATTATATGTGTGTATATATATACCCACATGTATATATATATATTCTATTATGAGTATTTGAATATAAATGTGTATAAATATATGTGATTGTTACTATAGGATATAGTTTAGGCTTAATGAGTCAGATTAGGATTGACCCCATGAGCCTAAATTGGCCTAGTTGACTATCAAGTCGACCAAGTTGACAAAAGTCAACTTTAAGTCAAACTTGATCCAAATCAACTCAAATGATGCTTAGAATGACTAGATAAGTTGCGTTTGACCTAAAATTTGGTAGATAGACTAGTTGACTTATGGTTGACCAAGTTTGACCAGAGTTGACCATGTTTGACCTGAGTTGACCAAGGGTTGACTTTGACCTAGAAGGACCTAGAATTATTTAGAATGCATTGTAGACTATTCTTATTTCATGTTAGACGTGTTGTAACCTGTGTTGCTCTAAAATAGGACTCAGATACTCCAGCTCAGACTCATATTCTCATCAGATAGCCAGGATATCAGACGAGTACATTCTCTAACTGTTTCATACTTGTTAGGAATTATATTCTTGTCATAGTTTAATTTACTTGATGCTGACATGACATTAACACGGATTAGTACTATATAGATCTTTATATGAGATGTTATCCCCTCGGGTGCATCGAATACATTGTGTCATGTACTTTTTACGAACATCATGTATTATGTGGACTCTTATTATTCATGTATACTCATGTGCTCTCATGTACTCTCATGATCTCATGAGCTTCATGTATGAACTATCATGTACAATAACATAACCTGTCTAGATCCTTGTGTATTGATTGGGGCATGGGAGAGTAGAAATAGTCATGTGAACAATTCTAAAGTAGTGTAATCATGTACAAACTCTTTAGTGTAATCATGTGCAAATCAAGCCGTTCACATGCTATCTTGTACTCTAAATCACATAGTTACTTATAGTTCTCTATTATCATATATAGATAGATTGTTTATCAGTTTCTCTCTTCTTTCATGCTTATTTCTTACAGCTTTTCATGTATCTTAGCCTATCACATGCTTTATATTTCATGTCAAGATATGAACTGCGTGAGATGTATTGTGCTCGTTCCCGTCCTGATTGGACTGTTGAAAATATTACAGGTGATGAGAAGGAGTTCTGTCCTATATATTATGGCACAGGCTTAGATGACACCGGTGACTTGGACCCTCAGGAGGATCCTACAGTTGCTGAAGACTTGCCTATTGTCTAGATTAGATTTCTATACTAGTTTTCCATTAGTTGTCATATTCATGTACTTTGAGTTTCTGGATATTGACAGATGTTTGTATATTCAGATTTTTACTCTCATTTGTAGCTGGTTGGAGATTATTTCTTTTATCATATCTTTACATCTTTTCTCCTTATTCCATTTTAGATGTTGTGATTGAGTTGTACCTTTACATTGTCCTCCTTTTGGAGTGTATATCATTGTACAGGTTTGGTTATTGCTAGATGTTGTGACCTAGGACAGCGTTCAACCGCCGATACTGCGGCGTAGGCTGGACGTACCTACTTCTCGTGCCCTTACACTGGGTGCGGGTCATGATAATAATCACCCACCTTAGGCTAGTAGATAACTCAATACCTTAACATCTAATACCTTAGATATCTAGGTAACCCAGTTACCTTGGCTAGTAGGTAAAACCCATCAAGATACTAACATCTAACTCCTAAGATACTAACCTAGATACTATCCTAGGATTGTAACATCCTAAGATACCAACTCTAACCATATCCTAATATCCTACTCTCTTGATACCCTCAAGATACTAACATATCCACTCTCTAACATCTACTAACTATCTTAAGTCATCTACTCAAGATACCAACTTACATAGGATACTCACTATAAAATAGATACTAACTTCTAGTCTAGGATACATAGGATATCAAACTACCAATCCAAGGTACTAACATATTCATCTAGTATACTATCTTAGATATCCTAAGATACTAGCTAACTCATCTAAAGATACTAACTATCCTAAGATACTCTAATATTTATATAGAGATATACTCTATAGGGTATCCTATGGGATATTATCCTATACTCTAGGATATCCTAACTTATCTAACTATCCTAAGTTATCTAACTAAGATATCAACTTAGGATACTAACTTATAGCCTAGGATATTATCTTACTAAACTTCTAAGATACTAATCTACTAACTATTTCTAACTTCTAACTATATAGTAACTTCTAACATATATCAATTTATATCTAACTTATCACTCCTCCTAAACAAAACCACACACATACCCACACAATGGGGGCACTCTTATTGCTGCTGCTCTGCCTAAGTTGCTGCTGCTGCAGCAAGCTGCTGGCTGCCCATGCTGCTGCTTCAGCTGCTGCTCTTGCTGCTGCACTGCTACTGCTGCACTGCTGCCGCTGCTTTAAATTGCAGCAAAGGCTGCTGCTGCTGCCAGCAATTGCTGGTACAGGCTGCTGCTCTTTAGGCAGTTCATGCTGCTGCTGCTGTGGGCTGCACTCCTCTCTCCCCCTTCTTCTCTCACTCACATACATCTGACACTCCACCATGCACTCACTCACACACACACACACACACACACGCACACACACACACACACACACACACATATCAAATTCCCTCTCACTCTCTTCTTACTCACACTACAACTCACAAACACATACTCTAACACAAGCACTCTCATACTAGCACACTACCACACTCTAATCTCCCCCTTCCTCAAACACACACACACACACACACACACACACACACACACACACACACACACACACACACACACTCTAACATCCATCTCAATATCCCTCCCTCTTCTCATTCGTTCTCAACCACCCCCTCCAAAAACTCTCCTATATACTCACTCTAATCCACTCTAATCTCACTCAATCTCACTCTCTAACACACACACTATCACACTCACAAACAAACACACACCACCACAAACACTCTAACACAATTCAAAACTCAAACTCCCTCACTTTTTTAACACAACACTCAACCACTAACCAGACCACCACAAACCAAGGCCAAGTGAGATGGCCATCAGCTAGCCATGCTTCCCCCTCTCTCACCCCCACACACAAGACACAACCACACACACTATATATATACAAATATTATCTAAAATAGTCCACATACATAAATATATACCAATTTGCACATATTTACATATATACATGACTTGTAGGCCATATATATATATATATATATATATATATAGGAAACCATATGAAAACCAAATGGGACACCTTAACCATGTCTAACCTACCCTCATTCATACACAAAACTGAAATTATGATCCAAAATAGCCTATTGGGCATTTCTACAAACAATTGGTGTGTCACCCCCGGAATTCCTCCATGGGTGGCACAAAACCTATCCAACTTCCAAATGAAGACTCAAAAGAGCCTCTAAATCAATCCTAAGGGTTGTTCTTACATGGGGTTGGGGTCCTATGGGTTCAAAACCAAATATATGCATCAAAATAGAGAGTTTAGAGAGAGAGAGATACCTATTGGGAGTGATTTCCCAATGAACAACCAATGGACACGAATCCGACACGAACTCCTCTAGCAAATGGACTCCCCTCCTTGCTCTTGGCTCCACAATCCTTGTAGGCTCCTTCTCCTCGAAAGAATGAGAGAATTTGGTGGAGCAATGAGTAGATTTAAGGGAGAAATCAATGGGGTTTGCTCTCAAGTTGGGAAAGAACACCAAAATGGAAGATGAAGGCTACTTTGTAAAAATGAAATGGAATGAAAACTTCCCCTATTGTGGCCGGACATTTAGGGTTGGATTAGGGCTAATGGAAATGTCTAGCTAGCCCTAATAGGTCCCCTATTGGTTAATTAAGTGAATACAAGGATTTGGGGTCAAATTAGTCCAAGTTCAAATCTCTAAATGAACTAACTTGTCATGTGGGATTAGTCTAAATGCAATAGCCTAATGAGTTGAGTTTGTGGGCCATACCTAGCTAATCCTTGGGTTTCGACTAGTGTCTAAGCTAGTCGGGTCACTAACTCAAGTCAAAATTCGGACCAGCCCCTAACCCGACTAACAAAACTCAAATAATCCAATAATTTATACAATATTCCTAATTAATATTTACAATATATAAAATTTGTAAAATGACAAAATTACCCCCATTTGAAAATAGGTAGTTACACCAGTTCAGTGCCCAAGAGAAACAAATTGATGCATTTACCCGGATCGCGAGCACCATGGTAATCCAACAGAATTCGACGACTGTCGCATCAGAATAAGAAGAAGTGCAACCAGTAACGATGAAGCCTCTGTCTTCCTCTTTCCTATTCAAAGCAACTGAGTTCAAGAAACTGAACCCGCTTGAGTTCAACGGCTGAGAAGAACCCGATATGGTCATGGGATGACTAGTGAAGATCAAGGGCATGTTCAATCTTCTCAACATTAAGGGATCCAAAAGGGTGGCGTGCACGGTCATGCAGCTACACTTGAGGGCCTACGACTAGTAGGAGGTAAAGAAATAGGAAATCCACGAAGCCAACCTTGACACCAAAATCTCGTAGAAGACGTTCAGGCAAGCCTTCCTGGAATAATATATTCTTTATGTAGTTCGTCGACAGAAAGAGGACAAATTCATGTCCTTAAAATAAGAAAACATGTCAGTTGATGACTACAAGACAAAGTTTGCAAAACTTGCAAAGTTTGCCGGAGCTTTCCTGCCGAACAAAGAAGCATGGTGCGAGCCCTTCCAACAAGGGCTAAATGTCGATCTTCGTAGGGATGTCACGAACCAAAAATGCTAGACCTATAGAGTGTCCTGCAATGCTGCACTTGATAGTGAGCAGATCTTCGATCGAACATCGCAGGGGGCAGTGTCAGCCGTTCGTAATAATTTCAACAAACTTCCCCACGACGCTGGAGGATCAGGGGTGCCAATGTGCCAACATGCATTTGGGAATTCATGGGTGCGTTACAATAAATGCGGACTGAACGGACATCGTGCATTCGACTGCCATATACGCGGATGCTTCATGTATGGCTAGGTGGGCCACAATACGACAGATTATGAGATGGAGAGCGCAAACCAACATCCTCCGAGGAATGTTTCGAACCAACATCCTCCAAGGAACGTCTAAAAACAGAATAGGGCACCTCCTGTCCATGGTCAAATGCAGTGCCAGTGAATCCATAAAATCGTCAGGGGGCGCAAGGCCGAGTCTATGCACTGACTCGAGATAAAGCGTTCGCATCTGACACTGTTGTAACATGTATATTACTCTATAAAAATATGCCTAATAGGGTACTGTTCGATATGGGTGCTACGCATAGTTTCATATCTACTAACTTTATAGAAGAAAATAAATTACCCATGCAATTACTATATATGAATCTTAGTATTAGCACCCCATCGGGAGTAGATATGCCTTACACTCAAATTTGTAGGGGCGGCTACATCTGAATCAGCGGAAGGAATCTATCTTTGGAAGTTATCATCCTCGACACCAAGGAGTACGATATCATCTTCGACATCGATTGGTTGGTGCATGCCACGCAACCATTGAGTACGCAAAGAAGAGAGTTGTGTTCTGTCTCCCGGGCAAAACAAACTTCTCCTACTCATGCAGGACAGCGTCAAAGACGGCTATGGTAATATCGACAATTTCGGCAAAGCATATTTTGCATTCTGGTTGTAGCGGGTACCTAACATCAGTTCGAGACACGAGAAATGAGATTGCATGCACGGTGCATACTGAAGTCATGGAATAATTTCTCGATGTGTTCCCAGACGAGTTTCCAGGGATGCCATCGAACCGAGAGATTTAATTCAGCATCAAAACCTTTCCGGACACTCAACCGATATCTAATGCACCCTACCGAATGGTACCGACAGAGCTGAAGGAAATAAAAGTATAGCTACAAGAGTTGCTAGATCGTAGATATATTCATCGTATCATCTCCTTGTGGGGTGCTCCAGTGCTGTTCGTGAAGAAGAAGAAGGATGGATCGATGCGTCTATGTATCGACTATTAGAAACTTAATAAAGCTACAGTACGAAACAAGTACCCGTTGCCAAGGATCGACGACTTGTTTGATCAACTACAAGGAGCCATGGTATTTTCCAAGATTGATCTTCCCTCAGGCTACCATCAATTGAAGATTAATCCCGAGGACGTGTCGAAGTCTGCTTTATGAACTCAATACAGCCACTATGAATTCCTAGTCATGCCGTTCGGTTTGACAAATGCCCACATCGCCTTCATGGATCTAATGAACCGAGACTTTCGACCGTTCATAGACAAATTTGTTGTCGTATTCATTCATGACATTCTCGTCTATTCGAAGAGCAAGGAAGAGCATGTAGAGCATTTGAAGATGATGTTGCAGACTTTGCGTGAACATCAACTTTACGCTAAATTGAATAAATGTGAGTTCTGGATGAGCTGTGTGACGTTCTTTGGGTATGTTATTTTGGCTGAAGGCGTCATGGTTGGCCCAAAGAAGATTGAAGCGATAGTTGGGTGGAAACGACCTACCTCCGCAGATGATATTCAGAGTTTTTTCGGCTTGGCAGGCTACTACCGAAGATTTGTAAGGGACTTTTCCAAGATTGCGTCCCTCCTGAATCGCCTCACCCAGAAGGGAGTCACATTCGAGTGGAACGACGACTGTGAATTAGCTTCCAGGAGTTAAAGCAACGGCTCATCTCAGCTCCAATCCTTGTACTTTTGGTTGGGTCAGAAGGGTTTCAGATATTCAACGACGCATCGAGAACGGGCTTAGGGGCATGCTCATGCAAAGGGATAAGGTAATTTCGTCTGCTTCGAGATAGCTAAAGCAACATGAAATGGATTATCCTATGCACAATCTGGAACTTGCAACAATTATATTGGTATTAAAATTATGACGAAGTATATCTATGGTGTGGCTTGCAGCATCTACACGGATCACAAAAGCCTCAAATATATTTTCACTCAACGGGACTTGAACTTACGGTAGTGGCGTTGGATCAAACTCATTAAGGATTATGATCTGACGATCGAGTACATGACGGGTAAAGAAAACATCACAAGGGATGATCTAAACAGAATGTTCGTAGGATGGCTGGCTATTAACTGCAAAATTTAACTTGATTTAGCAGAAATAGGTACCGAACTCCGAATTCAATTTCGAGGGGCATATTTGGCTCAATTACACCTTTAGCTGAGATTGCGTGACAAGAATAAGATCGCACAGGTGGACGATCCATTCATGAAGAAGATGTGCAAGCTGATTTCAGCAGGGAAGGCGACCAACTCTGCGATAAACGAAAATGGGATGATGTGAGTGAAAGGAAGGATGTGCGTTCCTGACCATACCGAACATAGAAAAGATATTCTGACAGAGGCTCACTATACGAAGTACACATTGCACCCTGGAAGCAACAAGATGTACAAGGACTTGTGCATGACCTTTCGGTGGCACGACATGAAGAAAGATGTGGCAACTTTTGTGTCACAATGCATGGCCTGTCAATAAGTGAAGGCTGAGTACCAACGACCAGGCGGAAAGCTGCAAAACCTCGCCATTCAAACATGGAAGTGGGACGACATCTCTATGGATTTTATCGTAGGCTTTCCGAAGATGCCATGGGAAAATGATGCGATTTAGGTCATTGTTGATGGATTGACCAAGTCCGCTCATTTTATCGCTATCAAAGTATCCTGGAGCGTTGATTGGTTGCCGCAGATTTACATCGATAAGATTGTTCGACTTCATGGGGCACCGGCCACGATCATTTCGGATGGAGACTGATGATATTTGTCACATTTCTAGAAGAGCCTGTAAGCGACGCTAGGCACCAAATTGAATTTTAGCTTCGTATACCTCCACAAACCGACGGCCAGACAGAGAGGGTAAATCTGTTCATGGAAGACATGCTGCGTCTATGTGCGATAGATTTGAAGACTAGTTGGGACACATATTTCCTGCTTGCAGAGTTTACGTACAACAACAATTATCAATCAAGCATCGAAATGGCTCCTTATGAGGCACTTTGCGGAAGAAAGTGTTGATCTCTAATATGCTAGGACGAAGTCGGGAAGCGACATGCGCTCGGCTGGAACTGGTGGAACAAGATGTTGATAAGGTCCTATAATTCAAGACAGACTCTGCATTGCACAGAGTCGGTAGATGATCTATGCGGACACTCGTTGATGACCGCTAGAGTTTCTAGTCGGGGACCATGTATTCCTGAAGGTGATGTCGATGCGGGACGTTATGCAATTCGGAGTCAAGGGCAAGTTAAGTCCAAGATTCGTAGGCCCCTTCGAGATCCTTGAGAGAGTGGCGGTCGTTACTTATCGGATTGAGCTACCCCTGTCATAGCTGAAGTGCACAAAGTTTTTAACATCTCTCAACTTCAGAAGTACATGCACAATCTAAGTCACATGGTTAGCTTCGATCAGTTGGAGCTGCATGTCGACTTATCATATTTAGAGGAGCCTGTACAAATTCTGGATCGTAACGAAAAAGTCCTACAAAATTGATCGATGTCCTTGGTTCGCGTGTTGTGGCACAACCATTCAGTTGAGGAGTCGACATGGGAGCTAGAGTCAGAAATGAAGGAGAAGTATCCTTCATTGTTCGTCGATTAAGGTCAGACCCTTGGTCTTAAGTTTTAGGACGAAACTTTTTTTAATGTTATATTATGTAGTGCCCCGCTTCCGTTAGGGCAAAGCACTATATAATAGGCTTGTCGCAAGTCAGACACAGCCGAAAACATAGATGGCTAGTCTGACTCAGCAACAAGTTTGGTGAACAAAAGACCTTGGCATCAATAAAACCGATTTGGACGAATGATATAAAACCGTTCCATCTAATGGATCGGCTTCTGTTAGAATAAATTCTAGATAAAACAGACCATGTTTTGGCGAGTGACCTCTAAATAAGAGTTCCATTGATGGGACTGATCTGTTGTAGGTTTTCTTTATTTATTTTTGATGTTTTGTTGCTTGTTTTTTATGAGTGTGCTTTCGCGTCAATTTCTGAATGCGCCTTTGGAAATTTCGAAGGGGAAGGATTGAAAAAGGAATTCTAATATGATGTTCGTGCCATTGCATGAGTTCGTGTAATTGACGTATAATCGATACGAAGCGATCTCCTACTCTCGACGCATTTCTTTTAGGTAGGTGTTTTGGCCCCTTATTTTTAACACCTTCCCGTCAATAAACTTATAATGTTCAAACATTCAAATCGATGATGCTAGTTGAATATATGCTGTGATACTAAGATAAAGAACATGTGTTAATTGTAATGTAACTAGCATAACTAGGCCTAGAGACATTAACTCAATACCTCATAATAAGGCGAGCAGTTTGATTCAAAATCGAGAAAACTATTGAAATAAAGGACATTGAAACATCAATTTGTCGCACGCTGCCTCGGAGTATTTGGTACTTGCGAGTCGCCAAATTAGAACATATGGCTTTGAGGAAAATGGATGAATTGCTGCTTGAGTTATAGAATTGTACTACTAAATTCTGTTTGTGTCATGCATTATATTGCCTAGATTAAACTATTCACGCACTTACATGGTCATGGACAACTTCTGCACAAGGTATTATTTTCCTTGAAACAGTTTCTAGGATGCTGGGACCGAATCGACCGAGGGGGAGTTTGTGATTCGTGCTTAGCATGAGGCATTGCGAGACCTCCAGTTAGGCTCGCAACCTGGACAGATAGGACGTGTTGCAACGCCATTGAGAATTGTCCCTCATGGTGTCGTAACACTAATGACCGCATATAAGATAGTTAGCATGCTCACATATTGTCTTGTGCAGGTGGTAAGTATTATATTTGCTTTATGCAGGAAGGAGCACGGCCGGGATAAGATCAATTGGAAATGGTTATGTTGTTTGCATGCGTTAAATTATGCCTTCGATATGAACTGCAACTCATTTAGTTCTAAATAGCAAGATCACTTAGAATGCATGAAATCATTAATCAGCAGTGTCGGTTTAGACGAGTTGGTTCGTTTCGTTCACTAGTGCATTCCCAAGTGTGCTAACTCCCAACTCCCCAGGTGACGAGCACGCTGCAGGAGCACAAGACTAAGCTAAAGCTGATGAACGGAAGGAAGCTCGAAGCTCTCCTATTTTGAAGTATTTTGAAGCCCAATTCAGATCGAAGGCTGGCATAAATGTATGGAACGATAAGGAATAATTCATGGCAGCTTGTCAAATGTTTTTCTTTTGTGTTTCAAAGAATGTAGCCGCAACGACATATGTAATATAAAAATGATCTTGCACATACTTTGCAAGTTTTATCATTGAAAAGTTTATTTTCTTCATATACCGCATCTTTAACTCTCTGTACTGTTTAATTTTAACTCGTTCTCTCAAAAGAATTATCAAATACACATACTTGCCTTGTACAAGTCTAAATTAGACTTGTACGACATCATGCCCTAGTGAGGATGATTGATTCGCCTTGAATCGATGCGAGAACGAACGATTCGGCAAATTGGGGCGTGACACATGATACATTTCGATCTCATCCCAGAGACAAATTTGGTAAGTCATAAAATATACAACACCAGTAATACATCAATGAATAGTACATCAGTAATCTAAAATCCTTCAGGTATCTTCTGCTGGTCTGAAGTGTCACCCCCAAGATATTTGTGTCAACTATCCAGTCAAGATGGGAGCAAAGTACAGTACTTAATGCATAACATCTAATAAAATAAATAAACAATATAATGAACATAATCTGAAATAAAGGAAACAACATACAGAAAACAAGAAAATGAACAAGTAACTAATGTGGATGAAATACCCATTTCAACATATGGTCGACCAGGGGAGTCAAGCTCACCGTACGTGAATTGTACGATGGTTATCAGTCCCGTAACACCATAGGTAAAATCGGGGTAGTCCACATATCTACTCAAGTATTTTTCCTCCCGATACAGTATCACAATCATGATCAAGACACGATAAACACGACAAGAAAATGCAATAACAAAACACGAAAATCAAGTACAAAGTCGCGTGTCCTACCATATCACAATCATGCCAATAAAAAAAATATAATAAATGCACTACAAAGAGTAGAGTACTTGCCTCCATAAAAAAGGGTAGTTGCTCTTAGGGTGTGTTTGATTCGCGGAAGTCCGCCTTTCGGTCCTATTTTGCACTATTCATTGCTAGTTTCGATAAAAGTTCAAGTTCCGTTGTTTGGTTAGTTATCTCAAGAAAATCGGAACTCCTACGAGTAGTAGTTCCAAAAGTGCATTGTTCATACTTTTATAATAATAATAATAATAATAATAATAATAATTAATCCATACAAAGCAAAAATAAAAACTATCTCACTTATTAACTACAACATCCAACAACCATCCAAACGAAGAAATTACAAAAGGTTAACTTTTCAATTCACTTCCAACAACCATCCAAACGAGAAAACTCATAAAATATTAGTACCCATGACACGCATATGCAATGCGCACGTAAACTCTCTACTTTTTTTTTTTTTTTACTTTTCTCTACTTCCACGAACCAAACAGCCTCTTAGGTCCACCTATAAAATAATATCAAACTATTGGACACTATTTTAAAAATTTCTACTCTTTGCCTAAAATCCAATAAGATCTTCTAGAGGTTCTAATTTCCTGTTTAATACTAATAAACTTCCTAACTATCAATTCTTGATTATTTAACAAATTTACTAAGTTCTAAATCCATTAACTAATTATTCCTTTCAATTTTTGCGCTAAAGGCCCAGCCTGGCTCGGTCACTGGACAAAATGAGCTTTTGCCCTAAAATAGTCCACTAGTTTTACTGGCTACTGAATATATCCAGCCCACGTAGAACTGACCTAACTCTGCTTCTGTTAAATGGATGAACACCCCTATTACTCAATCAGCCCAAGCTGGCCCAACATAAACTATTAATCCATAAGTGAAAATTAAAATAACAATGGCCAACCGTTCCCCCAGGAATATATTCTGGATCGAAAAGGGGACACATGAAAACTTGTCTCCCAAACTACTCTCTCGTGTCACACAGGGTTGGACAAAAAGTGTTTATTTTATTCCTGAAACATATATAGATGGAAGAACGATTAGAATTTAATAGACCTCTTGCAAGAAAAAAAAAATTGCTCTCTATTCTGATATAGCAACTTTCAGACGCAGAGACTTATTGGAAATAAATTTTCTCTCTGTCATGACTTTGTAGGATTTCAGAGACCACTTGGAAATAAATTTGCTCTCCTAATTTTCTTAAGCCAGTTTTAGGACTTCGGAGATTCTAGCAAATGAGTTTGCTTTCCAAAAGTACCTGAAGTGAGTTTTAGGACTTCGGAGATTTCGACAAACGAGTTTGCCCTCCAAAAGTACCTGAACTGAGTTTTAGGACTTTAAGGATTCCTGCAAATGAGTTGCTCTCCAAAAGTACCTTAAGCCACAAAATACTACTATCCTTTCATATTATAACTTTCTCTTTCAAATACAAACTGATAGAAAGAAAGTGTTATTCCTTGCAAACATGTTACAATTGGGACAAAATATATTACAAATAGATGAAGAAGAAGGAGACGAAGAAATAATAACAAATTATTATTCTTGCTAGGGTGGTGAAGACCACTGTTGCTCAAAGCAAGATTCGCCTACCGCGATCTGCTCCCAGGAACCAGCAAGTTCTCAAAGAACTTTTGGAACGCTCATTAGTCAACTTTTTGTGACTTAAACAGGCTTCCTTGACTCAACGGACTCCCTTCTTTTTAATTTGGTGTATTTTACAAAGAGGCCAAGGGGCTCTCCATATAGAGTAGAGTGAGACTTTACTTTTTCTCCTATCCGATGTGGGACTAAAATACCAATACTCAAGAAATAGAGTTTGATATTTTAGATCATCCCGTAATCAGCCTAGTCGTGTGCCAGTCCACACATACCCCCAAACACGCTCGTGCATGCATGAAGCATCCTGGAGCCAGTGTCCGAGTCCTAGTCTGAATGACAAAAAGCAACATGCTTCCTTATTCGAGTTAATCCTTTTTCCTTCTAGGTAAACACCGCTACATGGCACCAACATGTGCCCCACCATACCCCATGTGCACACCTCAACACATGTAAAGTAATATATTTAGATACATATTTGATGGTTTAGCCGATGTGGGACTATTTTACACTAGTCTATAGGCAAAAACACCAACAATCTTCCATATATCTCGATATATGTGGGTTGAGCGTTCCCCACAGTGACTAACCATTATTCATTAGGATAGATGTTGCTACGACTTAAATCTTCCCACATGGATTAAATAACAGCATAATACAAGAATGGACTAAGCCTTAAATTCTGCACCATTACTGTAATTCTTTCCTCTCACATAATGACATCAACACTTCTTCTGGATGAATATTAAAGGCCATGTGCCTTCCTAGTTTTGGTGTATGTATATTGGGTGTCTACAAGGTTTCTCTCAAGTGACGGCCTATATCTCTTTCCATACACTCTAGGTGAGTTCTTTTAAACAGTATTGGCATGAATCCTTTCGCTTCCTTGCGGTGCTACACCACTATGACATGGCCTAAGGACAAGGCAATACCTCATGTGGTGTCATACTACTATTGCATGAGGCCCGACCTCTTTCTAGTGCCAAACTACCCAGCATAAAGCCTTTCGCTTCCTTGCGGTGTTACGCCGTCGAAATATGGCTCGCAAAGCCAAGGCTTTACCTTTTCTAGGTACCTCATATGGTGTTACACTACTGTAACATAACATCCAGCCGCTTTGTAGTACTGCCTACCACTCTTTATTCCATAACATTAGGCTCACTTGCCTATATGCGATGCTACGCCACTGTGACTTGGCCAGAAACCGAGGCTTTACTCTCACTAGATACCTCATGTGGTGTCACCCAACTGTAGCATGGTGTACTATGCTCTTTTGTAGTGTTGTGCTACCCGTGTTTCCTGTAAAGTATGTCGGATATCCCAAATACCCGAGAACTCACTAAGGCTTCCAAGCCATCCTCTCATATGAATTTGTTCTATACAAAGAACAATAGTAGATAACAGTGGTTCTAGGTCCATAACCTTATATTTTCTAAAGGATTATCTACTGTCGACAGCGGTTCTGGGTTCGTAACCCTATAATTCCTAAAGGTTTATCCACTGTTTCTGATATTCTTCTAGTCAATGGTCCTTCCTTGAAAAAAAGCTAGATACCTGGTAGATTTCTATTTAAACCAATCATCATAAAACTTTATAGTAGGATTGTAGAGACACAATATCAGAGGTTTATCAAGCCCATGTTTTTGCTAGTCTTCGACTAGCTGGCACTTGAGGCCTTAGTGAACAGATCCGTCATATTCTTCTGACTCCAAACACCAACCACTGTAATGATCCATGCTTGATGTGCTCATTTCGTGCCCTGTGCTCTAATGTACAGTCCTCTTCTTAACATTAAAGAGATATTCGATGCCACTGCTGCAGCCACCTGGTTGTCACAATACATCGACATCACCTAAATTTGTGCACCAACCATAGGAATATCATGTCCGATTGTCATAATACATCGACATCACCCAGATTTGCATACCAACCACAGAAAGATCGTTTCTGAGCTCCCGAAGCTATTCTGCTTCATACCCGAAGCAATTCCGCTTCATCCACTGTAGTTGAAAGAACTCAGATTCCATAGTGAGAGAAAGGTCTGCTTCTTTGACTTCCTTGATATAGCAGTACTACCCATGGATCTGCTTCTTTGACTTCCTCGATATAGTAGCCTGTTTCTTCGACTTTCTCGATATAAAAGCACTACCCATGTAGAAGATATAACCTCTTCTTTCTCTCCTTCTGAGCACCAACTGGCATCACTGAAGCCTTCTACTACTGCATGGTAACTGTTGTAGTGTATCCTTCTGAGTCCATGAGAGATCCTATTACTCACTTCACAGCTTTCCAAAGATCCACACTTGGATTGCTCGTGAACCGACTCAGCATGCCTACAATAAAAGATATGTCAAGTCTAGTGGCACTTGTAGTCAACATCAAACTCCAGATGATACTTGAGTACACCAACTGCCACATACTTCTCTAGGATTTAGCTGGCTTCAGCTTTTTATCACACCTGTAAGGAATATCGATCGCTGAAAGATCCTCATATCCATAGCATATGGGCTACTTTTCACGTAGTGAACTTGTGACTGAGCAAGCTCAACTTCCGTCTAGATTATTTAAATCCCCAGGATGACATCCTTATCTTCCATGTCCTTTATATTGAATCTGGACGTGAGGAACATCTTTGTTCTAGTGATACATCATTAGGTTATCTACATAGAGACAAACGATAACTCCTCTATCATCAGCGAACTTCGTGTAATCACACTTAATAGTCTCGCTGAACCTGTAGCCTTTTGACCAAAAAACCTGGTCAAACTCCTCGAGCCACAGATTGGGAGCATACTTCATGTTGTACATAGAATTCACCAACTTACAGAATTTGTCTTCGACACCTTGAATGACAAATCTATCTGGCTGTTGTATGTGAATCTCTCCTGTCATTTCTCTATCCAAGAATACTGTTTAGACATCCAACTGATGATAGAATAACTTATAACTAGCAGTCACGGTAATCGTCATCCTGATAGTGGACATGTTAGCCATTAAAGCAAATGTGTCAACCTCACTAATATTTTGTTCTTGAGCAAACCCTCCTGGCAACCAACCAAGCCTCGAACTCATCACCAGTTCCTTCGGCTTTCATCTTCTTCTTCTCGAAGATTCAATAGATTTAGTTCCTTCAGGCAGATTAACACCCACCCACTTGTAATTGGATGTAATAGTGTCAATCTTACCATTGACTCACTTCTCCCAGAAGATCACATCTCTGGTCTTCACCGCCTCATCAACCAACATATGATAGTGTAGAAGTGGAAAATACTAAAGGAAATGATTCATGCGGCCAGGAAAGATCCATGCGGCTCAGAGAACTCATGCGGCTCAGGGAATCATGCGGCATAAGGAGCTATGCGGCCCAAGGCATTCCATGCGGCTCAGAGGACACGTGGCCTGATAGTGCTCCCCTCCGACCCATGCTACATTAATTGCAATGACGGCTGACCCCTCTGAAAAGTTGACAGCCCTGACACAAAGGCAGGTAATTATGACTCTGTCATAATGATGAATCTCTAAGGAAGAGGAAAGAAATCTCTGACACAAATCCCCTTAGAGCCACAAAAATGCCATGTGGCCTTGCCACGTGGGCGTTCGTATGTGGCTCACTTCTCATGCGGCTCAGAATAAATCCTATGCGGCTCAGGCCATAGAAGCCACATGCGGCTCGAGCAAAAGACTTCCCATGCGGCTCAGAGTGAATCCATCCTATGCGGCTCAGGCCATGAAAGCCTCATGCGGCTCGAGCGAGGACTTCTCATGCGGTTCAAGAGGATCATGTCCATGCGGCCCAGGCGGATATATACCTATGCGGCCCACAAGGATTACTCCTCTGTGGTTAGAGGACTCAAGTGAGGGGCACTGCCCACGCAGCCCTGACACGTGGGCTTAACCATATGCGGCTCACATTCATATGCGGCTCACATTCATATGCGGCTCACTAGTCATGCGGTCCAGATCCCCCCAGCAGCTCCTAGGACACATGTCCTAAGCCGATTAATTCCTCAGATTTGCTGCCATTAAAGATTGGGTCAAATCCCAATAAATCTGGGACACGTGGCAGAAGAATAGATCTGATTTATTCGCAGATATCAGAAGATCAGTATAAGGAAGATTTATTCCAATCAGCATTAATTGCTCATGGAATTTGGTGTAATCTACACCTAATGGCCCAGATTCATCATAATCAAAACGAATGGCCTAGATTGACCAATCCCCAAGCCGCCGCCATCTCCAAAAGCTAATCATTGGCAACCCTAATGATCACATCCCACTATTATAAATAGCAAGGTGCCATTCCCTTGTAATATATACAATTTCAGAGGAAAAAAATACGTATATACAGAGAGACTCCCCAATAGTCAGAGAAAAGAATACACAGAGAGAGAGAGAAGCCAGAAGAGCAACAGAGGAGCAAGAAGAGCATTTCTTCGTCAACGCCAACCATCTTTTCACAAGGAGCCAAGGCTGCATACCGATCGTCCAAGGAGTAAGGCAGGGCTGTCGTCGCCTTCCCGAGCCTCTATCGTCACCCCCCCAGAATCTAAAAGCTGCCTTCCGGAAATCCAGATTCCTCTTTGATTGAAATTTGCCAAAAGAGACTGCTTCCAACGATCAGTCTCTGGATGGGTGAAAGTCAATTCAAAGATTGGAAGGCGTTCATCATCAGCGCCACAAGCGCCGAAGAACGACTGAAGAAGGCTCGCCAACTGGGATTGCACATCTCGGAAGGAGAAAACAAGGGCAAACGTCCCAACAACGATAATGGGGGTAACCCCTCCAACAATCGGGACAGCAAGGAAAAGCAAGCTATGGTGGCCGACACGGCCCAGAAGCCCGAGTCACAACCAGCAGACAAACAATGGCCTCAGATCACTTATTCTTTCGAAGACGACCACGTCAAGCCTATCTTGGACATGCTCATACAAGGAGGTAGAATTCAGCTTCCACCACCAAGACGGGAGCCTCGGCCGACTGATCTAGAGAACCCAAAGTTCTGCCATTACCACCGTTATGTACACCACGCTACACACGACTGCTACCAACTAAAACGGTACATCCAAAGCCTCATCGATTCGAACGCTCTGGCCATCGACTTCGAAGAGGTAACCGTAGCAGCCAATATAGTGTCCGTACAATTCGACAGCTTCCCTCCGACGGAGACTCAAGACGGGGTAATCCCCGTCCCTCTGGCGACGATGGAGATTACCAATCTTCCACCTCCCCGAAAACAGGCTACTGGTCTAGTACCTCTCACCACCTCACGAGGGAAGGTCATGTGGGTCCATCCAGACTTGGTGTCAGAAGTAACTCGGCCCACACCATCTCCCACCAACAAAAAGAAGAGTAGAAAATTATCAACCTGCCACACAATCTCAGCAGACAACGAGGAAGCTACAGCCGGCGTCACGCGGTCCGGAGCGCAATCCCAACATGTGGTTGACAGCCCAGCTGAAAATTATCAACCCACTATAACTGACGCTCCGGGACCGGCTCAGCCTTCGACAACCGACAAGCCTAGGCCGAAGGAGACTCGCTTCGACAAATCCCTCCGAAAGGACGCAGCCCAAGGGCTAGAGAGGCCCTATAAACTTTGACATCTTAGCACAATTGGCTAACACTCCGACCAAATTGTCACTATACGAACTCCTAAGGCTCTCCAAGGACGTTCGTATTGCATTGAACGAAGCACTCCAAAATGCCGATGCTTATCTTGCTCAATCCAACCTCACCGGGGAGGACTCACCTGTGGATCTCCAAGACAGCGCCTACACGGGAGCAATGCCCAACATCGTCTTCACTCCGCAGGACATGCTCATCAAAACCAACCTACATGATCGTCCGCTATACTACACGGGATACATCGGCGACGTGAAGGTGGATCGGATGCACATTGATCCTGGCTCTTCCATAAGCATCATCCCGAAGGGTCTGCTACATCATCTCCGCATCCCAATGCATCGCCTGACACCTACAAGCACCGCCATCAGCGATTTCAATTCGGACAGGAGCTACCCTATTGGAAAGATTCGTCTGGAGTGTCAAATTGGCAACCTCCAATCCGAAGTTACTTGCTACGTCATAGATGCAGACACTTCTTACAACATCCTCTTGGGGCGACCATGGATACACGATTATATGATCGTGCCTTCCACGCTACACCAGTGCTTTAAATACGTCGACAAATACGGCTTCATGAAAACAGAATTTGTTGATATCGATCCCTTCAAAGGGGTCGAATCTTACTACTCGGACTCCTGCTTATACGAAAAGTCGAAGAGGCACCTTGATGAAGGAAATGAACAAGCTAGTACCGAAACGGCTACGGGATCCGAAGGACCCCTAACGATCCACCTCCAAGCTCGCAAACCGGGCAAGTCCGCACCCCTCACCGCCACTCTGCGGAAGGACGCGATCAGCCTCTCGGCGCAAGAGGAGCCGATGATAATCCGGCTGCCAAGGTCCGGCCAAGTGCCGAGACCCACAACGGGGCCACTGACAATCAGACTGCCGAGAGTCAGTCAACCCCAAACAGGGAAGCTCAATCCCTCCGACAAGCCGCTGACGATACGCCTTCCCAAGAAGGGTCGTCACCTCGACGCAAGGTCTGACACTTCTAGCAAACCAACCACTCCTCGCCCCACGTCGAGTACCAAACTGGGGGTTGCTAGTCTGCCAACAACACCACGCTCAACTCCATCAACTGAACCACTGACAATCAAGCTTCCTAGGTCATCCTCTCAGTCTACATTTACACAGGGGGTGGTCGAAGAAGAGTCGGAGCTGGCCAAATATGTGGCTGCTCACACTGAGACTTGCTCATGTTGTCCATCAACGACAAGTTCCTGAAGAAGTATTACGTCCGAAACGACATCCCAAAAAAAAATCCCCGATGATTGAGTTATGTACCCTCTGGTACTGCTGAACTCACATTCCGCCTCCAAATTTCCTAGATTGGTGAGTTATGTACCCGCTGGTGCCGCTGAACTCACTTTCACAATATTCCAGATTATCGAGTCATGTACCCGCTGGTACCGCTGAGCTCGTACCCATAATATTCCAGATCTTCGAGTTATGTACCCGCGTGTACCGCTGAACTCATGCCCTTCTTCCACAAAGATATCCCAAATTTCTAAGTCATGTATCCGCTGGTACCTCTGAACTTACACTTTGATTCCAACATTCATGGATTGTCGAGTTATGTACCCATCAGTACCCCTGAACTTACATCCCGGTCACTCTTTTGAAAGAAAGTCATGTATAATCATACCGCTGAACTTTCTTCCTACAAGAGATCCTCCCTCATGATCTAATACCTGCACTCCCAGTGCACAACAAGGGTAATCGATCCACAAATTTCCAAAACGGCCATGTCCTCATTACCTCTGAGTCGTTCCACTTCCGCCAAAAACAAATCACCCCTCTACATAGAATTGCCATGTTCCTCATTACCTCTGAGTTATTCTATGTACCCCTCCCCCCCCACGTCAAAAAAAAAAACCCTCATGCTCACCATGTCCGCAGTACCTCTGAGTCAGTATGATTGGTTCCTTTCTTTTTAAACTTGTTGTCCGTATCCAAAACCAGGGTACGTTAGGGACAATGGGTCCACGCAAAATATCCCAATAAGAGGATTATTACAAAGCAAAAGAGCGAAGCAAATATATATTCCATTCAGAAATCGGTTACATCCACACGATTGCAAGCAAGTCAAAAGAGTTCTTCATGAAGGCAAGAAGAAAGGCGAAACAAAATAAAAGACTACAGACAGACATCCACGAGAAGCCCCTACATCCTAATTACATGAGCGCATATACCATTCCCTCAACCATCTCACATATGAAGGATGCAAGTGAAGAGCGTCCTCGTCCGGAATAGAAGAAACAGGGTTCCCAGCGCTGCCACCCTCAACAGTCTCGATATTCGGAGGGCTGTCGTTCCCTTCAGGCGCAGGTTCTTCTTTCTTCACTTCCTCCTTAACAGAGGAAGATCCCTGGCTGATGACAGGAGGCTGCGGCTCCTCTGACGCCGCAGTCTCAGCATTCGGTGGAGATACTGCGAGAACCAAAGACGAAGAAAATGAAAATAGTCAAAAATGGTCATACGGCTCATTTTAGACAAGTCTCATACGGCTCAGACAGGGGGTATATCCTCATGCGGCTCAGTCATGGAACGTGTATACGGACCATGTAGTTTGAGTAGTTCACGTCAAAGTCTGGAGTATGCAGTGAAGCAGGCTCTGTTAGGGTTTCAAATCGACTACCTAATCCTTACCTTCGATGGCAATATGAACGTCAAGACGAACGAGGGGCGCGACAGTCGAGGGCGAAGCCGATTTCTTACTCCTCGCCACAGCCTTCTTCACAGCCTTAGAAGCCCTGGGTGCCATTGTTGTCTGATGATCAAAGGAAGAAAATACGACAAAAATCTGAGTCAAAAAGAGTCTAAGAGAGAAGACTATCTAAATGCCCTTCTATTTATAGACAGAAAACTATGGACCGACGCCTCGTACAAACGCGATCGACTCTTCGGCTATCGACCCAAACCAGCCATTTAAAGACTGAGCTCTTGGGATCCTGTCCCAAAAAGATCTACACGCATGACATAATGACGTGGCAAAGGGCATATGCGGTTCAAATGGTCATGCGGCTGAAAGCAACTATGCGGCTCGAAAGTCCCCTGCGGCCAAGATATCCATGCAGTCAGAATTCCATATGCGGCTAGAAGAACACGACCATGCTTCTTATTCAAAGTATTTTAATTTTACAAATTGAAAACTTTGAAGGGGGTCCTGTAGAAGCATGGAAAATACTAAAGGAAATGATTCATGCGGCCAGGAAAGATCCATGCGGCTCAGAGAACTCATGCGTCTCAGGGAATCATGCGACATAAGGAGCTATGCAGCCCAAGGCATTCCATGCGGCTCAGAGGACACGTGGCCTGATAGTGCTCCCCTCCGACCCATGCTATATTAATTGCTATGACGGCTGACCCCTCTGAAAAGTTGACAGCCCTGACACAAAGGCAGGTAATTATGACTCTGTCATAATGATGAATCTCTAGGAAAGAGGAAAGAAATCTCTGACACAAATCCCCTGAGAGCCACAAAAATGCCACGTGGGCGTTCGTATGCGGCTCACTTCTCATGCGGCTCAGAATAAATCCTATGCGGCTCAGGCCATAGAAGCCTCATGCGGCTCGAGGAAAAGACTTCCCATGCGGCTCAGAGTGAATCCATCCTATGCGGCTCAGGCCATGAAAGCCTCATGCAGCTCGAGCGAGGACTTCTCATGCGGTTCAAGAGGATCATGTCCATGCGGCCCAGGCAGATATATACCTATGCGGCCCACAAGGATTACTCCTCTGTGGTTAGAGGACTAAAGTGAGGGGCACTGCCCACGCAGCCCTGACACGTGGGCTTAACCATATGCGGCTCACATTCATATGCGGCTCACTAGTCATGCGGTCCAGATCCCTCCAGCAGCTCCTAGGACACGTGTCCTAAGCCGATTAATTCCTCAGATTTGCTGCCATTAAAGATTGGGTCAAATCCCAATAAATCTGGGACACGTGGCAGAAGAATAGATCTGATTTATTCGCAGATATCAGAAGATCAGTATAAGGAAGATTTCTTCCAATCAGCATTAATTGCTCATGGGATTTGGTGTAATCTATACCTAATGGCCCAGATTCATCATAATCAAAACGAATGGCCTAGATTGACCAATCCCCAAGCCGCCGCCATCTCCAAAAGTTAATCATTGGCAACCCTAATGATCACATCCCACTATTATAAATAGCAAGGTGTCATTCCCTTGTAATATATACAATTTCAGAGAGAAAAATACGTATATACAGAGAGACTCCCCAATAGTCAGAGAAAAGAATACACAGAGAGAGAGAGAAGCCAGAAGAGCAACAGAGGAGCAAGAAGAGCATTTCTTCGTCAACGCCAACCATCTTTTCACAAGGAGCCAAGGCTGCATACCGATCATCCAAGGAGTAAGGCAGGGCTGTCGTCGCCTTCCCGAGCCTCTATCGTCACCCCCCAGAATCTAAAATAAACAATTGTATTCTTTGTACAAGCGAGTTTGTAATGTGAAGTAAAAGTTCGGTCCTCCGATAATTGTTCTGTTCTTTTAAATTTCATGGCAAACAGATAGGTGATAAAGTCATCTCCGAAGTCTTTCGGCCTTCTCACTCGCTTTGCTAAATGCTTAGCAAATATTGGTTCAAGTGTTCTCATTAATAACAACCACCTTCTGGACTACTACTTCTTTGGAAGTACTATGCTTCTTCGGTACCAACAATGTTCTCCATGTCATGACCCGCTCCCGAATAATCGGACACGAATCGGACACGCCCAGCCTTCGTCGTTGGACACGACAAAGTAAGTTGTACCAAGCTAAGGAAACTACAAGGCAATATGAATAAGTACAAATCACAACATCTATAAATCGATCCCAGAATCCAAGTACATGTCTAAGAATTTTATTAAATTCATCCAACAAGGTAAAATAAAGTCTAAGTCTCAGATATGAAGAAAAATACACTGCCAAAGGTAAGGTAACTAGGCCTCCTCGGCCTCTAAGTCCAGAGCAACTCCAGCTGGCTCTACCACGTCAACAGGCTCATGCCCTGTCACGACCCGCACCTAGTATAGGGACACGAAAATTGGGTACGTCCAACCTACGCCGCAGTGTCGACGGTAGAATGCTGTCCTAGGTCACATATATCTAACAATTATAAGGTACCTGTACAGTATATACACTCCAAACGGAGGACAATACAGAAATGTACAGCTCAATCACAACTAAGGTAGAAGTACGATAAGATAGATAGATAGATAATAAAAATCATCAAATGAAATACAAACAGGAGAAGAAGTCTAAGTGTCTAAGATAACATCTCCATAAACATTCAGAATAACAACAAGATCCCAAATATATATAAAAAATGTATCCAAATGAGACAAGACATCAAAATAAGATACAAGTCTAAGCTAACTAGCCTAAACTATAGGGGTGACATCCTCTACTGCTGATGGATCCTGCTGAAGGTCCAAGTCGCATGTGTCATCTATGGCAGCTCCATAATAGGTAGGGCAAAGGTTCTCGTCATCCTCTGTAATATTTTCAACAGGTCCAGTCAGGACAGGAACGAGCACAAAATCTTAACAGTTCATATCAAGACAGGAATATAAAGCATACAATAGAGTAAAATACATGAAATACTGAAAGAAAGTACATGTAGTAAAAGAGAGAAAACTGTAATGTAAATAACAACTATAAGTTGAGAACTATCAGTGACTAGTGATGTAGAGTACAAGATAGACATGTGAACGGCTTAAATTTGCACATGATTACACTAAAGAGTTTGTACAATGATTACACTACTTTGGAATTATTCACATAACTGCTTCTACTCTTCCGTACCCCAATCAATACACAAGGATCTAGATAAATTATGTTATTGTACAATATTTTACATGAGAGCCCATAAACGGGTGCACATGAAGGTATACATGAGGGCTCTGTGAACATGAGAGTACATGAAGCATAAGAGTATACATGAATAGTGAAAGCACATAAGTACATGATGAAAGTGAAACGCACATGACATGATGTACCCTATGCTCCCGAGGGGGATAACATCTCAATGTAAGGATTCATATAGTACCAATCCGTGTTAACAACGTGACAGCATCAACTAAAGTAATCTAGAGCAAGAATATAAATTCTAACAAGTATGAAATGATCAGAGAATATACTCGCCTGCTATCATGTATGTCCGATGAGAATAGATGTCCAGATCAGAGTAAATGAGTCCTATTTAGAGCAACACAGGTCACAATATGTCCAGAAAAGTAATATTGAAGATTACAATACATTCTACATGATTTCTAAGTCATTCTAGACTGAAGTCAACTCTTGGTCAACTCTGGTCAACTACACTGGTCAATTTAGGTCAACTAAGCCATACTAGGTCCAAGCCTAGTCCAACAAGTCTCACTAAGCCTAACCAAGCCTAGGCTAGCACTCAAACACATTACCAAGACAAAATGAACCACACAAGTCTATACACTATACATAAATACATGTATACATACATGTATACATATCGACATTACATGTATTCTTACATTACATCTACACATTACATACATTACATTATTCATGCATTACATTATACACATGCATTCATATATGCATTCATGCCTACATACAATACCTTACATCACACTACAAGTATACATCCTTACATGCCTACATGCATATTCATCAATGCATTATACTACTATATACATACATGTATCCAAGCATACATATCTTGCATACCTTGTATTATATATACATAACATATATGCATACATACATTCATGCATCCATACACTACAATGCATATATATATACATTACAATGCATACATATATACATTACAATATATTTACATATATACATTACAAATATGGATAGATTACATCCATAAATACATTACATACATATAGGAAAGGGAAAAATGAAAGGGGGAGCGGACTATACGAGTGTGTATGTATCTCAGTCAAATGTGTGTGTGTGTGTTAAGGGTGTGATAGTGAGTGATATGGTGTGTGTGTGTGTAGACAATGAGGGGTTTATGTTCTCAGGTTCATGGCATATAAAGGTTTTTAATTCTCAGGTTCATGGCATAGGTTAGTAGTGATTACATTCGCAGGTGCATACATGAACATCTCTTTAAAGTTCAACTCAGTTTACAGTTCAAAACCAATCCTATTCTCAGGTTAAAATCAGTTGACAGTTCAAGTATCTTAATTACTAGGAATCTCATAACATGCTAATACATATATTCAAATGAACTTAGTTATCAATGCACTCTTAGGTATCAAACTATCATCACAGTCAATCATGTATACAATCAAAGTATCAAAACCAAATGAAACCCAACTTAATCTCAGGTTTCAATTTCGAAAACACAAAGTGAAATCCCAAACCAACTTATCACATAAATCTTAGTATCAATTTAAACTCAAATCCCATTTTAGCCATCATGTTTACATTCAACACAAATCTGAGTTTTCTATTCAAAACCCAATTTCATTTGAAAACCTAATCAAATCACAACCTCAACCTGGGAGTTCATTACAACATCAAACATTTTATTAAATCTCAGTAAACCAATCGATCTCAGGAAACAATACAAATTCCCAGATTTAATATTTGAAACTCAAAACCTTGAATGAATGTTTACATTAAAAACATATCAATACAAAACCAATTTCATAGTAAATTCGAAATAATTTAGGAGGAACAAGGTGTACAGAGATAGGGGCATGTCAACCGTGTCCAAACAGACCCAGACGTGCCCACGAAGTGGACACAATCGTGTCCAAAATAGAGATGCAAAGTGAAAAGAGAACTGTTAAAGAATGACCTCGTGCGGCCGTGTCGAGCTCGACTGGGCTCGACACACAACACAAGAAGGGTCGTGCTCCTGCACAGTGGTCGAGGAGGACTAGGGATAGAGGGTCGACACCCTGAAACACGACTACAACGTGTCCACATGTCACACGAGACGCGTATCAGACGCGACTGAACCGTGCACACAGTGTCTGTGCAAATCTGTGCAACCTCGATTTCGTGTCCTACACGACACAAGACGCCATGAAACTCGAGAGGGGGCTTGTCAGTGGTCGCCCCCACCTCTGTGTCAAGTGGCACGTGTCCACGTGGCGTGTCGTATCCGCAAACAGGGTCGGGTAGCAGGGCAACCGTGCGGGGGCTCGTGCTGCGTGTCCGTGGCCATTTTAGACACGAACAAGACACAAAAATAGGCTCAGTCTTCACGAAAATCAAAGTACACATGAACATCTACAAAATTGTTCAAATATAATTTGAAAATAACAAAATAAAATTCGTTATGGCATTCCATCGAACACCTATGCACACACTGATACGTGTCCGATACGGACACCAAATCACTCTCACCAAACTCACTCTACAGCTAGGGGACACCTAGATGGATGCATCTATGGAAGGAAATCGGGATTTAGTGGTGATTTGAAGGGATTACCTATTGAGAGTCAATCTCAATGAAAAAGCCCTAAATTGTGAAGTCCCCTACCTCAAGCAATGTCCAAATGAGCTCCCCTCCTTGCAAGCTAGCCTCATTCAACCTCTATTCCAGATTTAGAACCAATTGCAAAAGTTTGGGATCAATTTGGTGGAGAAATGGTGAGAAATGATGAAAGGGGGAAGAAATTAGGGTTTCCTAAAGGAGGATTTCTAAAGGAGGCAAGTGAGTGTTAAGAGGCATTATATAGGGGTGTTGGGGTCTCCATATGGCTGCCATAGCATGGTTAGGATTAGGGTTTGGATATGGAGAAAGGCTATGGGCTCTCTAGCAATCAATTCTAAGTCTCAACTTAAGGCCCAAGCAAATTCTAGGCTAAAGCTAATAAAATATCCAGATATTCTCTAACTTAGTTATTAAGTCTCTAACATTCTAACTAAACCTCCATAAACATCACTAACATCTAGGTTAGGTCAAAACTAGGTTAGTCTCTAATAAAAAGATTAGCACCATAATAATCAATCAAAATTTATTTTCCATTTAAAGTCAAAAATGACCAAAATACCCTTAGGCAAAAATGTAGAAATAAATCACCATAATCACATGGTTAGGTTTTCTTGGTCATGGTTAGTCTCTAGGTCAAGTATATCTAGGGTTTCACTAGCAAAACACTAAAATCACAAATCACCCATTAAAATAGTTTTAAAAGAATTAAAAATTACCAAAAATCATAACATGATTTAAATCTCATTATTAAAAGACTAAAATTACAAAAGTTCAAAATTATCCTCATTTATAAAAGTGGATGTTACACGCCCATAGTACGTGCCACACATGGCCTCCATATCACCTGCAACATATCCAATCAGAAGTGGAGCAAAGTACAGTTCCAGGTAATGAACAAGAATATCATGATATAAAATGGGTACGAGAAAACATGATATGAAAAGAACCTGAAAGTAAAGAACCTGAAAGTACGAGAATGTAAAGTACAAGCATGTAAACTTGAACCTGAAGTACCAGAACCTGACATGTGCACAATGTTTTTGAAATACAACTAGCATATGTGATCGGCTGGGATAAGCACAGGAGCACAGGAATAATGGTACGGCTTAGGCCCCGCGTTCACAGTGCGAGACCTAAGCTATTCACATGAATTTGTTATCTTGGGTTTGGTTACATAGCTAGTGTATTTCTCCTCCCCGACCACAAGTAAATACAAGACATGAAAGTACAAGGGTACCAGATATCGTGTCTCAATGTGTCACAAGAAAATACAGGAATATGTATGAACAAAACCATAGAATGTATTTGCCTTGCTTCGGGTGTTCGAGAAAATGAAGATGATCTGTGTATCCACCTGATTTAATAGGTACAAGTTGGTTAGGATTATTTCTAACATTGCTAGTTTAATACCCTTTTTAACTAAAGCTTAGCTAGTAAATATCCAAATGTCTTTCAATAATTTCCTATAGAAGTAGTTAATAATCTATCATTTTATATAGACATCATCAATTTAGTAGAACTAATATTTAAAACAAATGGGTTCTATAATATCAATTAGATAAGTTAATAAATTCTTAATAGGAGAAGTAGCCATTTATAGGATCACAATTTGCAACTCTATTTAATACATGAAGTGGTAAATGGCTTGGTAGATAGGCCTGGCCCAACCAAGTTCTATATTACCAATCTTAACTTCTTCTTATCATTAGCTTATATGCTCAACACAGTACAAAATTTCCTAAATAAAATCTTGACTTCTTAGGCCTGGTTTCAAAGGCTTAAGCCTTGGCCTAAGAGTACACTATTAGCAACCAAATCATCTCTGCTAAACTGAATCCAGTAGAATGCAACATACCCAGATCCATTCACACTCAACCTCACTAATACTTAACACTGCTCAGTCCTATACCAAAACTTACTGACGATTTCCCTATAAGTAATTTAAGGTACTCCACAGCAATGAAGTTTCAATCCTGCACTACTCCATCAATTAGGCAAAGCAATAGGAATTAGGAACACCCATCTATACACTCCAGTAACATAATACAGTTCAAAATTATTAATCCACCTCAACCCAGTATAATTTAGTTAAACATAACAGAGCAAAACTTAGATGAACTCAACTTTTAAAACCAACGGCTAAGTGAATTCCTTCCAATAGCTACACACACACATGTTCAATCCCCCTGCTATTCAGTTCAAGTCCTAACTTTAAACTCCAAGTCAACCTTATCTCGGCACATACTAGCGGACACGTACGGATTGGTTTGACACGAAAAAATTACTATTTGAATCCAATCCCCCCTTTCCGAGAAGTCGGACACGTCTCTCCGAGTCCGATTCAGCAATTGAAGCCCAGTGAGGCATTTCGTCGAACAAGAACAAGGCATCACAAATTGAACGAGCAATTAGCTAAATTTGAATATATCGAACACAGGAAATCAGCAAAAATCACCATACTAAAATCTAACACTCACAGTTCAATCTAATACTCGCTACTGTCTCCCACAACCGATCCTTAACTCCTCTGGATCGTTCAAACTGAGAACAAGGAAAACCACACTTAAAATCCATCTACGCACATAGTAAAATTTAGATCAAATCCACGAGAAGATTGATACTCACCAGATCCCATTGTCAGGGTGGAAAAACGATCCATCCGACAATCACCAGATCAAATTCTCCGACACTGACACCAACGTTTGGAAATTGATCGATCCCCTAACAGAAACTGATCGAGCCAATCTAGATGATTTCGATCTGTCATTGCAAGCAATCGAAAGAGAAGAGGATGAATCAAATGTGAACGACTCCTAGAATTAAACAGGTGCGACACAAGAATTCACAATGCTTACTAATTGAAAGGCGTGGACAAGAACACGAATTCCGCGGAAGAATTCGCCAAGAAGAATTTAAATCACCAGCGTCGTCTTCATCGTCGCTCAACCAGCATCGTCGCAAGGAGTCGCCACCAGCTGGTGGTGGTGCTGTCGATGCCTAGCTCAGTCGTCGGCGAGAATTTGCCATCATCGTCATGGGTTGTTCCACGAATCCAGGGCTGGAATTCTGGAGAAGAATGAGAGGAGTGGTGGAGTGATTTCTTGGTTTGGCCAGAACAGAAAGTTTGTTAGAGCAGAGATTGAAGGATGGGAAGACTTGGAATGGTTATATAGGCCGTTAGAATTCTTGATGCCAAAGAAATTCTCTCCAAACTTGCCACCCTCCTTACTACACCATCTCCTAATCATCAAACCACACCCCGTCATAGTGATCCTCAAGCAGAATGGATGTATTATCTATTTTTCAAACCTCTCTCCCGCAAGACATACCCATCCCATATCATCATCGCCACAGTACCAAAACTTTGGAAATTAAAGGGCTCTGTTCGTATTACTGAGTATTACTCAGACTCCTACTCGGCAAAATTTGAATTATTGGAGGACTTGGAATTTGTTCTGGATAATGGTCCATGGAAGATCAATGATCATATGTTGATTATAGAGAGGTGTTATCCTAACAAATTACCTAATGATTATTGTTTTAATGAGGCTACTTTTTGGGTGCAACTACATGGCCTACCAGTGAATCTTCTCACTATCGAGTTCATCACCAAGCTTGCATCGCGTATAGGCATTATTTCTCCTCCCACTCCTCAGGATGCATACAAGTGGATTATGTTTGCTCGAATCAGAATCAGGATTGATATTTCAAAACCCCTCCTGCGTACTCTTGGTGTTTCTATAGGAAACAACCAGGATTGTACTGTTCTTCTGAAGTATGAAAGATTGCCAAAGTTTTGCCTCTTTTGTGGTTGTTTGGGACATGGTGTCAAGAAATGCAAGATCCATCAAGAGTACTCTTCAAAGATAGATTCCAGTTGGACAGAGGATCAAAAAGCTCAATTATACTCAATGCTGGACAAACGTCTTGATCTATCTATCATAGCTAACCATGCTGAAAAATTCAAATCCAAATTCAAGTCCCGCAGTACTTATCAGAATTCTACTACTCCTCCAAGGTATCCACATACTGAAAACCTTTCCCCTATTATCACTGATACACCATCCCACACATCTGCTGTAGCCATACCTATGATCATTGATCCTACCAATATGAAAACACCCATTCCTTCTTCTACACCAAGAAATATCAACTCTCCACCACATCCTCCATCAGACCTGCATGATCCCAGTGCAAAAATGTCCAATGCATCGGTTACAGATTCAGTTATCTTGCCCCTGGAAACAAGGAAGAAGACAAGTCAGTTACATATTACTCCTCCACATCTCCTGGTAACTGATATTCAAAAAACACCTACTCCCATAACTACTTCTGAACTCCAAACCCAAACAACCAATTCTTCTACATCCAATATTACTACTACATCCAAACCTTCAGAAAAACCATCTGAACTCATTACCCAACCTGCCCCAGTCTCCAGTTCTGAGTCTCAAGTCCATAATCTACCATCTATCAACCCTCCTGTTCCTGCCCCATCACAAAATAATTCCCAATCTTCTCCACAATCACATCTGATTTCCCCTCATCCTGCAAAAGCTATTCAACATCATACTCCTGTTATTCATAAACCAACCTCATCTCCCATATCAAATAACCCAGCCCCACAAGATTACCAAAACTCCAAACATCATCATCCAAGGAATTCTACTACTGTGAGCTCCATATCAACTTTTACATCACTTATCAAATCTCTCACCCCTACTCCACCTAAGGCTGTCGAAGCACTTCCTTCCATAACCCCATTACTTCCAAAGAACACTTCTAAACGACCCAAACCTGATTCCCCTGATGCCACAGACATGTCTCATCGACCTACAAAACGACTCTCCCTATCCCCTGATGAGTTAATAGGCGCGGATGGCCTTCAACAGCCTCATTCACCATGATCTTATCCTGGAATTGTCGGGGTCTGAGGAATGACCCGACAATTCGAACATTAAAATCATTCCTCCGGGCATCTCACCCTAAAATCTTATTCCTTTCAGAAACAAGATGTTCGTCATCAGCTGCTTCTTCTATTGCCATCAATCTTGGTTATACCAACTTTAGCTCTGTTTCTTCTCAAGGTATGTCGGGAGGTCTACTCCTATGCTGGGACAGTGATATTAATCTGAGAATCCTCTCAACCAATGATCATTACATTCATTCCTTTTTTGATCATGGTCACAATACATCACCGTGGCACCTAATATGTATATATGGTCCTCCTGCCTTGTCTGATAGACCTTCCTATTGGAACCATCTGGGTTCTCTTATTCATACTTTATCCCATCCATGGATTTGTATAGGAGATTGTAATAGTATATTGCATCATGCTGAAAAACGAGGTGGAAGGAAATTCAACTACAGTCATCACAAAGCATTTATACAGTGGTTTGATAAAGTGGCAGCCATGGATATTGGTTACAAGGGTCCAGCTTTCACTTGGAGTAATAAGAGATTAGCTCAGTACAATATTGCTGAAAGACTTGACAGAGCAATGGTAGATCCTACATGGAGATCATTACATCCAAATGCCGGCCTCCTCCATCTCCCTTGCATCAACAGCGACCACAGCCCTATCCTCTTACTCCTCAATATCAATTCAAGACGAAGACGTCGACCCCATCGATTTGAGGCTGCTTGGACATTACATTCTGATTTCTCTAATCACACAGCAGACTTTTGGTGCCAGATTAACTCAACATCTCTTCAAACAAAACTCAAAGTTCTACTATCCAAATTGAGATCATGGAGTCATTCCAGTCTGGGTTCTTTAAATAGAGACATTAACTATTATGAGACTAGACTCCTGCAAATCCAAAACCAAACTCCAACTGATAACCTTCTGCTTGAGGAAAAGGACATTCAGATTGTCTTGAACAAGTTGCATTTACAAAAAGAACTCTATTGGAAGCAAAGATCCAGTGTATCATGGTTGAGAGAAGGAGATAAGAATACCAAGTTCTTCCACTTATCCGCAACTACCAGAAAACACAGGAATTCTATTTACAGTGTTACTAAATCAAATGGTGATTGCACTACAGACCAACAGGAAATTACTGATATATTTGTTGCTCACTTTGCTTCGATTTTCCAAGACAGCGTGACATCCCCAGTTCCTGAACACATTTTAAACGATATGAATCATATCACTGAGGTGGAGAACAGAGCATTACACATCATCCCTACTGTGGACGAAGTCAAAGACACAATCAAGAGCATGAGTCCTTACAAGTCCCCTGGGCCAGATGGTTATCCAGCCTTCTTTTATCAAAAATGTTGGGATTTGATTGGCAACGAGGTAATCAGTTACATTCAAAATTTCTTCCTCACTGGGATCATGCCATCCAACCTTAATCATACTTTTATTACTCTCATACCAAAAACTCAACATCCATCAAAGCCTGTAGATTATCGTCCAATCTCACTGTGTAATGTTCTATACAAAATTATCACCAAAATCATTGCAAATAGATTGCGACCTCTCCTTGATAGAATCATTAGTCCACAGCAAAATGCCTGTATCCCAGGCCGTTTTATTGGAGATAATGTTGTCCTCGCACAAGAAATCTTTCATTCCATATCTAAATTTAGTTTTACCAATTGTTCTTTTGCTCTAAAATTGGACATGTCCAAAGCCTATGACAGGCTTAGTTGGTCTGTCATTAGTCAAGCCTTACGGGGACTTGGTATCACTGGCCATACTCATACCCTTATCATGCAATGTGTGACAACTACCTCCTTTTCCATCCTTGTTAACGGAGAGCCTTCTCAATCATTCATTCCCAAATGTGGTATCCGTCAAGGATGTCCATTATCACCTTATCTGTTTATTATGAGCATGCAAATATTTTCCACATTTATATCTATTATGGAGAGAAACTCTCTCTTTGACAGTATTACCATTCCCCGATCTCCAACCTCATATATCCACCTTGCTTTTGCGGATGACCTCATCATTTTTGGAAAATGCTCTCTCCACAATATTAATTATCTCAAGATCATTATCCAAACCTTTGAAACTTGGTCGGGTCAAAGAATCAACTTTGAGAAGTCTTCAGTGTTTTTCTCCAAGAATATTGATCAAATTATGAGACAATTGTATATCCATCTTTTGGGTGTTTCAGTTATGAAGTCTACTGATAAATACCTAGGACATTACCTCCTTCAATCAAAGAAAAGGGCCTCTACATTTGCTAATCTGGTCAACACTTGTAGCTCTCGTCTCCAAGGATGGAAACGTTCTTGTCTTTCCTATGCGGGTAGGACCACTCTCCTTAAATCCACTCTATCCTCAATTCCAACATATTATCTTTCCTCATATCATATCCCAAAAAAGATCTCCTCTATCCTGATCAAGCAACAGAGAAGATTTTGGTGGAATTCTATTGATAAGAAGAAAATTCATTATATGGGTTGGTCTACTATAACAAAACCGAAGTACCAAGGAGGACTGGGAGTAAGGGATCTCTTTATTACCAACCTTTCCCTGATTGTGAAGCTAACTTGGAGGTTCTTAACTGACACTAAATCATCTTGGTCTATTCTCCTTAAAGACAAATACCTACAAACGTCTTCCTTCTGGACAGTACAACCTAGTCCTTCTTCATCATGTGTATGGCAGAGTATCCTTAAAAGCAGAGATTTCCTACTCAACAATGTCATTTGGTCTGTTGGCAATGGAAGAAATATTGATATCTGGAATGACCCATGGGTTCCTTCTTTACATAATTTCAAAGTCATTGGATTCCAGTTTGGTAGCCATTGGGTGACTAAAGTATCTGATCTCATTGATCAAGACTCATACCAGTGGAAGAAAAATCTTATTAACATTCTCTTTCCCCCAACAGAATCATCAGCTATCCTCAGTATTCAACTCTCTCCATACTGCACTACTGATCAACTGAAATGGATCCACACTACTGATGGTATTCTAACTACTAAATCTGCCTACCGAACTTTACACGCCCAGGTGACTCAGACGGATAATAATCCTATTGCTCATGGATTTGATGATTGGCGCAAACTATGGTCCCTCAATCGGATTTGCCCCAGGGTTCTGCTCTTTATATGGAGAGTACTCAATAACTCACTTCCTACCAAGGCCAATATCAACCGTCGTATCAGCAATATCGACGCATTATGCCCATTATGTCAGGTACACTCTGAAACTCCAGACCATCTAATCCTACACTGTTCCATGACAGGTTCTTCTTGGCTTTTATATCCATCTCTTGTCTCACTTATTAAACAAGAGACTACGGCTGCATCACTTATTACTACTCTATTAAAGGAGGGTGATCAAGAGAAGGTGGCCCAATGCTTCTATCAAATGTGGTCAATTTGGAAATCAAGAAACAAATCAATATTTGAAGATATTCCTGTTTGCATCAACAAGATATGTCAGGAAGCTGTTTCATTGAAGCACAGATACGAAGCTTGCAATTTCGATGAGAATAACCAAGATTCATTTCCTGTCAACCGCCAACAAAAGTCACATTGGACACCTCCTCAATCTCAATTCCTCAAGATCAATTTCGATGGAGCTTACCTAGACGATCGCATGGCAGCTGCTGCAATTCTCAGAGACAAAGATGGTATCTTTAAGAGAGCTTTGACTATCTCAGAACTTGGAGGATCTCCAATCCAATCTGAATCATTGGGGATTCGACTTGCTATAGATATCTGCAAAGAACTTAATCTTTCACAGGTTATTATTGAGGGTGATTGCAAAATTTTGATTGACTCTATCAATATGAAAGCAGTTAACCCTCCCTGGAGAGCTCGACATTCTGTTGAAGAAGCTAGGATTTTCAACATTGATAATCCTGACATCTCCTTCCAGTATGCTCACAGGTCTACAAACACAGCGGCACATCATCTTGCTTCTTTTTCCCTCAATCAGAATATCCCCAGTTCTATTTGTTCCTATGAAGAAATTCCGAATTGTATTTCATATCATATCAGTTTTGATATGAATCATGTAATGTCTTGATTTATTAATGCAATATTGTTGTTTCTCAAAAAAAAAAACTCATGATTGGTTATGATTCAAAGAGAATTTTTGATGTACTCATCACAGGCTCTACAACTGAAAGAATGGCTTAATGGCAAAGCCCAATAAATAGAAGCCAATAAATAGAAGCCCAAGAATATAGTAAGGCCAAGAAGGAAAATCAAACTTAAAATTATATACTAACAGTATACTATGTTAATCTAAAAATCATAAATTTTATTTAAATAATCATATAAATACCAAATAAACATTATATTTTATTTAGGGTAGGAAGGTGGGGTTACACTCCAGAACATTCGCGAGAAAAATATTATTTTCCCTAGCAAACTTGTCTTCAAAGAATCCCACATCGCGAGACTCAATGATTTGAATCATAGAATATCAAAGAATCTCCGAGGGTAGCTTTCAATCGCTTATCCAGAAAAAAAAGGAGTCATCTTGGTCCTCGTCCCTGGCTTCTGAATTGTGATATCTAGAAGTTTCACCTACACCAGACACCCCCACATTTGAATGATATTCAAGTCAGGTCTAATCTTGAACCAGTGTTTATAAGAAGCAATGACAAATGTGGCAAACGGTACTTTACTTGAAAATAAACATAGCCGTAAGCACAATCTATCCCTAGAAGTATATTGGAAGACCTACAATAAAGATATCATCATCTCTGACAGCATATTGTTCTTCCTCTCTAAAAGTCCATTGGATTAGAGATACTACAGAGCAGTCATTTTATAGCCAATTCTATGTTCATAGCAGAACCATGCGAATCCAAGAAAATGATACTCTCTGCCTTGATCGATCCTGAGTATATAATGAGACTATAGAACAGTCGTTTCATAGCCAATTCCATGTTCATTGCAAAACGATACTCTCTACCTAGATTTCGAATTTGCTATTTTGAAAATTTTGAGTTAATTTTTAAGTTATAAAAAATATTTTCGTACATTTGAAATTATATATTTGATATCAATGTTATTATAGTTTAAAATTATGTTTTCAAATTTATTTAATTAAGTCTAATTCAAGTTATTATTATTTGATTAGTAATTCCATTTCAAGATTTAAACATTTATTTATTATTGATTGCCTACCAAGTTTGGACTTGGATTGTGGGCTAGCTTAGGCTATTTAGCCTACCAAACCTTGGGCTAGTATTGTGGGCTACTAACTTTTATTTCTTCCTAATTTCTAGTGCTACTTATTAGTGAGCTTTGGATTAATTGTTAGTTAAGCCTAAATAATTGATTTACTAATTAAGTAATTGGTTAGTAATTAGTTAAAGTTAGTTATAGTTAGTTAGTAGCCTTCCTTAGCACCCCTAGATCTACTCCAATTTACAAGTTTGCCATTTGGCTTATGGAGCACTCCTTAATATTTTATTACAAATTCCTTCCATTCCACTCTTCCAATATTTGATACAATAAAATATTTTGTTCTCTCTCCCTCCTGCCACCCTTTCTCCATCACTGTCCAGCCTGTCGGACCACTACCTTGTCCGTCGCACGCGTCGTCGAGATGGCCGAGCTCCGACGAACTTTTCCACTATTACCTCCCAAACTAGCCCCGAACACCACTCTGGCCACAACACCCGACCACTGATCCCGTGTCCACCCTAGCATCACGACCACCCCTCGCCAGCGACTGCCGACCATCTCTACTCCTCCTTCTCACCCCTTCCTACACACCCGTCTTTACCATATCAACCATCGCAGCACCACCACTGCCCCGACCAATTCCACCGCCATTCTCCATCACCCAGCAACCTCCATAGCACCTCCATGTAACTCCAAATATACATCCCTCACCATCACCCTGACTTTACTTTGCTACCACCACAACAGCTCGCCACCCCAAGGCGCCGACCCAAATGTCGGTGAACTGCTCCGCCGCAGCACCTAGCTCCGGCCACACCCCCTCACTCCTTCACAACCACACTAGTCTCCACCGCCATCGACATTATTTCGTCAGATCCTGAGATCTGAGATGCCGCACATCTTCGAGTAGCTGCCTCAGCCATCACGAGTCATCTCGCCAGACGAGCCTCCAAAGCCGCTCGACCCAGCTAGGCACCGCCTCTGCCAGGCCGTGTCCTCCGCTAGCGCCGCACGACCAGTCTCGAATTCCCATCACCAGATCGTCACCCTCCGGGCGCCGCTGCTCTGGCAAGACAGCTCCAGCGGCCGCTATCCTAGATCTGGCGGTATTCGTTTGTATCGGGCGCCACCTCCGCGGCCGTCGCATGATAGCCTTTGGTGAGCGCCACGGCTCCTCTTTTCTATCTGACCCACATAAAGGAAGATCTTAGAATGGATATGTATTTACTTGTGGCGGTGCTGTAATATCATGGCGTTCGGTAAAGCAAACATTAGTAACTACTTCTTCTAATCACTCAGAAATTCTGGCATTGCATGAAGCAAGTCGAGAGTGCATATGGTTGAGAACAATGGTTCATCATATCCAAGAATCATGTGGGTTACCTTTAGCAAAAAATACTCTGACGGTATTGTATGAAGATAATGTTGCTTGATGCTTGTATTACACAAATTAGAAATGGCTACATCAAAGGTGACAGAACAAAGCATATATCACCAAAAAATTTCTACACTCACGAGCTGCAGAAGAATGGTGACATTGATGTTCGGCAGATACAATCGAGTAATAATTTTGCAGATTTATTCACTAAAGCATTGCCAACCACAATATTCAGAAAGATGATTCAGAATATTGGGATGCGTCAGCTAAAGGAACTCTTGCCAGTATCAGGGGAGCATGATCACTAATATTTCACACTGTACTCTTTTTCCTTCGTCTAAGTTTTTATCCCACTGAATTTTTCTTGGCAAGATTTTAACGAGGGAGTTTATCACGCTTACTATTTTGTATAATATGTACTCTTTTTCCTTCGGCCAAGTTTTTATTCCACTGGGTTTTTCTTGGCAAGGTTTTAACGAGGCATATTCTATAAATATTGGACATCCAAGGGGTAGTGTTGTAAATATGGTGGATGTCCATTTGTATTCTATAACTCATGTAACTCATGGCCCTTAGTTTCCATAACATATGGCCTTTGAGTTTCCTAACCTATGTCCCTTGGTATTACTTGTAAGCCTACAAAAGGACCATTCTTTAGTTGAATGAATATAAGAAAAGAAACACTTTTTTCTTCCAATTCCTATATTATTCTTCTTCACTTTACAACAAAAATCACATTTTTTTAACAGAACCATTCTTAGCTAAACCAATTCTTCACAGAACTCCCAATTAAACACAACAGAACCAACACATATATATTGGTCCGAAACCACAGCATAAAAGCTACCCATGAATTATCTTTGAGATTCCCCTCAACCAACCTAAAAACAGAAAACCAATATCCTTACAACTTATTCTAAAATTTCCTAAATCAACTCCAATAAAATTACTAAATAAGGATCCTTAGTTCTACTGCAAACAACAACAATTTCCTATTTCCAACAAGATAGGAACCGATATATGAGTCCGATCTCAACACAGCAACACAATTTCGATCCGGAACCGAAAAGACAGTCTGAGAATCGTCTCAAGTATCCACACACAAACAATGTAGTAAAATAATCGAATCCCGTAGAGGGATCAAGACCGCGTCATCACCGACTACGACTACGAGGAGGGATGAACTACTCGGTTTAAGAAATTATGCCAAAGTCTGGTAACAGAATCCGAAAGGTGGCCTCGGACTTGGATCGATTCGATTCCACGGAGCGTCATCAGCGACTCTAGGAGACTTGGAACGCGTCTGGACATGGCAGCAGCACGGGCGGCCGTTCGGAACAGCGGCAGCGTTGGACCGCGGGTCGCAGGCGGTCGGGTCTGGCGTGGGGTGCCGGCCGGTCGAGATCAGCCGCGGGACAAGTGCGCGGGTCAGGGTCGCCACGGAGGCGGGCGGGGTCGACACGAGGCGGTCGCGGCTGCGGAAAGGCGGAGGGCGTCGGCGGGGTCGTACGGAGCTGGCCGGAAGGGCGCGGTTAGGGCTGCGGGGTCCGCGGGTAGGGCGCCGGTGGCCTAGGCGTGGGGAGTCGACGGATCTGAGATGGTGGGGGTGGTGTTGGGTTTGAGAGGGGGTAAGGATAGAGAGGAAGGAGAATGGGTGATGGTGAGGGTGGTGGTTTAATGTGAGAAGTGGTGGTGGTGAGATTTTTAGGGGAAGGAGTGGACGTGGGGGGAAGGAGAATGAGTGATGGTGAGGGTGGTGGTTTAATGTGAGAAGTGGTGGTGGTGAGATTTTTAGGGGAAGAAGGAGTGAACGTGAGGGGGAAGGAGAATGAGTGATGGTGAGGGGTCGTGAATGGGTCATGGGTGAGTGGCTGGTAGTTAAGGTTGGGGAGTGGTGATGGTAGGGAGATTTTTAGGGAGTTTAGGTGAACATGGAGAGTGAAAGAGGGATGAGGGAATGGGTCATTAGTTTTTTTTATTTATTGAGGAAATTTGTTTGGGCCTGAAAATAAAGAATGGGCTGGATTAGGGTCCAAACCAAAACACAATCTAATAATTCCAATTTAAAATGTAATTAATTAACCGACTAAATAATAATAATAATAATAATAATAATAATAATAATAATAATAATAATAATTCAAAATTATACGAATAAGAATCGACAATCCTTGCAAATATCCAAATTAATTAAATCCGAATTTTGAGTTTTACAATCTTATTCTATTTTCAGTTTTGGACCTAAACCGAAATCCAAAATCAAAACTGGATAAAAAAAATTTAGTATTTTCAAACTCGAAACCGAACCGATTTTTTTTAATTGAACTGAATCTCTCATTCAGTTCGGTCAGTTCTCAGTTGAAAACCGAAGAAAATCGAATAATGCTCACCCCAAAAGGATAGTAGTGTTGGGAAAGAAACGCGGAAACCTTTCCCCAAACCGGAGAGTACCTGCGAGAGGACCGAGCAATACAACGCACGAACCCAAAAACAAGCACACAAAAACAATCCACGCAGACACAGAAAATTTTTGACGTGGAAACCCTTGCGGGAAAAAACCACGGGACGATCGGAGTCCAACCCTGAGAAGCCTCCACTAATGGAATAGAAGAATTACACCCTCTACAAACTCCTCCCGATCCAAATCGGATCCCCACAACACTCAGAGATAAGAACAATGATTACAAGGCTGCGAAGAGCGAGAACGACGAGTAGAGATTACCCGAACACGATCTCCTTCGAATAGCGACCTTCAATCCTCCGTCTTCTTCTCCGAAGTTGTAATGGCACTCTTGCCTCCTTCCTCTCTCAAACTTGTGTTGTCCAATGCGTTGCACTTATGAATTAGGGTTGAGAAATCTCAATATAACTCCATAATCCTGCAACCAACCTGGACCGTTGGATTAGATCCAATGATGAAAACTCATCCAGAAATCCGCTTCAGCCCCCGACGACACAGAGTTCGGCCAGAACTCTGTGTCGAGCAAACAGAACCTCACGCCAACATTCTGGAGGAGCCAGACCGAGTTCGGCCCGAACTCGTCATGGGACCGAGTTCGGCCCGAACTCGGATCCCCTGTTCCAGAACCTCCCTCTGGGCAGTAACAGCAGCAGCGACTCCGCGTCACCTACTTCCCGAGCTTCTTCGACACACGAACGGCGCTCGTCGCACTCCAGGGCCTTCTCCACATAGGTTGGGAACCCCACCCACTCCAACAAATCTTCCCCTTCACAACTATGGGGAGGATGTCGTCATCCCGACGACCTGCCTGCAGTACTCAAACTTTCCCCTTGGTAGAATCTTCGTGAACATATCAGCTCCGTTGTCATCTGTATGCACCTTCTCAAGCTCCGCGTCCTTCTTCTCAACCACATCTCGTATCCAATGATACCGGGTCTCGATGTGCTTGGACCGGCTATGAAACGTCTGATTCTTCACAAGGTGGATCGTACTCTGACTGTCGCAAAGCAAAGTATACTGCTCTTGCTTCAGTCCCATTTCTTGCAGCAGCTTCTTCATCCACAACAGCTCCTTGCAAGCCTCCGTCGCCGCAATGTACTCTGCCTCTGTCGTCGACAAGGCAACACACTTCTGCAACCGCGACTGTCACGATACTGCTCCTCCCGTAAACATCATCACGTAGTCCGAAGTCGATCGCCTCGTGTCTACATCTCCAGCCATATTAGCGTCGGTATACCCAACCAGCTTCGGCTCGTCACCACCAAAGGAAAGTCTCCAACCAGCAGTGCCCTGAAGATATCGTAGAATCCACTTGACCGCACTCCAATGTACCCTTCCAGGATTTGAAAGATACCTGCTAACCGTACCAACTGCATGAGCAATATCTGGCCTCGTACACACCATAGCATACATCAGGCTTCCCACAGCTGAGGCATATGGAACCCGCTCCATATCTTCCTTTTCGTCCTCGGTAGATGGACACTGTTCCTCAGTGAGCTTAAAGTGAGCCGTGAGGGGGGAACTCACTTTCTTCGACCCGTCCATCCCGAAATGCTGAAGTACCCAGTGAATGTACTTCTTTTGGGACAAGTGTAGCAGCTTGGACTCTCTCTCTCTCTCGGCTAATCTCCATCCCAAGAATAGTCTTCGCTGCGCCCAAATCCTTCATAGAGAAGGCCGCGCCCAGTTGGCGCTTCAACTCCGCTATCCTAGTGGCATTCTGATCCACTAATAGCATATCATCAACATAGAGCAACAAAATGATAAAATCATCATCGGTAAAATACCTCACAAATGCACAATGGTCCGACGTCGTCCGTGCATAACCATGCTCCCCCATAAACGACTCGAACTTCCTGTACCACTGCCTCGGAGCCTGCTTCAGACCATACAAGCTCTTCCTCAACCGGCAGACCAAATGTGACTTGCCCTTCTCACAGAATCCCTCTGGCTGCTCCATGTACAACTCCTCCTCAAGATCATCGTGGAGGAATGCCGTCTTCACGTCCATCTGCTCGACCTCCAAGTCGAAACTGGCTGCTAATGCTAGCACCACCCGAATAGACGAATGCTTGACGACAGGCGAAAAGATCTCATCATAATCCATGCCTTTTCGCTGACCGTAGCCTTTGACTACCAGCCTCGCTTTGTATCGAGGGCGAGTAGTATCATCCGTCTGCTTCACTCTGAACACCCATCGATTCTTCAAAGCATTCTTGCCCTCTGGCAACCGCACCAGATCATAAGTGGAATTGGTGTGCAAGGAACTCATCTCCTCCTGCATAGCCACCATCCACTCCTGTCTGTGTTCGTCTTCCATAGCCTCTGCAAAACTTTCGGGCTCCCTCCCGTCAGTCAATAGCACATACTCATCCGGTGAGTATCTAGTAGATGGTCGACGATCCCTGTCACTCCTTCTCAGTGGAGCCACTGGTGCTGGCTGTATACCGACAGCCTCCGCCCCTTCAGGAACTACCTCTCCGGCATGCTCATCCTCCTGAGGGACACCCTGACCACCATCAGCAGGCTGATGATCAAGGTTGGGAGCAACTCCATGTACCGGCTCTCCCATAACTGGATCCTCTGCGATGTCCTCTGGAAACTGCTCGAAGCGAAATGACTATAACTCAAGCAATTCCTCAGCCTCAGAAGGCGTCTCGGAATCCTGAGTGTTGGTCATGGTCTGATCCTCGACGAACACCACGTCCCTGCTTCTGTAGAGCTTTCCTTCCACTGGGTCGTAGAGTCTATAGCCAAACTCATCCCGACCATAGCCGACAAAGACGCATCGCCTCGTCTTCGGCTCAAGTTTGGTCCTCTCGTCCTTCGGTACATGCACGAAGGCTTTACAACCAAACGCCCGCAGGTGATTGTATGACGGCTCTTTGCCGTACCATACTTTGTCAGGCACATCACCCTGCAAAGGAGCACTAGGAGACAAATTAATAATATAAGCAGCTGTGAGAAGAGCCTCACCCCAATAACTGCCCGGCAAGTTTGCTTCTGATAGCAAACACCGCACCCTCTCCATCAGTGTCCTGTTCATGCGCTCCGCTACACCAATGAGCTGAGGTGTCTTTGGCGGAGTCTTCTGGTGTCGTATCCCTTGCTCTCTGCAATACGCATCAAAGGGACCGATGTATTCGCCGCCATTGTCGGACCGAACACACAACAACTTCTTGCCCATCTCCCTTTCAACAGAGGCCTGAAACTCCTTGAAAGTAGGCAGCACCTGATCCTTGGTCTTTAAGGCATAGACCCAAACCTTCCTGGAACAATCATCAATAAAAGTCACAAAGTAAGAAGCACCACCAAGAGATTTTACCTTCATAGGACCGCAGACATCCGAGTGAATCAACTCGAGCAACGCCGGCTTCCTCGAATTTGGGTGACTTTGGAAAGACACTCTATTTTGCTTTCCAGCTAAACAGTGCGTGCACTTCTCCAACTTTGTAGACTTGAGCCCCGGAATCACTTTCATGTTTACCAAGTAGCTCATCCCCTTCTCGCTGATATGGCCGAGCCGCCTGTGCCACAACTCAGTAGACGCATCACTGACTGCGTTCACCTCATGTGCCCCCTCTGCGCTCCCCTCCATATAGTAGAGACCAGACTTCTTGCTTCCTCTGGCAATCACCATCGAACCTCTGGAAAGCTTCCACTGACTGTTCCCGAAGAGACTGATGAATCCCTCGTCATCCAACCTTCCAACCGACACCAGGTTGAAACGGATATCAGGGACATGACGAACATCCTTGAGAACAAGAACCACACCCGTCTTCGTTCTCAAGTGCACATCTCCAACGGCAACCGCCTTCGACATATCTCCGTTGCCCATCTTCAACACGCCACAGTCGCCTGTCGTGTAAGTGGCAAACAGTGCCCTATTGTGAGATACATGTGCTGAAGCCCCTGAGTCCACCAGCCAAGAATTGTTATCGCAGGCGAGGTTAGTAATGACCTCATCACCTACGACGATCACATCGCCTCTATGCACCGAGGCTGCCGCTGTAGTGTTCTCTTCTTGCTTCCCCTTGTCGCCCTTCTTCTCTCTCTTCCAAGCGAAACAATTCCGCTTGATATGGCCCTTCTTACCGCAATGGTAGCACTCTGAGTCCTCGTAACGACCCTTGGACTTCCCCCTGCTCTTGTTTCTGCCACCACCTGGACCCCTGCTTTTGCCCCTTCCGCGGCTCTCTGAAACAAGTGCCTTTGAGTGGTGGGATGTGGATGAAGTGCCCTGAGAACGTCTCCGCATCTCTTCATTCAACACCCCGCTCTTGGCAAACTCCAGACTGACCACGCCCTCTGGAGCAGAAGCGATCATAGATACTCGTACGGTCTCCCACGAGTCTGGCAATGTACACAGCAGCCATAGTCCCTGAACTTCGTCGTCGAACTTGACTCCCATAGAAGATAGCTGGTCAACCACGCCCTGGAACTCACTCAAGTGATCCGAAATAGACGCCCCATCCTTGTACCGCAGACCCATCATCGTTCGGATCAGGAACAACTTGTTTACCCCGGTCTTCTTCGCATACAATGATTCCAGCTTATCCCACAACGTCTTCGCGTGCTCAATATTGGCAACGTGATTATACATGTTCTCATCAACAAACTGTCGTATGTACCCGCACACCTGTATATGCTCGAATGTCCAGTCCTCCTCGGATTTATCACTGGGCCTCTCGGATGCAAACACGGATAGATGCAGCTTCTTGACAAATAGCAAATCTTTCATCTTGCTCCGCCAATAATGATAGTTTGTGCCATTAAGGTTCACCATGCGCACCGGCTTCGCTTCCATCTTTCCTCTCTGGTTCCTCTGTCAACTCCTGACACCCTTTGAACCCAAAGCTCTGATACCACTCTGTTGGAAAAGAAACGCGAAAACCTTTCCCCAAACTGGAGAGTACCTGCGAGAGGACCGAGCAATACAACGCACGAACCCAAAAACAAGCACACAAAAACAATCCACGCAGACACAGAGAATTTTTGACGTGGAAACCCTTGCAGGAAAAAACCACGGGACGATCGGAGTCCAACCCTGAGAAGCCTCCACTAATGGAATAGAAGAATTACACCCTCTACAAACTCCTCCCGATCCAAATCGGATCCCCACAACACTCAGATATAAGAACAATGATTACAAGGCTACGAAGAGCGAGAACGACGAGTAGAGATTACCCGAACACGATCTCCTTCGAATAGCGACCTTCAATCCTCCATCTTCTTCTCCGAAGTTGTAATGGCACTCTTGCCTCCTTCCTCTCTCAAACTTGTGTTGTCCAATGCGTTGCACTTATGAATTAGGGTTGAGAAATCTCAATATAACTCCCTAATCCCGCAACCAACCTGGACCGTTGGATTAGATCCAATGATGAAAACTCATCCAGAAATCCGCTTCAGCCCCCGACGACACAGAGTTCGGCCAGAACTCTGTGTCGAGCAAACAGAACCTCACGCCAACATTCTGGAGGAGCCAGACCGAGTTCGGCCCGAACTCGCCATGGGACCGAGTTCGGCCCGAACTCGGATCCCCTGTTCCAGAACCTCCCTCTGGGCAGTAACAACAGCAGCGACTCCGCGTCGCCTACTTCCCGAGCTTCTTCGACACACGAACGGCGCTCGTCGCACTCCGGGGCCTTCTCCACATAGGTTGGGAACCCCACCCACTCCAACAAGTAGCTGGGTGTAGCAGCTCTATTATCTCCCAGCAATGGTTAGGAAAGTAATTTCCTTGTCTGGCAAATTGTATCATTTTGGATTAACTACGCTAGAGCATCTCCTTTCCAATGACTAGCAGCATAGTGCAAACATCCTTCAGTTGAGATCTCTGCCTGAAGGAAGTGTAACATTCCCAACATTTGTTGGCCCCAATTTGATATATATTCTCCAATTTTTTTAATGTGGAATTTTATCAATATCAAAAATCAATCCATCTCGTGTAATAAATTTCTTTGGGTTGTTTGGTATCTAACCTAATCTTTTCTAGTATTGCTATCCGGAATATGTTCGTACGTTTTCCATAATCACCTCCGGCGGGGGGTCTTATGGAACCTGGTTCTGTGGTCGGAATACCAGATATTACTAGAGGGTCGTTGCTGCCGCTCTCTCATCAGATGAATCGGTAGTTTCAGAGTATTCCATCTATGTAAGTCTATAGCATTAGAGTGTTTTCCGTAAAAAGAATAAACATCCTGAGCCTCAATTTCTCCTGGGAGCTCTTGTTTTTGCAATTTTACAAAATGTTTGTAAATTTTATCATTTACTTCATCAGCAGGTATTTTGTTTGATTCTTCTGATGAGTTTCTCATCATATTGATGTTGTTGGTCCATTTAATATTTGACCATTTATCATTTGGGTTTTTTTCAGGACCTGTGTAAGTATTCTATTCTTTGGTATGATAATCTCCCATTTTTTTCTTTGATGTTATTCACATCGTTGCTGATCTTTTTTTTTGGAATAATGGTGAATTTATTCCTCGCATATAGCAGAAAAGGTAATACAATACATAAATATCACAACTTCTCATACCCCAAATTATAATATTATGGGGCCATTACTGATACATCGAATTCTATGTTATGTAGAATTCCAATAGGGGGGTAGTCAAGTCCTCGAAAATACGTCTGTTCCGCTCCTTCCAGATGCGCCAAACGGACGCGACAAGACGAACTCTGGCTCTTCTGGCCCACCCCGGATCCCGGCCTCTGTGATCTCGGATCCAGCTGAGAATGCTTCGGATGTCTCTATCCACCCCAACTCCTCCTCTCAGCTGCACGTACTGCTCAGTCCAAATGTGCCAGGTCATCGGACATACAAAGAAGAGATACTCCATAGATTCTTTCTCCCCATTACATAGCACACATTTGGCATCTGGGATCTGCATCCCAAACCTGAGGAGTCTGTCTCTCGTCATCAATCTACCCCGTAGAAGTCGGTATGCACATAGTTACATTTTTCGGGCAATCCCCTTACCCCAAATGAAGTCCACCTCCTCAGTCCGGTCGTGGTGGGTCCGAACCAAGTCATAGCAGCTACGAAAGCAGAATAGACTTGACCCGCCCCCCGTACCTGGGCCGGCCCAGCTCCAGGAATCCTCATGCTGGCTAGCATCAATAGTAATAAGGCGAATCTCCTCAGCAAGCTGAGCAATATACGGATATCCTTCTGGCCTCCAAACTCTATTTCTGATGATCTGACTGCATGTGAGCCCCCTGTCCGCCTCTCTGTCCAGCTGACCTCCCAATATCTCGAGCAAGGATCAGGAACCCAACCAAGGGTCAAGCCAGAGGTCGATAGTCGTTCCATCTTTCATGTTCCTGCAGATAGCGGTCTGAAGCACCGTTCGACACCTCATAATAGCCTTAAATGTGACCGAGAAGTTGTTGTCTATCCTGCAGGCCCAGAAGTTAGTCCTCCTTAAGTATTTGTTCGCCATCCATTCCATCCAAAGTGACCTCCCTTGATGAATCTCCAGGCCATCTTCACACAAGCTGCCTTCCTGACCGCATGAAGAGGCCTCAACCCCACTCCTCCTTCCTCCCGAGGACGACAAAGCTGGTCCCAGAAGATCGCATGCATCCCTCCCCTCCAGATGAAGTCAGCACAAATGGCCTCCACTTTACGAATATTAGCCGTAGGGATCTGGATAGACTAGAGCCAGAACATCGTGATGCCAGCAATAACCGAACGCACCAACTCAATCCATCCGCCAAATGATAGACTCGCAACTTGCCAGCCTTCCACTCTCCTCTGAGCAAAATTCACCAAGCTGTGACAATCTTGCTCTCTGGCATAGTTGACCGTCAGCGGGACCCCCAAGTATTTCACTGGAAGCTCGCCTTTGTCCACTCCCAAGGCGAAGGCTCTCTCCTCCTGCAGAGTACACCGGGGACTGAAGTAGACTCTGCTTTTCTTCCTGTTCAACTGGAGCCCAGATAGTCGTCTGAACTCCTTCATAATGTCAGAGAGCGCTCTCATGCCCCGTATAGAAGGCTGGAGTAGTACCAATAAATTGTCAGCATAGATCAGATGGGAGACAACCGGACTCACCAACCGAAAAAGGGGGACGATCCTCTTGCTGTGCACCGCCGTGTCCATCATGCATGTAAAGTACTCCATCACCAAGGTAAATAAATACGGTGAGAGGGGGTCACCCTGCCTCAACCCCATGTTGCTCCTGAAGTAGTCATGAGGCGTGCCCTGGATGAGGACTGAGAACTGTAGAAGCATGGAATTTCACAACCAGAAAGCCCATGCGCCAGACACTACATGTGCTAGAACTTCACAGCAAAGTCAATAAGTATAGACATTTGAAGAAAGACTTTTTATTTATATATAAAAGTCTATTACATGTCTAGAAAAGGTTGTACAAAGGAGAAATGGAAAGATCCTAAGCCTACAGCCAGCGGCCACCATGCGCCTTCAGATAAGCGCAGCGGCCACCATGCGCCTTCAGATAAGCGCAGCTTCACCATGCGCCACCAGTGAGGCGCATCAGATACTATGCACCTCCATCCAGGCGCATCCCGCCATCTCTACCAGCAGCTCAGTTATGTGCATTCGGCCCAGCTATGTGCATCCCTTCAGCCAAATTCTTCCAGCCAGGCTCACCTGGCCGAGCAGAGCCCAGTTATGTGCCGCTCTTCCAACTAGGCTCGCCCGATAAATGCTTCGATACACAAAGCATTTAACCCTCTGGCTGGAACCAAGGAAGAGAAGAGCACCGCAAATGCTGTGGCCAGGGGAGGCTTCGAAAGAGCCTCCAAAGCCGAAGGAAGACCGTGATCGAAATCGCGGCTAAAGGAGCAGCTTTCAACACAATCAAAGTGGGCGACACCCACTTTGAAGGAAGAGAGAGCCTTGCACTGCCATTCCGATCTACGGCTCTTCCGGAATAACGGAGACGAGGCTCGAGCATCCCTATCTTTGGATGCAACAGGCACCTTTCGCCTGCCTCAGAAGCCCTCGACTCCGTCTTTTGGATGAAACAGTCACCTTCAAGTGCATCGAAGACAACACAGCGTCTCATCTTCACCCTCGGGAGCACTTCGTCAACAGAATGCACCCGCATGTTCAAGTTCATGTTGGAAGAACGTGAGGGAATGAGAAGCAAATCTTCTCTCCATACCACTATTTATAGGCCGGGCAGATCAAACCCACGCGCCAAGTGGATGGCCCTCCGAATTCCGTGCAATGAATTTACATTAAATGGATGAACCGGACGCCTCGAATTCAGCCAAGCGGCTATTTATGGCACTCGAAGAGCGAGACAGCCGCATCATTAAAAGACATGTCCGATGCGCCAGCCAAACAGCGCATCACACGGACGCGCCCTTCGGCATCAGGCGCATCATACAGACGCGCCCTACAGTACTCGACGCATTATAGAGGGTGCGCCCTCACACATCTCCATACCGAGTGGAACGCCAACCGACGCACCCACTCAGCTGTCCATCGAACGTCACCAACATTAAATGCTGAACTGACAGAGTTGGCAGCACGCCTCCCAAAGTCTGAACAGTTGACAGCTTTATTCAGAAAACGAAGCGTCGGCAACGTCAGCATCATCATGACTTTATTTCGACGGCTACTGCCACGTGGCCACTCCACCATCAGCATGCGCCTCTACGGCCATGCGTCCAAATCAGCATGCGCCTCTACGACCATGCGTCCAAATCAGCATGCGCCTCAAAAGCCATGCGCCTCAGACTGCTCTCTGATCCTGAAAGACAGAAGGAAAGTCGCCTGCATGCGCCTCAAAAGCCATACGCCCCAAATGGTTTGTAACTCCTAAAGGTTATGAGCCGCAGCCTCCTCCTGCGCCCAATCCAAGGCGCAGCTCACCAGATCACTTCTCTCCACCAAATCCGAGATCTTCGAACCATGAGTCGACGACACGTGTCTTTTGACTCAACTCATCCAAGATTTCAGCAACGGAAAGATCTTCTCTCTGCTACGTGCCGGCTCACAACAGCAGTATGAAGAGTTCTCCCCCTCGATCAGGGCGCAGCATCCATGCGCCTCCATCGGCAACCTCCATGTGGCATCCCCACACCGGCGCATCCTGCATGCGCGCATGAGCAGCCAGCCTGCAAAACTATAAATAGAAGGATCATCTCCTTCACACACACACAGAGACTCAGAACACAAGACTCACATCACCAGAGAGGCAGTCCTAGACACTCAACGTCTTCCTCCTCTCAGCAAGCTCCAGCACCCAGAGCAATCAACACCTTCAGAGAACCGATAACCGCCGTCAGCCGGTCAACGGAGTCAACGCATTACCACTCGCTCCATTGGCACTAAGGACCCAGCTTAAACAAAAGTGTACTCCTAGGACTACATCTAAGTCCTATATTGTATCACTGTTCTGTTTGTATTAAGATTTCAATCAAAATAATTTTAATGGCAAACAAGCTGGCGACTCTGCTGGGGACTTCTTTCTCCTCTACCGAGAAAGTCGTGTCACAGGCCGACGACGTGAAGGTGGGCTCCTCCCACAAGACGCTGGTAGTGCGCCTCAATCAACAGGCGTACGAGGAGTTCATTTCTGAAGGAAGTGCGAGTCCTTCGAAGCGGCTGTCGAAGCCGAAGAAGACCCGCGCAGTCTGGGTGCGCAAAGTCGACGCCTCGGGCACCACCGTTGAAGGGGATGCGCCCGTCCAGCCTTCCCTTCCTGCTGACGTCCTCAGCAGTCAAGGTGCGCCCGCTGATGCAGCGCATCTCTCGGGGAAGCGTGCGGCTGACCACGTTCCCCAGCCATCTTCCTCTCAGGCGAGGAAGATACGTCGACGGAGCAGGGGCGCAGCCAATGCCCCGCGCATCACTTCTGGTGCGCCGCAAAGAGCCTCTGTCTTTGACAGACTCACTCGCTGTAATGGCGAGGAGAATTTGGATGCTGAGTACTATGCGCCCCAGCGGGCTGGTACGAAGAAATCCAAGACGGCACGGGCCATGCGCCACAAATGTGCTATGCCAGCAGCCGGCCAGAGGCACGCGCTTACAATCACGCGCGCTGCCGATGGCGAGCTGTACAAGGTTGACTCAAGTGCTTCTGCACCGACAACGAGTCGACCTTCAAAGTCCTCATCTCGCTTGGGCGCATTCACTGCATGCACAACCAAGCCGAGAGAGGCAAACTCAGTGGTCTTGAACTCCCGCGCCTCCTCTGGTTGTGCGTTCGAGGTCCGTTCAAGTCACTTCAAATGCTGTGGTTCCCCCACTACTGATCGTGATGCCTGCTTGGTATTAGATCAGGGGGCGCAGCACTCACCCGACCACCCCGGCGCTTGGCCCTGCCATGCGCCTGAGAGGGGTGTGAGGGTAGCACTCTCCTCCAACGACTTACGCAACGTGATCACTCATAAGCGCCGGTCAGGAGAGTTGACCAACAAGCACGATGTGCCTCTCACGGGGCACACTTGTGCGGTGGTCACCATCAACTGCTGTTGCAAGACGGCAGTACCACTAAAGCAGTCGATCTTCCAACGGCTACAATCATCGACACCCCTCCGACATCGCCTTGGGACGAAGGTGTCAGCAGAAGAGGAACTAAAGGTTGCTTCATGCAACGTGATCTCCAATTCCTCATCTGTCCGGAAGACGACTGCCAATTCCTCGTCTTCATCCAAAAGCCAGCCGAGGAAAACCAAGGCAGCTGTCTCGACCTCTGGAGTGTTCGAAAGCACTCGGTCGAGGAAGAAGTTCTTGGAGGAAGCTGGGGGTAGCCAGACCCTTGTCGAGCCTCCTTCCGAAGACGAAGATGTCCAAAGCACAGCTGCGGTGGATCTTCATCAAGGCGACGATGGCCTCCCTGAAGCCCCTCAAAATGACAATGTCCTCCAGGACACCGCCGGGGGTAGTACTGGAAACGAAGAGGCCCTTCAAGACAGAGCTGAGGGCAGTCAGGCCCTTGCAGATGCGCCTGTCGAAGACGAATTCCTGAATGTGGCTGGGGGTGGCCAAACACCAGGAGAAGTGACTCCCCCACATGAGAGCGAGGCTGAGAGCGAAGCCTCAACTAATCCATCCACATTCGGCCGTGTCATGACAGTATACATGACCGGGGGTAATCTTGAGACTAATGCGCCGCCACAGGACATTGTCCAGCGCATAGACTCGCTAGAGGGAGGACTCAAAACCCTCTCTGCCTCAATGCAAGCACTGACTCAAGCAGTGTTTGAGATGCGGTCGGCCTTGATCAGGATACCTTCGAATGGTCCCGACCCAGGAGCCAATGGAGAGTCGAGTGTGCCCCTCCAACGGATACCCTCAGACACAGAAGCACCCCGGATGTTGGAACCCTCAAACGCTCCACTCCAGGTGGTACCTCCTTCCCCGGCTCCTAGCTCCACGGAGGATGTGGTCGAAATGATCAAAGATCTGCGGGAGCGCTTTGAGTCCAAGAACAGGCAGGAGAAGCGCCAGAGATGGGCATTCCCCAGCCTTATCCCCTTGAGTGGAACAAGGTGGTTTATCCCCCAAAGTATAAACCACAAACACTCACGCCGTATGACGGGAAGGACTCTCCACGACGGTATCTGACGTACATCCAGTCGCAGACAGGGCATCTTCCGAAGGAGGACGCGCTCCTCACCAGCATCTTTGTTGGGGCCCTGAAAGGGGTGGCGTATGACTGGTACTGCAGCCTCCCCGATAATTCCATATCGTCTTTCGACGACCTGACACGCCTCTTCCTCGACCGCTTCTACGACGGTGGGAAGGACATGACGATGGCGTCTCTCATTGAGATACGCCAGAAGGACAAGGAAACGGTTCGGGTATTCATCGAACGCTTCCGTCAGGCCTGCTTCAGGCTACCTCCAGGCATGCCAGAACATGCGCTTCTCTCTGCTTGCAGTATGAACATGCTGCCTGCAGTAAAGCTCTGGCTTAACTCTACTCCCCCTCCCGACTGGAGCTCCCTAATCATTGAAGCTGAAGCTGCAGAGAAGAAGGCGGCCAATGCACGTCTTCTGGGTGTTAGCTTCCCCGCCTTTGACGATAAGGGGAAAAAGTCCGCAACCAACAACTCCGGACTAGAAACAAAGGGGAAACAGGCATTGACTGTTAATGCCTCGAAGGGCGCATCTGCGCCTACTCAAAAGCCTCCACTGGCACCGAGACCCAAGGAGGTTTATTCATTCAATGATGACGACACCCTGCAACTCTTTGAGATACTGAAGCAGGATAACAAGATCAAAATTCCGGACCCAAAGCGGCCCGATGAAGTCGGTAAGGTGGACAACCCGAGGTACTGTCACTACCATCGGTTTGTCGGACACCCGACTAAGGACTGCTACGTCCTCAAAAATTACATCCAGCGCATGATCAATACGGATGTAATCTCCGTCGACTACGAAGAGAAGACGGTGTCAGCTAATGTGGTGTCACTTCAGTTCGGCACCTTGCCGCCGACTACCACACAAGATGGCGTCGTCCCCATCCCTAAGGCGACAATGGAGGTGGTGAACTTGCCACCCACCCGTGACAATGTGAGTGGACTTGTCCCACTCACCACATCTCGAGGAGAGGTCCTCTGGGTTCACCCCGACCTCGTCTCCGAGGTAACTCAACCGGAGGTACGCCCTACCTCCAAAGCAAAAGGCAGGAAGATCAAGTCTTGCCGCACGGTCTCTTCTTCAACGGAAGAGGCGCTTCCTGTGCAGACGCGTGCACAACAGAACTCCCAGCCCGGTGAAGCTGCCGCCGAAGTGGTGCCTCCTGGCACCATCCCTGAGGAGGGTCCATCCAAGCCCTCAGCAGCCAATAAACAAAAGCAAGTGGAGGCCCGTTTCGACAGACCTCTGCGGAAAGAAAATGCTTCGGGGCTAGCCAAGCCCCACAATTTTAACATTTTGGCACAACTGGCCAGTACTCCTGCACGCTTGTCTTTGTTCGAGCTCCTGCGTCTCTCCAAGGACTCCCGAGAAGCTCTCTGCGAAGCTCTGAAGGATGCCGAATCCTTTCTCAGTCAGGTCAAGCAGCCTGAAGACCTCCCAACTACTTGTGCACACTGTCATTGTGCGGATGAAGTTATCCCAAACATAACCTTCACCCAACAAGACATGCTGCTCAAGCATCACCGACATAACCGACCGTTGTATTACACAGGGTACATCGGTTCGGTAAAGGTGAGCAGGATTCAGATCGATCCGGGGTCTTCCCTAAGCATCATTCCAAAGGCGCTGCTATCAAAGCTGGGGATCCCAATGTATCGGCTGGCGCCCTCCAATACGACCATCAGTGGCTTCAACGCTAGCAAGAGCGAGCCACTGGGCAAGATCCGGCTGAAGTGTCACATCGGCAGCCTCAAAACTGAGGTGACTTGTTATGTGGTGGATGCCGAGGTCAACTACAACATCTTACTCGGACGACCATGGTTACATGAGTACATGGTGGTGCCCTCCACGCTCCACCAATGCATGAAATATGTATCCACCAACGGCGTCATCCGGACGGAGTTTGCAGATATTGATCCCTTCAAAGGGATTGAGGCCTACTTCACCGATTCCGACTTGTACAAGCCTATTGATGAGGAGGAAGCCAATGACGCTGATGATGAGGCAGAGACGGCAACACAGCCGGACATGGAGCCTGAGACGACTCCTGACGCCCCCTTGAAAATTCGTCTGAAGGGGAAACCACCCCAGAAGGCGCCTCCAATGAGCATCAAGCTATCAGGAAAAGCGCCGGCTCGCGAAGCTCCCCTGAAGATACGCCTCAAGGGAAAGTCACCACAAACAGCGGCTCCCCTGGTGGTAAAATTACAAGGGAAGGCGCCACTCATCGGAGGCGCAACTGAGGCACCCCTCAAGGTGCTTCTTAAAGGCAAGCCGCCGCAGTCATCCAAGATGCCGGAGAGGGCTCACATAACCCTCTCAGACCCCAAAGTCAGAGCGGTGGAGGACTCTCCTGATCCGGCCCCAGTGCTTACAGATGAGGAGCTTGGCGAATATATCTCTGCTGATGTAGACGCACCCTCCTTCGACAATGTAATCCCACGGGATAAAATCTCGTACTTTATCAATAATAGAGTGTCTTTCAATTATTCTTGTCTTCCACACTGGAATGCCATGTATACATTAGACAACGCTCTACGGTCGTTGCAAACACAAGTAACGACCGTCTACCACAATCAAATAGTCCCGTCTCAAGGAGTCTTCATAGTCCCTCCACGAAGCCGAGACGAAGGCACCATCATCTCGGGCAAAATCGAGCGTCGTCGGAACCTTCCGTCAATCGAGCCCGAACCTGATACCGACAGAGTACAAGTCTATCGGTACACAGATGCGGCTAAGCACATCATCCAAAAGATGGGCTACGACCTGAAAAGCAATAAAGGCCTAAACTACGGCAAGGGTCGGCATCTCCCTGTCCGGCTTTCGATGCCCAATGGAAAGCCACAGGATTACTATAATCGGACTCGACGGGGGTTAGGCTATGTCACGCCGCCATCAACTCCAGAGAGTTCAGACGCAGAAGACATAGAACATTCCCACTCGTCGGAAGCATCGACGTGGGATTCCGATACCAGTATCGGATCAGTCTTCAGGAAAGTGCTGTCAGCTAACATGACATCGGCACAACCTCAGAAAGATGAAGGCGAAGACCAACCGCCGGAACCCTTTGAAGAGGAACCCTGGGCTCAACGCCTAGGAGAACAATGGGAGTCTCGTTTTGAGTTACGAGAACCTTCCACCGAAGACGAAGTCGAGCAAATCGACCTCGGGGATGGGTCTTCTTCTAAATCCATCTTTATCAGCAAAAGCTTGGAAGAAGAAGACCGAGAATCTTTAGTCCAACTGGCTAAGGAATATATTGACGTCTTCGCCTGGAGCTACGAAGACATGCCGGGTCTCGATCCACAGATCGCGATGCATAGGTTGAACATCTTACCAGATGCCAAACCTATCAAACAACAACAGCGACGCTTCCGCCCGGACATCATGAACGCCATCGATCAGGAGGTGGACAAGCTCTTGACCAGTGGCTTCATCCGTGAGGAACAACACCCGGACTGGGTAGCCAACGTCGTCCCTGTCACCAAGAAGAACGGGAAGATACGAGTCTGTATCGACTTCAGAGATCTCAACTCTGCTTGCCCGAAGGATGAATTCCCGCTCCCAATCACCGATGTAATGATCGACAACACATGTGGCTTTGAACGCATGTCCTTCATGGACGGGTATTCAGGCTACAATCAAATCAAGATGTTCCCCGATGGCGCAAAACACACGTCATTCAGGACTCCAAAGGGTGTTTTCTGCTACACAGTAATGCCCTTCGGCTTGAAGAACGCCGGTGCAACATACCAGCGAGCTATGAGCACCATCTTCCGTCAACATCTTCGCAAGACAGTTGAGTGCTATGTTGACGACATCGCAGTCAAGAGCCGCCTCAAAAGAGATCACCTACGAGACCTGAAGACGGTCTTCGATCTCATGCGGGCACATCAACTCAAAATGAACCCCGCTAAATCCTTCCTGGGGGTTTCTAGTGGCAAATTCTTGGGCTTTGTCATCACGGCAAAAGGCATTCATGTCGATCCCGAGAAGACTAAAGCCATCCTCAACATGGACCCTCCGAAGAACCTTCGAGAACTTCGGGGCTTACAGGGACGTCTGGCATACATCCGGAGGTTCATAGCAAACCTCTCCGGTAAATGTCAACCCTTTACTCAGCTCATGAAGAAGGGAGTCTCTTACGTCTGGACAGAGGAGTGCCAAAAGGCTTTCGACGACATCAAGGCTTACTTGACAAGCCCGCCAGTCCTAGTGGCACCTGTCGCCGGCAAACCATTCCTCCTCTACGTCCGTGCCATGGATCATTCCCTCGACGCTTTACTCGCTCAAAACAGCGATGCAGGCTACGAGCAAGCAATCTACTACCTCAGTCGAACGCTCATCGGGGCCGAACACTGGTACAACCCCGTTGAAAAGGAGTGCTTGGCTTTGGTGTTTGCCATTCAGAAGACTCGTCATTACGTCTCGGGCCAGACAATTCACGTCATCTCCCGAGTCAATCCGCTCAGAGTTCTCATGACGAAGCCAGGGTCATTAAACTCCCGGCTGGCTACATGGGCGATCCTACTAACGCCATACAACATGGTGTTTGTCCCGCAGAAGGCGGTCAAGGGTCAGGCTCTGGCTGACTTTTTAGCTGCACACCCCATCCCAGAATCTTCGAAACTCTATGAAGACATCCCGGATGAAGTCCAAGAATCTAACGTCACCGAAGAAAGCCCCGTTTGGCGGATGTTCTTCGATGGCGCTTCAAGAACGGGCCCCAACGGCCAAACCATCGCAGGAGTGGGGGTAGTCTTGGTCTCCCCCGATCAGCTGGTCATCCAGCGCGCATACTCTCTTTCGAAGCCGTGCTCCAACAATGTTGCTGAGTACAACGCACTCGTCATGGGACTCCAGCTAGCACAACAGCTGGGGGTGGATCATCTGGAAGCCTACGGCGACTCGAAACTCGTCGTAAACCAGATTCAGGGGCAATACGAGGTTCGCCATGAAGATTTAATCCCTTATCATGAAGTTGCGTTGAACCTCATTTCAACCTTCACCGGGTTCTTCATCGAACATGTCCCCCGTTTACAAAACTTGGAGGCTGACGCTCTGGCTGGCCTCGCAGCCTCATTGGCCGCACCCCTTGGGACTTAACATTATGTTACGGTGACTGGCCGAGACCTGATTTGTCCCAGAAACAACCTGTGCTTGCAAGTGGCCCACGCCATGCCGACGAACACTGGGGTTAATGTCCGAGACTGGAGGTTCCCGTTCATCGACTTCGCTGTCTACGGAATCCTTCCGGAAGACCCGAAGGAAGTCGTCTCAGTCAGGAGACGCTCTCTTCGATTCTACTACGATACAGCCACTAAAACGCTGTACCGACGCTCCTTCGACGGGCTTCTCCTTCGATGCCGTCTAACGAAGAAGCGGCCGAAGCTCTTCGAGAAGCTCATGACGGAACTTGCGGAGCTCATCAACCAGGTCCTAAGTTGCAAGATCGACTGCGACGTATGGGCTACTACTGGCCAACCATGGTTGCCGACGCAGTAGAATATGCTAAGAAGTGCCATGCATGCTAACTTCATGCAGACTTCATACATACACCGTCGGAGCCGCTACATCCTACAGTCGCCTCCTGGCCCTTCGAAGCCTGGGGCATGGACATTGTAGGGCCAATCACCCCTCCTTCATCGAGAGGACACCGCTTCATCCTGGCCATCACCGATTACTTCTCCAAATGGGCGAAAGCAGTCCCACTAGCGGAAGTAAAAAGCTCCAGGGTGGTCAGCTTTATCAAACACCATGTCATTTACCGTTTCGGGGTACCCGGCGGATCATCCATGACAATGGTCCTCAGTTTATCAGCCACATTTTCAGCAGGTTCTGTGACAAGAATCGCATTCAAAACGTGGCCTCAACCGCCTACAATCCGGCAGCAAACGGATTGGCCGAGGCGTTCAACAAAACTATCGCCAGGCTGCTCAAAAAGGTCGTGTCATCCAACAAACGCGACTGGGACGAAAAGCTTGGCGAATGCCTTTGGGCCTACCGCACAACAGTACGGACCCCAACAGGCAACACTCTATTCTCCCTGGTCTACGGGAGCAAAGCAGTACTGCCTCTCGAGATACAGATACCTTCGCTCCGCGTGGCAATCACAAACGATCTCACAGAAGAAGACAATCAACGTCGTCGTCTGCGGGAACTGGAGGCACTTGACGAAAAGCGTCTCCTGGCTCAACAACGCATCGAACTTTACCAAGCCCGTATATCACAGGCTTTCAACAAGAAGATCAAGCAAAGAACTTTCCAAGTTGGTGACCTGGTTTTAGCAGTCAGAAGGCCAATGGTGTTAACTCACAAGATACCAGGAAAGTTCGAGCCCAAATGGGAAGGACCCTTCATCATTGAGACGGTATACTCAAACGGTGCTTACCGGCTCGCCAAACCCAATGGGGACTTGTTCATGATGCCCATCAACGGCAAGTTCCTAAAGAAGTACTATTCTTGATATCCTCCAAGACATGTATTTCCCCAAGCAACCTCTTTTCGCAAAATCAAACGCTTCCGGAACCCAGCTGTTCCGTGGCATCCTTCCGTAGAAAGATAACCACGTCCACATTACCTCTGAGTTGTCTCTCTGCATCCTACAAAGCGGAACCTTACATTTCGTAAGCTTACGCTATCCTTCATGTTTACCACGTCCACATTACCTCTGAGTAAACATCCCGTACAAACAACTCCTGTGTTGTCGTACATTGATCGCAGAACTTCCACGTCCACATTACCTCTGAGTTGTTCAGCGTATCCCCCAGGATCATTCCTACCACATCCATAAATACCTCTGAGTAGGAGGATTCTATCATTTGAACCTAATGATTGCCATGTCCACATTACCTCTGAGCAAACATGTTGGTTCCTTCAAACTTATTATCTGTACCTAAAAACCAAGGTGCGCAAAAGATAATAGGTCCACATAAATCATCAAGTTCATGAGATCAAAAATGAACACATCACAAAGATAGTGTATTTCTTTATTTTTCAAAAAAGGGAGTACAGAAATACGCTATTTCCCCCAGCAAGAGTTGTAAAAACACATAAAAAGAAGAGAAGCTACAGTCCCCGATCCTCTCCAGGATGGGATGAGAGCTCTCTGACTCGACGTCTCAGATCGGCAGTGCGAGTTTCCACAGTCGCCTGGACTCGCAGCTTGGCTTCTTGACGCATTAACCCGACAGCCTCAGCGGAAGTTTTACTCTCATACTTCTCATCAAGCTGTCGTCGCTGCTGAGCCAAAGCAAGGGTCCGCTGAATAAGAGTCGCTTCCTCCTGCTTGAATGCCACGTGTTCAGCCAGGACACGATCAGCTTCTAGTTGAAGTTGGGCCCGCTGGTCTTCAAGACGGCGCATCTGAGCATCAACCTCTGCGATGTTAGCGTCCACCGCAGCCCGCTTCTCCGTCGTCTTCTCCATAGATTGAGACAACTGCTCCGCCGCAGCCTCAGTCCCAGCCACTTCACGCTCCCAACTGCTCACATCGGCTCGATGGGAAGCCTCGATCTCAGCCATCAACTTCCCTATCTCTGCATCTATCAAGACAGAGAGGTCATTTCGTTGGATGCGCTGCAGTTCCGCGAGCCGCTCGTCCAGCTCAATCACCGAAACCTCTAGAATTTCGGCCATATGGTCATGGCCTTGGTGAACGCGGATCAGCTCAATACAAGGCATTGCCAAAGCTTTTGCTGCCGCAAAGCTCCCCTTAGCATCCATCACTGCAGATACACCTTTCTCCAGCATTTTGTACACTCCCTCGACGAGGAACTTCACATACTCGTCGGCTTCCGCCAGCACCTGCGGTGTCATAGCAGGAGTTGAGGGAGCTACTACAGTTTGCGGACCGGAGAAAGATCTGCCAACCTCGATCTGAGAGGTTTGAACCTCGGCAGCAATAGGCTCTTCATCAACAGGGCCCAGACTGCTAGCCCGAGGAGCCGAAGGAACAGAAAAAGCCGGCACGTGCGTCGTGATAGTACCCCAAGTGGAAGGAGCAACAGAGGGTTCCACACCCTTACCCTTCTCAAGACTGGAGAAATCACCGACGTCAACGGCCACCTCTTCTACCCCCGACGTTCTATCTGCATCAGCTACCTCCCCCGGCAAAACGGAGAGATCAACATTTATCTCCTGGCCAGCCCCAGGAGACAAGACCGGCAGAAGAGTCTCATTCTTCTCAAGTCCCTCTACAGGGACAAAATCTGTCACTACCGCCTGATCGGTAGCCATCTCTATGTCCATGGTTAAAGCCAAGGAAGGTTTTGGCAATGATTCAGCCGACCTCCCTTCATCATGACAAGGAGGGGAATCAACCCTCTCCTCTATCCTCACTGCTTCTGCCGCCCCCGCAACGGACCCTTACAACGCTGGAGGGACGTCACCAGAAGGCGACGAACTCCAATCCACTTCATCATCAGGATGCCTCGAGTCTGTAGGACCCTCAGCATCCAAGGCCTCTACGGCAGATGGTACTATCCCAGAAGTTGTTGAGACTTCAAAGTCAGGAGATACAAAAACCTCCGCGGGAACATCTTCGGGACCCTCCTCCACAGGAGACATCATCATTGGTGGAATGCGCTCCTCAGAAGAGCCTGCCACCTCCTTCGGCTTACTGGTGCCCGGTTTTGAAGCACGAGACTTCTTCTTCAATTCCTACAAGAAGAAGAACATAAGTCGCCACAATGACATAAAAAAAATGGAATTATGAAGCACTCCTTACCTCAGCGGGAGCTGAGCCCGTTGGCGTTACAAGTGGCGTTTCCGTAATCTTCGGGGTCGACGTCCTTCTCGACCTTTTCAGTACAGAAGAACCAGCTTCTGGGTCAGCCCGCCTTTTCCCGACAGACGGGTCTCTCACTGGTGCCATAGCAGCAGCCCGATACCCCGCCAATTCTGGCGGACGATATGACCGAGCTGCCACCAACATATTCGTTGTTGCCTCCAACTGGGTTCCAATGATGAAACTAGTCTCCCTGTCATAACCAGGAGACATAGTATTCATAGTGGAATACAGCTTGGCGGCCGGGTATAAGATCGGCGGCCGAGGAGCCATTAAAACCTCGGTGCATAATAAAGGTATAAACCTATGCACGTCGGCAGGATAGAACCTCGACGTATCATCAAAGACCGAAGTCTATACGCGTCGGCAGTTAGGGCACAGGGCCCAAAGCAGAAACGAAACTCACCTGTCACCTCAGGACGAACGTCGACAAGAGGCGCAAGAGTGATAGGTACATCCTCATCGACAGACTCCTTCGCTTTCTCCTTTCCCTTGCCGACAGCACCGCGAGGAGTCTTGGGAGCCATTCTCTCGAGGAAGGAGAAGTTAGGGTTTTTGAAGAAGAAACTCTAAAGAAGCAGAGGCACAGAGAAGAAGAACCCTTTCTCTCTCCAACTCTTACCTATTTATAGGGCTTGGTCGCACGCGTGAACAGATGACGTGTGATCTCAGCCGTCGCCTCGGGTTCTGTTCAAAGATAGCAGCAAATAAAACCAAAAGATCATCATTAATCTTTTCGGTTACTGAGGCACCATCATCATTAACTGAGAAGAGCATGCGCCCGAACAGGCATGCGCCCAGAAATCATGCGCCCTGACCTTCATGCTTCTTATTCAAAGTATTTCAAAACTTATTCAAAAGTTTTAAAAACTTTGAAGGGGGTCTTGTAGAAGCATGGAATTTCACAACCAGAAAGCCCATGCGCCAGACACTTCATGCGCCAGAACTCAGACGAAGAACTTCATAGCAAAGTCAATAAGTATAGACATTTGAAGAAGGACTTTTTATTTATATATAAAAGTCTATTACATGTCTAGAAAAGGTTGTACAAAGGAGAAAGGAAAGAGCCTAAGTCTACAGCCAGCGGCCACCATGCGCCTTCAGATAGGCGCAGCTTCACCATGCGCCTCCAGTGAGGCGCAGCAGATACTATGCGCCTCCATCCAGGCGCATCCCGCCATCTCTACCAGCAGCTCAGTTATGAGCATTCGGCCCAGCTATGTGCATCCCTTCAGCTAAACTCTTCCAACCAGGCTCGTCCGATAAATGCTTCGATACACAAAGCATTTAACCCTCTGGCTGGAACCAAGGAAGAGAAGAGCACCGCAAATGCTGTGGCCAGGGGAGGCTTCGAAAGAGCCTCCAAAGCCGAAGGAAGACCGTGATCGAAACCACGGCTAAATCAAAGTGGGGAAACCCCACTTTGAAGGAAGAGAGAGCCTAGCACCGTCATTCCGATCTACGGCTCTTCCGGAATAACGGAGACGAGGCTCGAGCATCCCTATCTTTGGATGCAACAGGCACCTTCCGCCTGCCTCAGAAGCCCTCGACTCCGTCTTTTGGATGTAACAGTCACCTTCAAGTGCATCGAAGACAACACAGCGTCTCATCTTCACCCTCGGGAGCACTTCGTCAACAGAATGCACCCGCATGTTCAAGTTCATGTTGGAAGTACGTGAGGGAATAAGAAGCAAATCTTCTCTCCATGCCACTATTTATAGGCCGGGCAGATCAAACCCACGCGCCAAGTGGATGGCCCTCCGAATTCCGTACAATAAATTTACATTAAATGGATGAACCGGACGCCTCGAATTCAGCCAAACGGCTATTTATGGCACTCGAAGAGCGAGACAGCCGCATCATTAAAAGACATGTCCGATGCGCCAGCCAGACAGCACATCACACGGACGTGCCCTTCGGCATCAGGCGCATCACACAGACGCGCCCTACAATATTCGGCGCATTACAGAGGGTGCGCCCTCGCACATCTCCATACCGAGTGGAACGCCAACCGACGCGCCCACTCAGCTGTCCATCGAACGTCACCAACATTAAATGCTGAACTGACAGAGTTGGCAGCACGCCTCCCAAAGTCTGAACAGTTGACAGCTTTTCAGAAAACGAAGCGTCGGCAACGTCAGCATCATCATGACTTTGTTTCGACGGCTACTGCCACGTGGCCACTCCACCATCAGCATGTGCCTCTACGGCCATGCATCCAAATCAGCATGCGCCTCTGCGGCCATGCGTCCAAATCAGCATGCGCCTCAAAAGCCATGCGCCTCAGACTGCTCTCTGATCCCGAAAGACAGAAGGAAAGTCGCCTGCATGCGCCTCAAAAGCCATACGCCCCAAATAGTTTGTAACTCCTAAAGGTTATGAGCCGCAGCCTCCTCCTGCGCCCAATCTAAGGCGCAGCTCACCAGATCACTCCTCTCCACCAAATCCGAGATCTTCGAACCATGAGTCGACGACACGTGTCCTTTGACTCAACTCATCCGAGATTTCAGCAACGGAAAGATCTTCTCTCTGCTACGTGCCGGCTCACAACAGCAGTATGAAGAGTTCTCCCCCTCGATCAGGGCACAGCATCCGTGCGCCTCCATCAGCAACCTCCACGTGGCATGGAGAGAAGATTTGCTTCTCATTCCCTCACGTACTTCCAACATGAACTTGAACATGCGGGTGCATTCTGTTGACGAAGTGCTCCCGAGGGTGAAGATGAGACGCTGTGTTGTCTTCGATGCACTTGAAGGTGACTGTTACATCCAAAAGACGGAGTCGAGGGCTTCTGAGGCAGGCGGAAGGTGCCTGTTGCATCCAAAGATAGGGATGCTCGAGCCTCGTCTCCGTTATTCCGGAAGAGCCGTAGATCGGAATGGCGGTGCTAGGCTCTCTCTTCCTTCAAAGTGGGGTTTCCCCACTTTGATTTAGCCGTGGTTTCGATCACGGTCTTCCTTCGGCTTTGGAGGCTCTTTCGAAGCCTCCCCTGGCCACAGCATTTGTGGTGCTCTTCTCTTCCTTGGTTCCAGCCAGAGGGTTAAATGCTTTGTGTATCGAAGCATTTATCGGGCGAGCCTGGTTGGAAGAGTTTGGCTGAAGGGATGCACATAGCTGGGCCGAATGCTCATAACTGAGCTGCTGGTAGAGATGGCGGGATGCGCCTGGATGGAGGCGCATAGTATCTGCTGCGCCTCACTGGAGGCGCATGGTGAAGCTGCACCTATCTGAAGGCGCATGGTGGTCGCTGGCTGTAGACTTAGGCTCTTTCCTTTCTCCTTTGTACAACCTTTTCTAGACATGTAATAGACTTTTATATATAAATAAAAAGTCCTTCTTCAAATGTCTATACTTATTGACTTTGCTGTGAAGTTCTTCGTCTGAGTTCTGGCGCATGTAGTGTCTGGCGCATGGGCTTTCTGGTTGTGAAATTCCATGCTTCTACAAGAACGTAGGGGAGCAAATGCACTCCCTCACCCTCGCAACCCACCTCTCGTCGAACCCCATGGCAAGCATGAAGTGACATAGGAAGTCCCGATTGACCGTATCATAGGCTTTCCGGAGGTCAAGCTTCACACAAGCCTTCATCCCCCCAGGTTTGCTGAACTCCCTCACCATCTCATGAGCTAGCAGGCTGTGCTCCGCTATCGACCGGCCCTTGATGAACGCTGCTTGATTCTGGGACACCAATTCCTGCATAATCCCCTCCATACTCCTGCACATAAGATGAGTGATAATCTTATAAAGAAAGTTACAGCAAGCAATGGACCGAAAATCTGCAAGCGAGGTCGCTCCCTCCTTCTTAGGCACCAGCGTCAAGAAGGTGTGGTTCATCTCCTTCAGAAATCAGCCCTCCGTGTTCATACATATTATATATATATTTCGTATTCAGAAATATCGTTGCTGATCTTTACTAATAGACCTATTTATATAATTATATATTCCGTATTCCGGGTTCCCTTGTGTGGTATGTTCATAATTGGTGCCAAGATTAAACTGACACTGGTGTGTTCCATCATAAATAATCTCGTTTCCCATTAGGGAAATATGCTCGTCTCCCATTTCTGAGGAGAGTCTGTTCTTGGATATGCATGCGCTAGTAGCTAGAGGATTTCTTACAAGGTTTACACGAACTCAGTTATTGTTGGTTTTGACCCAAAGTTCTGCGGCTTGTCATAGTACCCCTTCATCCCACCCACACTTAGACTAGTTAAATTACCAAGTTTGTCTTTAAAACACATATATAGAATTATTGTTTTCAAAATATACACATTTTTAATAATATAATATGCATAAAATTGGGAGTATTTATATAAGGGTGATGTTATTGACGCTCCTAAAATATCATCTTGCACCCATTTTTAATTTTCTATCTTTCAAATTCTAAATCTATTCATGCATTAAATCTGAAATTTGTGCATACATGGAAAGAGAAGTGCAAGATGACATTTTAGGAGTGTATGTTAATATAAGGATAGTTTTGTAATTTGAATGATATAAAATTAAAGATGGATGCATGATGACATTTTAGCAATGTCAATAACGATATCCTTATATAATTGCACAAGTCTTATTCTATTTTCAGTTTTGGACCTAAACCGAAATACAAAATTAAAACCAAATAATATTTTTAGTATTTTTAAATCGAAACCGAACAGAATTTTTTTAACTGGAAATTGCTGTGAAACCCAATTTCGGGGTTGGGCTTTATGAAAAACACACCCGCAGGGTGGGTTTTATGAAATGCCCATAATTATATATTTCCACGTTAAATATTATAAGATTCTATTTAGATGCTCTATTATCATTTGTATAGTTCCAAAAATACCCCTTCGCGCAAATTTGGTCATATATTTATGATTCTGATTTCTCAAACTCAGATTTGGATTGCGATTTTATTCTTTTTCTTCTTCACGAGAGATCTGAATTCTATTGTTCTCATCTTCAGCAGAGATCACAAATATCGTTCGTTGTTCACTGTAATTTTCTTCAGTCGAACTTCGCTCATCATCATCGTCATCTTCTTCTTCTTCGTGGAGTGATTTAAAGTTTTTCGGCGATTAGGTCAATTGTGGAGAGAAGATCATCTTCTTTTCTTTTTTATAGATCTTAAAACAAGGTGAGAGTTTAGATATATAGAAATTCATACATTATTTTCGTCCAGTCGCAAATTTTTTGTTGAATTTGAATTTGTTATGAAGATTATTAACTGAGCAACGATTATAGAGAATGACCATTATCCGTTAGAATTGATCGAAGAATGAGCATTTTCCATTCAGAATGATCATTCTCCGTCTATTTTAGACGAAGAATGATCATTCTCCGTATGTTTTATACGGAGTGTCACGACCCGCACCCTGAAGAGGGGCACGAGCACGTGGTTACGTCCAGCCTACGCCACAGTATCGACGGTAGAACGCTGTATATAGGGTCTGTAAATACTACGACTAAAACAGATAAAGGTACCTGTACAGTATATACACTCCGAATGGAGGTGACATAGCAATACAGTCTCAATCACATATATCAAACTAAGGTAGATAGCATGGAAAGGAAAATACGATAGATAAAATAGGAAATGAGTCCAAGATCCATAAGTCAGAGCTATACACAAACATCCATGGTCTCAGAAAATATATATAATAGATACTACAACTGACAGTGCTAGCTGGCTCGCAGGCCAGGCAAACCTAACTAGCTATCTACTCAGGGTGAGCAAAATCTAGTGGCTCTACCAACAAGCCACTGTCTAAGTCTACTCCGTCAGACTCTATCCCATAGTAGGACGGGCAATCAGCCTCGGAATCATCTGTAATATGTCAACGGTATCCTGTCAGGAAAATGAGCAAGTACAAACACCAACAGCAGCTCCATGTGAATTGACAAAAGCTATAAGAGACAGTATAATGAAATACAAGACAAAATCAACTGGAAATACATATCATGATGTGAGTACTGAAAAGGACGATAACACATAGATATAGGATGTCTTGGGAACTATTCGGAAGCCGAGTTACAACCCCTAAACCAAACAAGGACCGGGGCTGTAACCCTTCTCCCGAACAGAACTTAGTCACCAGAGATAATAAATATAAAAGGTGCCTTGAATTATTAGTGTGTTATGTGATCGGCTTGGAAAAAATATGCTCAGGCTTTCCATCCGACCAGCTATAAACCCTGTATACAATAGAACGATAAGGCCAGTCACCATGGAAAGCTATGAACCGTATAGGGTAAGGCTTTACCCATTGTGAGGCGAGGGTATAGCTATGAACCATATGTACCATAGAACTATGTGGAAATTTGATCACACAACCGCTAATAACTCCCCCATCCCCGAATAGTACAATGGATCTGGACATGACACGTTATGACACAGGATTCCATAAGAGGGTAGCAAGTCCCCTTTTGAAATCGGTGTCTATACCAATACACTGAAATAAGACAGAATATGTACCAATATACCATGTAACTCTAGGAATAACATCCCATGTCATGATCCAACATATACTAGTCCGTGAACTGTCGTGACTGGAAATCGAGTATAACACTACAACTGAATCAGATATAGCAGATATCAAGATAATAAAAACTATCAGTGAACATACTCGTCTGCGGTCCTGAGCTGATAGGGTGAACAGACGCTCAGAGTGATCACAGACCTAAAATAAGATACTATGAGTCAAACAGGGCTAAATACTGAAAAATGAAGCTAATTCAAGTCATGAATGCAAGTCTAAGTCAAAACTAGGTCAATCTAGGTCAGACTGAGTCACACTAGGTCATACTGGCTCATACTAGGTCATACCAGGTCACTGGAAGTCAATCCAAGTCAAACTAGGTCAATCTGGTTCAAGGGTTGACTTACAGTTGACTTTTGGTCAAAAAGTCAACTCTGGTCAACGCTGGTCAACACTGAGTCAACCCTGGGTCAACCCTAGGTCAAACAAATCAAATGTTGACTAACAGTTGCCTTTCAGTCAACTGGTCAACTCTGGTTTGGTTTCGGTTAAATTGGGTCGCTTAAAGGCTAAGTTTGACTCTCGGTTGACTTTTGTTGACTTTTGGTCAAAAAGGTCAACCGACGTCAAAACTAGTCTATGAGCACCATATTTGATCATTACCAACCACGGGAATCAAGTTCTAACTCTATCTTAGACTTCTAACACAAATATCCTATTCCTAGGCAAAACTAGCATTACCTTACCAAGGTAAATCCCGATACCTTTCCCAATACCAAGGAAACCCCGCTAATACCCAAGATACTAGCCTAGGCTCCTTAGGGTAGCTAGATACCAACCTATCTAAGGTTTACCTACCAAGAATTTTGGGTATCCTAGGTATCTAGGCTATGTTGGGATACATGGGTATGGTTTACCCTATTACCTACATTACCCATATCATGAATTTACCCTCAACTCTCACACTCATCCACACCACTCACTCTCATGATACACTCATATATATATATCACACTCATAGGCTTCTCTATAGGTTTCTTATTGGTTTAGACATAGGCCAAACTATAGGTTACTAGCTACACTCTTATAGCTCTCACACACTCACACACATACTCACAACTACACACACACACAAGCTAATATGTGGACAGGTTTTGGGGTTATGGTGGGGCTGAAATATGGAGATTTTGTGGTGGTGTTATGGGCTAACAAGGACAGCCATTATGGACTGTCATATAGGGCATTTGGACAGCCAAAGGGGGTTCCTTTGGGGACTGAATTTGTGTAAATGGGGACAGCACCTATAGGCCAAAACTGGACAGTAATGAGGGTTTAGGGACAGCCAACATGTAGGCAAAATCTGGACAGATTTGGAGTGAAGGGGACTGTCATGTGTGGGACAGCACATTGGGTGATGTAAGGGGCTGTTTTTGGACAGCAGTAAGGGGACTAAATGACAGCAATGTGGGGGTGTTTTAAGGTGTATTGGACAGCTATCAATGGGGGTTTTTGGTGGACTGTTGGGGTGAAGTATGGACAGCCATATAGGGTATACAAGGGGCTGTTCTTAGGCTGTTATGATGGCAAATGTGGGGACAGCCATTGCTGGAAATGGGGGACAGCACTTGGGGAAATTCTGGACAGAAATTGGGAGAAGTGTGGACTGTCATTGACAGCCACACACTGCTAAAATGGACAGTGGGAAAATGGGGTGTTCCTCCCTCTCTAACACTCCACTCTCAACTCTCTACTTCACACATTAACACCTCTCACCCATATCATCAAACACTCCTCCTACACACCCCTCTATCAACACAAACACACACACTCAACTCCTCTCTTGGCCGAACCTGTGCCCCCCATCCAATATTAAGTATCACACATACACAACCATATATATACACTTATATATATAAGCCATATATATATATACATATATATAGAGAGAGAGAGAATGATATATATAACCATATATATACACATATAGATTATAGGAATATAATACATTATGATACTATGGAAACCACAAATCTAAACACATGAAAAATCTGGAATAGATATTAGAATAACATCAAATCAATATACCAATAATTCTATAAGTGTCCAAATAGAGCTTTCTCCATTAGGACACGATCCTACTCCTAGGACACCTCTACAAATGTTCAAATGGATACGAAATAGACACCAATGGGCACCAAACCAAGGGGGTCATTCCTATATGTCAAAATGAATCTAATGCATGAGAGAAATGAGAGAGGGAAAGGATTTATACCTCCCGGTGATTCGATTCGATCCCGAAACGCCACCGACACGTAGAAATCCCAAACGGACACGAACAAGCTCCGAATCCTCTCAAACTTGGGGAGCTCCCTCCTTGGCTAGAATGGAGAAGGAAGGAAGAAGATTTGGTGAAGAAATGGGAGGATTTGGTGGAGAAATTTCTAGGGTTTGCTCTCTAGAAAAAATTGGAGAAGAACAAGAGAGAGAATGGAAAAGGAAATAATGAAGTGGCTAATCCCTATCCATACCAAAAGTGGCCAGCCAATATGGGTGGTTTTGTCCTATTAGGAAAAGTCCAAAAGCCCCTTTTCTAGTCTATTTACTAATACATTGGTAAGGGTTAAGTCGGGGGTAGTTTGGTCAATCCTAAAACACTAATCCATATTAATACTAACCAAAATAATTAGTCTAGTCACTAACTAAAGTAACTAATATGTGGGCCATGGCTAACTAGTATGTGGGCCCACTAGAGTCAAAACTACCCCGGGTCCCCGATACAAGTCGGAATGAGTTAAAATTCGAACCCGACTCAAATAACCCCAAAATATTACAATAAATAAATAAATAATTCCAAAATAATTTAAAAATGAAAAATGATAAAAATACCCCTGTTTCTGGAAACTGGGGGTGACAAATCTATCCACCTTAAAAAAATTTTGTCCTCGAAATTAAAACCAAACAATAGTAAAATCTCAAATCACAAGTCATGATTTAAAATTTAAAATGATTTAAAATCTCAAAATCAAAGCATGAATTAAATGACTAAAAATTACAAAATTTGAAATTACTCTAATTAGAAACTCCAAGTCTATCCACCTTAAAAATTCATCCTCAAAAATTTAAAACGAAGCAACACACAAAACAAAAAAAAATCATGCAATTTGATAATCGTATGCGTCTGTCCAATCATCATGATACTCAGAATCTCCGTCATACCAGTGAGCAAGGCTACGATAATCACAGAGTCCTCAACTACGGTACATACCTCTAGAATCATGGTATTTAAAATTTTTGCATTGTCGCTAGCTTGGCAGCGAAAACCTTAAATTCTTACACCCGAGAAATACGTCCATAGTCCGACTATATGTCCTCACTCTGCCTGCTAGCATGACCCTAGAGGATTCTAAATCTCATAATCGAGGCGACCTAGCCCATACAACTTATCTCAAAAGGAAATCACATCACAAGAACAATTTTCACCCAACAATCAAGAACAGATAGAATCGAAGTTCAAGACAGTTTACGAAGGCAAATGCGGAAAGGAGATTCGAAAGATTGGAACCTGCTATATGCTCTGCTACTGCCTGAGTGGGCTCAACTGTCATGGCAAAAGTTCGCCCCTGCTGGCCTCCTATAGCATGCTGTACTCTGTCCTGGGCTGCCTGTCTGGCTGCACGGACCGCACAGTCCTTCACCTGGTGGTCTGGAGCTCCACAGAATAAACAGACTCCCAGCTTCATCCTACAAGCCTCCCGGGTGTTCTCCATCTTCTTGCAGAAGGCACACTGGATGTCCTGCCTCCGGCCCTGTCCCTGGTACTGCTGGGCACGTGCCGATGCCTGCTGAAACTGCAACTGAGGCTGCTGCTGCTGAAACTGGCTCTGCTGGAAATATGGGCGCTTCGCTGGCCTTACACTCGAACTAGCTCCAAGAGCGTCACTGCCCCTCTTCGGCTTGAGGCCGAAGTCCTCCTCTACAATCTGCACCTCCATAAGGATCTGCTCGAAGGTCGCGTCACGTCTCCCAGAGGTGCGAGTGCGCACTGCATGCATAAGGCCCCTCCGGAACTTCCGGGCCTTGTACCCCTCATCTTGGACCAGACTAGGTGCGAACCTGCTCAGGCGGAAGAACTCTGCTGCATACTCGTCTACCGACGAGTTCTCCTGCACCAAACTAGTAAACTGCCCCTCCAAAGCTGTCAAGGCTACATCAGGGTAGAACTTCTCCTTAAAGAGCTTCCTGAAGTCCTCCCAAGACAAACCCCTCAATAACGCACGCAGATCCGTACGGTACCAAGTCAGCGCTATATCGAAGAACTGGCTCGCTGCAGAAGTCACCCACAGACCTCTCGGGACCTCTGCCAACTCCAGACTCCGCTGGACATCCTCTAGCCAGTCATCCGCGTATAGGATACCCTCAGTACCTTTGACCTCCTGCGGTTTCATCTTCCTGAAGTCGAGGTGTGTACCGGGCCTCCCCTGGCCCTGCTGCTGTACTGGTGCTCCCTGAACTGTAGCCGGTGCATCTCTCTCCACTGCTGCCATAGCTAGCTGATGCGAGTTCTCCATGGTCTGTCGTAGCACTTCTACCTGACGGTGCTGTGCCTCTGCTTGTGCTCTCTGTGTCTGCAGCATCTGCTGCAGAAAGGCCATCATCCCTTGAATATCTGTCGGTAACTGAGGCGGCGGTGGAAGAATGTCAGAGATGACCATGGACGGTCTCGCTGCTGGAGGTGGAAGACCTCCTGAAATCGTCGCTGCCGCTCCCGCCTGAAGGGCAGGGACTGATGTGGCAGCTCCCTGAACTGCAGCTCCCCCAGCTGGAGGTGGAAGACCTCCGGGAACTACCGCTGCTACTCCTGCCTGAAGGGCAGGGACTGTGGCTACTGCTCTCCCGACTGCTACTCCCGTAGCCGAAGGTGGAAGACCTCCCGGATCTGACCTCTCTGGAACTGTACTAGGCCCTGCTGCCTGAGAACGAGTCACTGTCATCCTGAAGACGAATTGAACCCAAGAGATCAATATGGCACATGATAGGATATTACCAAAGGAGGACAACTGAATTCCAATGCAAGAAGAGTTGTCATGGTAATCAAAAGATCAGAAATTTCCTAAAATGTGATTGAGTAACTCCTATCATACCCTAGTTCCTACGTCCTAATCACAGGCTCGTAATTAGTACTCTAAGCCGAGCACCATTACGAGATCGCAATAATTGCGACTCAGACCTGCATGGGCCACCACAAAAATGTGTCACGACCCACACCCTGAAGAGGGGCACAAGCACGTGGTTACGTCCATCCTACACCGCAGTATCGGCAGTAGAACGCTGTATATAGGGTCTGTAAATACTACGACTAAAATAGATCAAGGTACCTGTACAGTATATATACACTCCTAATGGAGGTGACATAGCAATACAGTCTCAATCACATATATCAAACTAAGGTAGATAGCATGGAAAGGAAAATACGATAGATAAAACAGAAAATGAGTCCAAGATCCACAAGTCAGAGCTATACACAAACATCCATGGTCTCAGAAAATATATATAATAGATACTACAACTGACAGTGCTAGCTGGCTCGCAGGCCAGGCAAACCTAACTAGCTATCTACTCAGGGTGAGCAAAATCTAGTGGCTCTACCAACAAGCCACGGTCTAAGTCTACTCCGTCAGACTCTATCCCATAGTAGGTCGGGCAATCAGCCTCGGAATTATCTGTAATATGTCAACGGTATTCTGTCAAGAAAATGAGCAAGTACAAACACCAACAGCAGTTCCATGTGAATTGACAAAAGCTATAAGAGACGGTATAATAAAATACAAGACAAAATCAACTGGAAATACATATCATGATGTGAGTACTGAAAAGGACGATAATACATAGATATAGGATGTCTTGGGAACTATTCGGAAGCCGAGTTACAACCCCTAAACCAAACAAGGACCGGGGCTGTAACCCTTCTCCCGAACAGAACTTAGTCACCAGAGATAATAAATATAAAAGGTGCCTTGAATTATTAGTGTGTTATATGATCGGCTTGGAAAAAATATGCTCAGGCTTTCCATCCGACCGGCTATGAACCCTGTATACAATAGAATGATAAGGCCAGTCACCATGGAAAGCTATGAACCGTATAGGGTAAGGCTTTACCCATCGTGAGGCGAGGGTATAGCTGTGAACCATATGTACCATAGAACCATGTGGGAATTTGATCACACAACCGCTAATAACTCCCCCATCCCCGAATAGTACAATGGATCTGGACATGACACGTTATGACATGGGATTCCATAAGAGGGTAGCAAGTCCCCTTTTGAAATCGGTATCTATACCAATACACTGAAATAAGACAGAATACGTACAAATATACCATGTAACTCTAGGAATAACATCCCATGTCATGATCCAACATATACTAGTCCGTGAACTGTCGTGACTGGAAATCGAGTATAACACTACAACTGAATCGGATATAGCAGATATCAAGACAATAAAAACTATCAGTGAATGTACTCGCCTGTGGTCCTGAGCTGATAGGATGAACAGACGCTCAGAGTGATCACAGACCTAAAATAAGATACTATGAGTCAAACAGGGCTAAATACTGAAAAATGAAGCTAATTCAAGTCATGAATGCAAGTCTAAGTCAAAACTAGGTCAATCTAGGTCAGACTGTCACACTAGGTCATACTAGCTCATACTAGGTCATACCAGGTCACTGGGAGTCAATCCAAATCAAACTAGGTCAATCTGGTTCAAGGGTTGACTTACAGTTGACTTTTGGTCAAAAAGTCAACTCTGGTCAACACTGAGTCAACCCTGGGTCAACCCTAGGTCAAATAAATCAAATATTGACTAACAGTTGTCTTTCAGTCAACTGGTCAACTCTGGTTTGGTTTCGGTCGAATTGGGTCGCTTAAAGGCTAAGTTTGACTCTCGGTTGACTTTTGTTGACTTTTGGTCAAAAAGGTCAACCGACGTCAAAAGTAGTCTATGAGCACCATATTTGATCATTACCAACCACGGGAATCAAGTTCTAACTCTATCTTAGACTTCTAACACAAATATCCTATTCCTAGGCAAAACTAGCATTACCTTACCAAAGTAAATCCTGATACATTTCCCAATACCAAGGAAACCCCGCTAATACCTAAGATACTAGCCTAGGCTCCTTAGGGTAGCTAGATACCAACCTATCTAAGGTTTACCTACCAAGAATTTTGGGTATCCTAGGTATCTAGGCTATGTTGGGATACATGGGTATGGTTTACCCTATTACCTACCTTACCCATATCATGAATTTACCCTCAACTCTCACACTCATCCACACCACTCACTCTCATGATACACTCATATATATATATCACACTCATAGGCTTCTCTATAGGTTTCTTATTGGTTTAGACATAGGCCAAACTATAGGTTACTAGCTACACTCTTATAGCTCTCACACACTCACACACAAACTCACAACTACACACACACACAAGCTAATATGTGGACAGGTTTTGGGGTTATGGTGGGGCTGAAATATGGAGATTTTGTGGTGGTGTTATGGGCTAACAAGGACAGCCATTAGGGACTGTCATATAGGGCATTTGGACAGCCAAAGGGGGTTCCTTTGGGGACGGAATTTGTGTAAATGGGGACAGCACCTATAGGCCAAAACTAGACAGCAATGAGGGTTTAGGGACAGCCAACATGTAGGCAAAATCTGGACAGATTTGGAGTGAAGGGGACTGTCATGTGTGGGACAGCACATTGGGTGATGTAAGGGGCTATTTTTGGACAGCAGTAAGGGGACTAAATGACAGCAATGTGGGGGTGTTTTAAGGTGTATTGGACAGCTATTGTAGCTCCCCTTTCCGAAATTTTGGAATATTTTTTTTATTTTATTTATTTGATTTAAATAGTGATTTTAGAATATTAGAATGATTATTTAGTTAATTATTACGGTAGATGATTTTAGCCATGGTTGAGTTTTGAAGTACAAGATGGATAGGAATCATGGCACGGGTAGTGCAGTAGTGTGCCTTGACTTGTGTATTAGCCATGGTAGGGAAGACAGAGCCATAGTGACGTCCTAACTAGGAAAACCAGGCCAAGTTGCAAACGTAACCCTTACCGAAGATTATTTATTTATTAATTATATTATTGACTTGTAGGAGACCCGGTTTGTGTCGATTTAGCCCGTACTAGACCCGAACTGAAATCGAGCCCGTGTAGTCTTGTAGTAAGACCAAAGACGACCATGTAGGCATATTTTACGTGTGTACAAATAGTTCCTAAATTATTTTGGGTATTGATGTACGTTTTTAATTATTTGAATAATTGTACAGAAATTGGTGTTTCTATTATTAAATATTGATTTACAATATTTGTACAATTTTCTGGACTGGGGTAAAGGTGAATAGTATGGATTCACCAAACCACCATTTAATTATTTTACTATTATTTTATTAATTAGTGGTGATTAAATAAATATGTTTATTAATATTAGATATTATTATATGGGCTAATTGAGTATTTTTAATATATATAGATGTGAGGTATATATATAAATAGATAATATTGAGATTGTATTTTCTATTAAAAATATATATTTAGATTTTGGAGATTTATTATATACGTAAATACATGAGTATATATAAATATGTATATATGTTTGTTTGTGAGCCCATTTAAGTTTTGTGTATTTGGTTCATTATTGTTTATAAAATTTAGAATTTAATATATTCATAGCATATCGAAATAGGCCTTTATACGAATGTATATATAACAATATTATTTTATAAAATGTTGTGTATTTACGTAAGAATTCTATTATGGTAAATATTGATTTTATTTAGAATGTTTCATTATTGGAATTTGTAATTATGGCATAAAAATATATATATATACCTGAGATTATATTGAGGGTATATATACATAAATCATTATATATATATATATATATATATATATATATATATATATATATATATATATATATATATATATATATATATGTATATATATATATACATATATATACATATATATATATATATATATATATATATATATATATATATATATATATATATATATATATATATATATATATATATTTTTATACATATATGTATTATATATATCATTATAGAGCAGCCCAAAACCCAAGTGGGCCCAATCGAGCCCACAGCTAACCCCAACCGAGCCCATCTGATGACAGCACCCCCCCAATACAGTGATAAACCACCCGACCCCTCTGTTCTCAAACAGAGCTATTTCCGCGACCATATATAGGAACGAATAGGAACTCCTCAAAACCCTAAACAAGAACCGACGCCGCCACCACTCCCTGGCGACCCACCCTGGGCCGCCCAGCGCCGTCGCCGTGCGCCGGAGCCGGTCGGCCGAACGCTGGAGCACGCGAGCATCAGCAGAGCACCAACAGCCACAGCAGGTACCAATGTTCACCCTCTTAAATCTCCTTCGATATTCGATCAAATTTCGATCTGTGAAATCCTACGTAGAGCCTGCATAACCCTCATGAATCCCTGCTAATTAGTTTGGGTTGAACTAGGTTAGTTTCGACAGAAAGATCGACCCAAAGTCGATCGAAAACCTATTCTAAACAGGACGTATAGAACAGCCAACCACCCAAGTTGGAAGACTGTTCTCGGCCAATCCAACGAGAAACCTAGGAATCTACTTGAACAGGTTTTTAGACAAACTAACCGAGATGGAAACCTAATTTTTATTTTTATTTCTAGTTCATTAAACAGAAAGATAGATCAGTTTAAATATCAGGAAAAACCTGTGTAAAACAGTTTAGAAAACTAGAAAAATTCTTCCGCACGACGTGCGTTCCGCCATTCTGGGCGACGTGGTCGTGAACCGAAGGCATCAAAAGCTGCGTAACGGCTTCGTGGTCGTGTGGGCTTTGGAGGAATTCAAATTGGTCGCGTGTGCGCGACGAATTTGATGCGTATCCGTCGAAATTCACCGTATCGTGCACTTTGTAAATTTCTTAATTACTTTGTGCACGCTCGTCAGATCGAGACGAAACTTGCGTCATCAGGACCGTATCATTTTTCTGGCCCTGTATGCCAAGTTTGGTCCGATTCTGAGACAGTTGATAAAATCGCCGTATCGTGGGCCCCACGGTCCGACTCAACGGGTAATTTTGTGCACGGCCTGTCGGAATCCAACTCTGGACATACGGTTGGATTCGTATCGAAAAACCGGATCCGTAGACATGTAGTTTGACGACTTTAGAAACCATTGACCTTGGTACGCTTTTCGGTGTAAAGCGGGTCCAACGACGGACACCATTTTTGGCCGAAATTACCGTTTATCCCTGTGTCCAGAATTAGACTTAAGGACAGGCAATCCTAGCTAATTTGACTATTCTGAGAACGTTGGTAATGTTTATTTCAGCTTTCGGAGACAGTTGTGATGACTTGGACTTTCTGACTTATTGATTGGAGTTACATTATTGGTTCTTCGTGCAACCCCCAGGCAAGTATACCTTGCCTTTCTATACAGCTTTATTTACATGCACTGTCTTTATTTATTATCCAGTTTTTCTCATATTATCAATATGTATCGTTCATATCCTGTTCATATATTGGTATCATTGATTTGTAGACCGTGTTCACAGTTAGCCCTGTGTCTTATTGGTCGTGCCTTGATTGAGTCGTGCCTCCGTGTCTTGAACCTTGAAGCTAACCTGCGAGTCCACGATAGGGACGAGGGTTAGTAGTTATTGGTCCACACCTGCGAGTCCACACTAGGGACGAGGGTGATGCTAATCTGCGAGTCCACACTAGGGACGAGGATTAGTAGTAGATGCTAGCCTGCGAGTCCACACTAGGGACGAGGGTTAGTGGTATAGGGTTACGCCTGCGAGTCCACACTAGGGACGAGGGTGATGCTAGCCTACGAGTCCACACTAGGGACGAGGGTTAGTAGTAGAGGCTAGCCTGCGAGTCCACACTAGGGACGAGGGTTAGTAGTTCAAACCTGCGAGTCCACGCTAGGGACGAAGGTTTGAGTATTCGTTTCGGCTATCCATTGACATCATGACATGAGTTCTCTAGTCCTTGTTCGACAGTTTATCTATGTATAGACAGTATATAGATTCGTGCTTATTCATTACTCAGTTTTATTTGTTTATCCTGTATTTTTCTCCATGCATAATAAACTGTTAGAAAGGCTCGTTTTTATGTATCTTGCTAGTCCTCTGAGGACCTGATGATCTCTTCAGGTTTAGCGAGTACATGGAGTTAGTTAGCAGAGCAGGATGATAGAGGATTGCGATGTATGATACAGGTATTTGTTTGTGTTATTTCTTTATTATCTTCTCGTGCTTTATATTCCATACCATGATATACTCTGCTTATTTATAGGCTCATATCATTCTTAGAGTCTAATCGAACAATATGCTAATGGGCTGCAGACCATGACCCATACTTGTTCATTCTTGTTTATATGATTCATGGAGATTGAGATATAGTTTAGATTAGATATGATACCCATGACCTTGACAGCTTATACGTACCCGAGTCGGGTTGGAGTCCGCTCGATACGTAGCTGGCTTGCTCACGAACTCGCGTCCAAAAAGCGAGTGCGGGTCGTGACAAGTTTTTTTGGTGGCCCATGCAGGTCTGAGCATATCATACCGGTTACGTAACTGTACTGGTACGAGCCTGCGACCTTGACTAGACCTTAGAAATCTCAATCCACTCTGCCTTGAAAACTCTCCTAGAAATTCTCTACGTCCTTGAAAACTCCATATTTGATCTCGAATATACTTCCTTGCTTTCCGTACCCTTGACTCTCGTCCCTTCCTATTTCGGGGTGACGAATAATCGTGCTGGCTAGGATTTACCAGAAATTCTTAAGATATAGTATAATATTGTCTGATTATTGGATTTTTGGTTGTTTATAGATATGAGGGATTATAGATGCTATATGCCCTAGATATATGTTGGTAGAATTGTTAGCAACTAGATAGAAGATAATGAGATTTTAGTGACCGTGTTTTGAGGAGTTGTGTGACCAAAGGTGGGTAGAAGTCCTCGAGATTTCGTAAATACCAATGACCAGAGGAGGTCGTAGAAACATTTTTGAGAAATTAAATTTAAGGAGATTAAAGTAATAGTGGACTTTGATTTTAAGGAGTAGCTATGAATTAGAATTTCGAGGACGAAATTATTTTTAAGGTGGGTAGATTTGTAGCTCCCCTTTCCGGAATTTTGGAATATTTTTTTATTTTATTTGTTTGATTTAAATAGTGATTTTAGAATATTAGAATGATTATTTAGTTAATTCTTACGGTAGATGATTTTAGCCATGGTTGAGTTTTGAAGTACAAGATGGTTAGAAATCATGGCACGAGTAGTGCAGTAGTGTGCCTTGACTTGTGTATTAGCCATGGTAGGGAAGACAGAGCCATAGTGACGTCCTAACTAGGAAAACCAGGCCAAGTTGCGAACATAACCCTTACCGAAGATTATTTATTTATTAATTATATTATTGACTTGTAGGAGACCCGGTTTGTGTCGATTTAGCCCGTACTAGACCCGAACCGAAACGAGCCCGTGTAGTCTTGTAGTGAGACCAAAGACGACCATGTAGGCATATTTTACGTGTGTACAAATAGTTCCTAAATTATTTTGGGTATTGATGTACGTTTTTAATTATTTGAATAATTGTACAGAAATTGGTGTTTCTATTATTAAATATTGATTTACAATATTTGTACAATTTTCTGGACCAGGGTAAAGGTGAATAGTATGGATTCACCAAACCACCATTTAATTATTTTACTATTATTTTATTAATTATTGGTGATTAAATAAATATGTTTATTAATATTAGATATTATTATATGGGTTAATTGAGTATTTTTAATATATATAGATGTGAGGTATATATATAAATAGATAATATTGAGATTGTATTTTCTATTAAAAATATATATTTAGATTTTGGAGATTTATTATATACGTAAATACATGAGTATATATAAATATGTATATATGTTTGTTTGTGAGCCCATTTAAGTTTTGTGTATTTGGTTCATTATTGTTTATAAAATTTAGAATTTAATATATTCATAGCATATCGAAATAGGCCTTTATACGAATGTATATATAACAATATTATTTTATAAAATGTTGTGTATTTACGTTAAGAATTCTATTATGGTAAATATTGATTTTATTTAGAATGTTTCATTATTGGAATTTGTAATTATGGCATAAAAATATATATATACCTGAGATTATATTGAGGGTATATATACATAAATCATTATATATATATATATATATATATATATATATATAATATATATATATATATATATATATATATATATTATATATATATACATATATGTATTATATATATCATTATAGAGCAGCCCAAAACCCAAGTGGGCCCAATCGAGCCAACAACAAACCCCAACCGAGCCCATCTGATGACAGCACCCCCCCAATACAGTGATAAACCACCCGACCCCTCTGTTCTCAAACAGAGCTATTTCCGCGACCATATATAGGAACGAATAGGAACTCCTCGAAACCCGAAACAAGAACAGACGCCGCCACCACTCCCTGGCGACCCACCCTGGGCCGCCCAGCGCCGTCGCCGTGCGCCGGAGCCGGCCGGTCGAACGCTGGAGCGCGCGAGCATCAGCAGAGCACCAACAGCCACAGCAGGTACCAATGTTCACCCTCTTAAATCTTCTTCGATATTCGATCAAATTTTGATCTGTGAAATCCTACGTAGAGCCTGCATAACCCTCATGAATCCCTGCTAATTAGTTTGGGTTGAACTAGGTTAGTTTCGACAGAAAGATCGACCCAAAGTCGATCGAAAACCTATTCTAAACAGGACGTATAGAACAGCCAACCACCCAAGTTGGAAGACTGTTCTCGGCCAATCCAGCGAGAAACCTAGGAATCTACTTGAACAGGTTTTTAGATAAACTACCGAGATGGAAACCTAATTTTTATTTTTATTTCTAGTTCATTAAACAGAAAGATAGATCAGTTTAAATATCAGGAAAAACCTGTTTAAAATAGTTTAGAAAACTAGAAAAATCCTTCCGCACGACGTGCGTCCCGCCATTCCGGGCGACGTGGTCGCGAACCGAAGGCATCAAAAGCTGCGTAACAGCTTCGTGGTCGTGTGGGCTTTGGCGGAATTCAAATTGGTCGCGTGTGCGCGACGAATTTGATACGTATCCGTCGAAATTCACCGTATCGTGCACTTTGTAAATTTCTCAATTACTTTGTGCACGCTCGTCAGATCAAGACGAAACTTGCGCCATCAGGATCGTATCGTTTTTCTGGTCCTGTATGCCAAGTTTGGTCCGATTCTGAGACAGTTGATAAAATTGCCGTATCGTGGGCCCCACGGTCCGACTCAACGGGTGATTTTGTGCACGGCCCGCCGGAATCCAACTCTGGACATACGGTTGGGTTCATATCAGAAAAACGGATCCGTAGACATGTAGTTTGACGACTTTAGAGACCATTGACCCTGGCACGCTTTTCGGTGCAAAGCGAGTCCAACGGCGGACACCATTTTTGCCCAAATTACCGTTTCGTCCCTGTGTCCAGAATTGGACTTAAGGACAGGCAATCCTAGCTAATTTGACTATTCTGAGAACGTTGGTAATATTTATTTCAGCTTTCGAAGACAGTTGTGATGACTTGGACTTTCTGACTTATTGATTGGAGTTACATTGTTGGTTCTTCGTACAACCCCCAGGCAAGTATACCTTGCCTTTCTACACAGCTTTATTTACATGCACTGTCTTTATTTATTATCCAGTTTTTCTCATAATATCAATATGTATCGTTCATATCCTGTTCATATATTGGTATCATTGATTTGTAGACCGTGTTCACAGTTAGCCCTGTGTCTTATTGGTCGTGCCTTGATTGAGTCGTGCCTCCGTGTCTTGAACCTTGAAGCTAACCTGCGAGTCCACGATAGGACGAGGGTTAGTAGTTATTGGTCCACACCTGCGAGTCCACACTAGGGACGAGGGTGATGCTAATCTGCGAGTCCACACTAGGGACGAGGGTGATGCTAATCTGCGAGTCCACACTAGGGACGAGGATTAGTAGTAGATGCTAGCCTGCGAGTCCACACTAGGGACGAGGGTTAGTGGTATAGGGTTACGCCTGCGAGTCCACACTAGGGACGAGGGTGATGCTAGCCTACGAGTCCACACTAGGGATGAGGGTTAGTAGTAGAGGCTAGCCTGCGAGTCCACACTAGGGACGAGGGTTAGTAGTTCAAACCTGCGAGTCCACGCTAGGGACGAAGGTTTGAGTATTCGTTTCGGATATCCATTGACATCATGACATGAGTTCTCTAGTCCTTGTTCGGCAGTTCATCTATGTGTAGACAGTGTATAGATTCGTGCTTATTCATTACTCAGTTTTACTTGTTTATCCTGTATTTTTCTCCATGCATAATAAACTGTTAGAAAGGCTCGTTTTTATGTATCATGCTATTCCTCTGAGGACCTGATGATCTCTTCAGGTTAGCGACTACATGGAGTTAGTTAGCAGAGCAGGATGATAGAGGATTGCGATGTATGATACAGGTATTTGTTTGTGTTATTTCTTTATTATCTTCTCGTGCTTTATATTCCACACCATAATATACTCTGCTTATTTATAGGCTCATATCATTCTTAGAGTCTAATCGAACAATATGCTAAGGGGCTGCAGACCATGACCCATACTTGTTCATTCTTGTTTATATGATTCATGGGGATTGAGATATAGTTTAGATTAGATATGATACCCATGACCTGACAGCTTATACGTACCCGAGTCGGGCTGGAGTCCGCTCGATACGTAGCTGGCTTGCTCACGAACTCGCGTCCGAAAAGCGAGGGCGGGTGTGACAGCTATCAATGGGGGTTTTTGGTGGACTGTTGGGGTGAAGTATGGACAGCCATATAGGGTATACAAGGGGCTGTTCTTAGGCTGTTATGATGGCAAATGTGGGGACAGCCATTGCTGGAAATGGGGGACAGCACTTGGGGAAATTCTGGACAGAAATTGGGAGAAGTGTGGACTGTCATTGACAGCCACACACTGCTGAAATGGACAGTGGGAAAATGGGGTGTTCCTCCCTCTCTAACACTCCACTCTCAACTCTCTACTTCACACATTAACACCTCTCACCCATATCATCAAACACTCCTCCTACATACCCCTCTATCAACACAAACACACACACTCAACTCCTCTCTTGGCCGAACCTGTGCCCCCATCTAACATCAAGTATCACACATACACAACCATATATACACTTATATATATAAGCCATATATATATATATATATAATATATATAGGATAACACATTATGATACTATGAACCACAAATCTAAACACATGAAAAATCTGGAATAGATATTAGAATACCATCAAATCATATACCAATAATTCTATAAGTGTCCAAATAGAGTTTTCTCCATTAGGACACCTCTACAAATGTCCAAATGGACACGAAATGGACACCAATGGGCACCAAACCAAGGGGGTCATTCCTATATGTCAAAATGAATCTAATGCATGAGAGAAATGAGAGAGGGAAAGGATTTATACCTCCCGGTGATTCGATTCAATCCCGAAACCACCGACACGTAGAAATCCCAAACGGACACGAACAAGCTCCTAATCCTCTCAAACTTGGGGAGCTCCCTCCTTGGCTAGAATGGAAGAAGGAAGAAGATTTGGTGAAGAAATAGGAGGATTTGGTGGAGAAATTTCCAGGGTTTGCTCTCTAGAAAAAATTGGGGAAGAACAAGAGAGAGAATGGAAAAGGAAATAATGAAGTGGCTAATCCCTATCCATACCAAAAGTGGCCATCCAATATGGGTGGTTTTGTCCTATTAGGAAAAGTCCAAAAGCCCCTTTTCTAGTCTATTTACTAATACATTGGTAAGGGGTTAAGTCGGGGGTAGTTTGGTCAATCCTAAAACACTAATCCATATTAATACTAACCAAAATAATTAGTCAAGTCACTAACTAAAATAACTAACATGGGGCTATGGCTAACTAGTGTGTGGGCCCGCTAGAGTCAAAACTACACCGGGTCCCCGATACAAGTCGGAATGAGTTGAAATTCGAACCCGACTCAAATAACCCCAAAATATTACAAAATAAATAAATAATTCCAAAATAATTTAAAAAAAAAAATGACAAAAATACCCCTGTGTCTGGAAACTGGGTGACACGGAGAATGTCAAAATATGTGTTGTCCTATTTTGTGATCTCTTCTGTTTTTATGTTATCAGGGGGGAATGGATTCAAGCTGTTTAGTTAATCTTTGTTTCAAGAGAGACATAGTTTCCTGCCGTGTCACACATGAAAGTACCGTGAATTTTTAAAGCATCAAGTGTGTGATCGATGGACTTCTTTGGATCCACTTTCCTTTCGTTTCAAGTTTTTGCATTCTGATGGGACTGAACTGTATGTTGACAGTGATTTTTGGCTTCGGTCCTTGGTTGGGGGTTTCAATGGTACCCATGACGTGAGCTTTGATCTATTTGTGGAGCAAGTATACCATCCATGTTCTTCATCGACATCTTTTCCTTGTCAAAGCATTCCTATGGAACCTTTGTCTTCCTCTTCTAGTTCCTTGAGTAGTAGATGTTCTCCTACTGTAAAGGATAAACGAGTAGTAGAATTTTATGAGGGCTCAATTGAGACAGTAAAGAAGAGGAAATCGGATATGTGGCCTGGATCAATTACAGGCGTTGGTCAGATTTTCCTAAATGGTGTTGAAGAAGTTAGGCACGCTGTTAGGAAGGTATGTTTTGAATCTCGTCATCCTATTCCATATTCTAAAATCTGAGCCGGAGAGGTACACCATTTGCTGCAAGAATTACAAGACCCATGCTTGTTTGTGGAGCTTCCATGCTATATCCATTTCGAAAGATAATTAAATTTTTGAGGCGAAGAGGTATGTGGGAGAACACAATTGTGGCGCTGGCTATATGGATAAAGGTAATATAGTTATTCCAGCAAAGTTTGTGAAAAGTTTGGTTAGTGATATTGTTCGGATGGATCCTAAAAAGTAGGCAAAATCAGTTGTTGATGAATTCAAGGTTGACTACGGTTTATCTCTTACCTACGGGCATGCATACCATGGCATTAGGTTGGTAGCACCAAGAAATGTATGAAGATGATGTTAGAGCTTACAGCGACTTGTATTGGTATGTCGAAAAGGTAAAGGAAACCAATATTGGTTCCGTTATCGACTTTCAGAAAGATGATACGTCAATGAGGTTTCAGCGGCTTTTTCTTTCATATGGGGCTTGTGTTGAAGGCTTTCAATATTGTCGCCCGATGCTATATTTGGATACGACTTTCCTTATAGGGAGGTTTAGAGGGTGTTTGATGTCTGCTACAGCGAAGAATGGTAACCAATAGTTCTACCCTATTGCCTACGGTATAGTCTCGGGCGAAGATGGTGACTAATTGGGAATGGTTCCTTAAAAATCTCAAGAATGTTGTTGGATGTAGTAGGCGTATCAGTTTTTCTTTCAGATCAAGGCACCGGTTTAGTTTCTGAAGTTCCCAAAGTGTTCCCTACTGCTTACCATAGCTATTGCTATTATCACATGAAGAATAACATACCACTGAAGAAGAAAGGAAATAAAAGAGTGTATCTGCATGTACTTGAAGCTTGGAGGCAAGCAGTATATGCTCTAACTCCATGTGTGTAAATGAGACAGATATATGCAGCTTTTCTGTACATTTTCCTTTATTTTAACAAGTTAGAATGGACATTCTCCGTGTAAATAACACGGAGAATGTCATTATCCGTATTAATTCACACGGAGAATGACATTATCTGTTTTAAATTATACACAGAATGTCATTCTCCGTGTCATTTAGAACGGAGAATGTCATTCTCCGTCAGTTTAGAACGGAGAATACAATCCTCATGTGTTCTAACAATGGGAATGACTATTCTTCGTGCTATTCTCTGTGTTATTCTCCGTTTAAAAATACACGGAGAATGACATTCTTCGTGTTAAATTAAACGGAGAATGGTCCTTGTTTTTATGTGCTTGTTCCTTGATTTCTATCTTTATTAATTAGTCTTTTTCCCTGTATAAGGTGGGTATAAACAAGCAATTAAGAAGATTTATGATCTGAATTGTGGTCATGTTGTGAAATGGATGGATAAACAAAAGCCTGAAAATTGGTCAAATGCATTCTTTCCGGGATGTAGATACGGCGAGGTTGCATCTAGTTGTGCAGAGTCATCATTCATGGATAAAGGCTTAGAAGAAAATGCCTATTTCAGCACTTGTAAATGTCATCCGAGTGAAGATGATGAAGATGATCTCAGATCGCCACAAGGATGCAAGTGATTTCAATAACATATTGACTCCATACGCCGAGAATATGCTGAAGCAGCTTACAGATGATGGCATGTCTTATAAGGTATATCGGTCTGGTGATTTCGAGTTTGAGGTGATGGCAGATACTTCCTCCCACTTGGTGAATCTTCTTGATTGGCATTGTAGTTGTCGTAGATGGAAGGTATATGGATTCCCATGCAGCCATGCAATCCAATGCATCAGATTTGGTTCAGGCAAATCTGTCTATGATTTTGTGGAGCAGTATTGGACATCAGATTTCTACCAGAAGCTATATTCATGTGCTATTCGTCCAGTTCCAGATTCTGGAAAACAGTTTGAAAATAATTCAACTGATTTGGTCCTACCCCTGTTCCGAAACGGGGTCCCGGCCGACCAAAGGTGGACCGTTATAAGAGCAATTATGAAAACAAGGGAAAAGAGAAGAGAAGGTTAGGTGCCATAATTGTCTTGAATTAGGTAATCACAATCGCAGTACTTGCCCTCTCCCCCCACGTGCTTCTACGGTGGTCGAGGAGGCAGTGCCCCCTCGTTAATACATATACATATATTCTTCCTTTTATATAACTGTTTTTTTCATACATTTCTTACAATTTTGACATCAATGGTTCTATTTTGAAGTCTGTTATATCTAATGTTTCACAGTTTTTGAATGCATAATGACCATTCTCCGTCATTCTTAGACGGAGAATGCCTATCTCGTTTCAAATTACACAGAGAATAGCATTCTCATTTGTTCTAGCAATGAGAATGTCATTCGCCATGTAATTTCCATTCGTTTTAACACTTAGAATGACATTCTCCGTGTTTTGTGACACGGAGAATGTCATTCTCCGTTTCAATTTAACACGGAGAATGACATTCTGTGTGTTATGTGACACAGATAATGCCATTCTCCGTTTTAGGTGACACGGAGAATGACATTCTCCGTGTCGATTTAAAACGGAGAATGACATTTAAAACAAATAATGACATTCTCCGTGTGGATTTGAAAGAAGAATGCCATTCTACGTGTTAGGTGACACGGAGAATGACATTCTGTGTGTCACCTAACACAGAATGTCATTCTCCGTGTCACCTAACACGGAGAATGATATTCTGTACACAGAATGTCATTCTCCGTGTTAAATCTCATCTCTGTTAATCTAGGACGGTGAATGACATTATAAGTATTAAAACGAATGGAAATGTTCATTCTCCGTGCCATTCTCCGTGTGGATTTGAAAGAAGAATGCATTCTACGTGTTAGGTTACACGGAGAATGACATTCTGTGTGTCACCTAACACAGAATGTCATTCTCCGTGTCACCTAACACGGAGAATGATATTCTGTGTTAGGTGACACACAGAATGTCATTCTCCGTGTTAAATCTCATTCTCTGTTAATCTAGGACGAGAATGACATTATAAGTATTAAAACGAATGGAAATGTTCATTCTCCGTGCCATTCTCCTTGTAATTCAGGACGGAGAATGATATTCTCCGTTTGTGTAACACGGAGAATGGAATTCTCATTCGTTTCAATATTGGGAAATCCATTCTCCGTTTTAACTTATATGGAGAATGAACATTCTCTGGCGCTATAAGACTATATTTTCCATTCTCGTTTAATTCAACACGGAGAAACATTCTCCGTGTTGAATTAAACGAGAATGGCATTATCATTTTAATTAAAACAGAAAATGTTATATTCTAATGTGTACTTTAATTTAACACGGAGAATGAACATTCTCATTTGTACTTTGAATGTCATATTATTCGTGATTTTATTATAGAATGCACCAGATGTTACAAAGTATACAGACAGAGAAAAATGAAATTGAAACAGAAATTATAGAAAGAAGTTCTTTTATTAATATGTGTTCAAAGGCTCTATTACAGATTCAGAAAGACTCATACTGTTCTTCTACAAAAGATCTATTACAAAGACTCATATTGTGCTTAAAGAAAGCATCTATTACAAATTCAGAAAGGCCTAAAGAAGCATACAAGTGGGTTTATCTTCACAGAAGTGCAACCCTTATTCATCTTGGTGCACATACGAGAGGGTTTATCTTCACAGAAGATAGCATCGAAGCGTATTCCTCATTTCCTTTACCCGTAACCCCGAATGCCGGAATGTGCAGAACAAAGCACAACTTGTGGCTCTGCCAAGGGAATGCTAGACCATTTCTGAGAAGGGCATAGCATGACACCCCAACTTTTTGACAAAGCACGAGGACTGCCAAGATGTTGTTCAGGTTCGAACAAGGTCTTCCAATGCATCTCGAGATTCACTACAACGTGTTCTTCTACAAAGACATAACTACTTTGAACGAAGAGATCCACAGCCAACAGCCAACTGATGCCAGGCCATTCTCCTCTCAAAACTAAGTCAGGGTCATGCATAATGGAAATGCTATGAAGATGATGGAGTTTGCTCCTCAAGAATTCCCTTTATATAGGACATACTGTCCAATAAATGCAGATGAACCTAGTCAGCATAATGAATCTCATTTAATAGCTTCATTCCGCAAACTACTCAACTGCCCCCCCCCAATAAATAAGGTGGCATTTAATAGTTGTTACAAGTGTAATTTAAAACGGACAATGGTCTATCATGCATGGAATGACCATTCTCCGTTTTGAATACGGAGAATGACATTCTCCGTGCTAAATAGCACGGAGAATGACATTCTCTGTGTAGTTTAAAATAAAATGACCATTCTTCGTTTAAAACACGGAGAATGGCATTCTCCATCTTGCTTAACACGGAGATTGACCATCAGTGTTTTAAAACTAAAAAGACTATTCTCCGTGTTAAATAACACGGAGATTATTCTCCGTCTTACTTAGCACGGAGAATACATTCTCTGTGTTAAGTAGGACGAATTCTATTCTCCGTTATTTAACACGGAGAATGTCAATCCTTATGCATTTTAACATGGAGAATGATAAAATCTCCTGTTATTTAACACGGAGATGATATTCTCCGTTTTATTTAAAACGGAGAATGGTCATCCTCATGCATTTAAAAACTGGAATGACCATTCACCAGAATATCATTCTCCGTATTAAGTAGGACGGAGAATTCTATTCTCCATTTTATTTAACACGGAGAATGTCCATCCTTATGCGTTTTAACATGGAGAATGACCAATCTCCGTGTTATTTAACATGGAGATTGATATTCTCCGTTTTATTTAACACGGAGAATGGTCATCCTCATGCGTTTAAAAATTGGAATAACCATTCATCGTGTTATTTAGCACGAGAATATTCATTCTCCTATAAGTACAACAGAGATAGGACATTCTCCGTGTTCATTGAGATAGAACAATTAATACAAGACAACAGATGTAACCAAAAGACGCAGACACAGAAGAATATAACTGCATTTTCATATATACAGAACAATGTAATATAATACAGAGCAGATGTAACAAAACGACACAGACACAAACATAGAAGAATATAACTGCATTTTTATTTTCATATATACAGAACAATGTAATATACAATTCTTTCTTAGTACATTGTCATTTTCATAATGTGTTTTACATTGTCATTTTATAATTTGTTCAT